>VZQC01003736.1:420894-488742 GCA_009823505.1 Rhizomys pruinosus | reverse complement strand
GCATGCAGACAATACATTCATACACATACAAAAATAAATTTAAAAAAAAAAAATTAAAAAAAAAAATTAAATTTATGTGAAAAAAAACAGCAGCCATGCTATTTCATTTCATATATATTTTACATAATTTGTGTTTAATTTTTACTTTATTTTTCATATTTTTCTCCTATGCTGTCTTGATGGCATATCAATATAACTGCTTGTTTTATCTTACATTAAACATATAACAAGTTCAAATACCCACATCAATATTACTACTGACAACAAAACTACTGAGCAATAATTAATATTTCTTTGACTGCCTTTAGTAAGGCACATCCCACTGAGAACATACAAAGAAATGACCTCATTCTAAGGTCAGCTGTAGGCATTCTCTTCTTTGACAACTGGTTATATAACCAACATTCTCAATTTTAGAAAGTACTTAGTGTGTGTGGAGGAGAGTGTTTTTGTTTGTTTATTCTGAGACTATCTCACACAACCCAGGCTAGATTTGAGCCACTAAGGAGCCGGGGTTGGCCTTGAACTCCTGATCCTCCTGCCTCTACTTCTCAAGTGCCAGGATTACAGGTCCATAGCCTGCTAAAGCCAAAACAGTCATAAGTCCCTATTCAGAGGTCACACTTGCATCTTCTTCCCACCCTTTCATCCTTCTCCCATTGGTCACCAACTTTATTCCTTTTTTGTCCTTCCACTATGTATTTTTACACATTTAAAGAGCTGTTGGGCTGGTGAGAGGCCTCAGCAGGTAAGGGCACTTGCTGCACAACCGAACAATCTGGGTTCTATCAGGGAACTCACCTGAAGGTGGAAGGAGACCAACTCCACAAAGTTGTCCTCTGGTCTACACACATGTGTGAGTGGCACACATGTCCATACATATGCATCATGCACACACAGCAACAAATAATAGAAATATCCCACTGTCCAATTTCCTTGTTATACAAAAGATTATTTGATTCAAGATATATTTTTAGGGACTAGAAAGATGGCTCAGAAGTTACAAGTTCTGGCTGTTCTTCCAGAGGACACAAGTTCAGTTCCCAGCACCCAGCTCACCTATAATTCCAGCTCTAGGAGATCCAGTGCCCTCTTCTGGCCCCTACACACATGTGGCATACACACACACACACACACACACACACACACACACACATACACACACACACACACAGATTTTAAATTTTTTTAAGATTTTTTTATTTTTTATACTTTTTAAAAATTTTTTATTTTTTTTTATGTGTATGAATGTACTGTCTGCATGTAGGTTTGTGCACCTGTGTCGTGCAATGCTGCAGAGGTAGGAAGAGGGTGTTGGATTCCCCTGGAACTGGAGTTAAAGATGGTTCTCAGCCGACGTGTGGGTTCTGAGGATCAAACCCAGGTCCTCTGCAAGAGCAGTCAGTGCTCTTATCCACTAGGCCATCTCTCCAGCCCCTATTTTTTATACTCTTATTTATTTTTTATTTATTATTTTTTATCTGTATGAGTGTACTGTCTGCATGTAGGTAGGCGCACCCATATTGTGCAATGCTGCAGAGGTCAGAGAGGGTGTCAGATTCCCCTGGAACTGGAGTTATAGATGGTGGTTCTTAGCTGTCATGTGGGTGCTGGGAATTGAACCTGGGTCCTCTGCAAGAGCAGTCAGTGCTCTTAACCATGGAAGCATCTCTCCAGCTTCTAAAAGATGTATTTTTAAAGTAAAGCCAAAATTACCTGCTGATTGAGAAAAATGAGAAATAAGACCATTTCTCAGGGTAGACCTGATTAAAATGGTGTTTCCACTGAAAGGGGAAAAAGGAAAGACTGACCAGAAGTATGGTTCCGCGAAGACTAAACTGGAAGCGCCTGTTTGTTTTCTAAACAGAGATAAAGAATAGTCATTGAATATGCAAATTCAGAGTTCAAAAGAATGGCCCAGGCTGCGATTGCAGATAATAATCAAAGTCATGATTTTCCTATTGAAATCCTACCGTGTGCAGTAAGTGACTTTTTTTTTTTCTGTGCATGTGTGCATGCGCACTAAAGATCAAAGCCAGGACCTCGCACACACTATGCATGTGCTCTCCAGATCCCCTTTCCAGTCCTTAGGACCTTTTCCCTGCTTTCCTGCATTCACTAAGACCACTGGTACAAACCGACAGAAATAACAGTCGGTATCCTTATCTTTTAAATAATTTATAAATAGGGGCTGGAGAGATGGCCTAGCGGTTAAGAGCGCCGACCGCTCTTGCAGAGGAACCAGGTTCGATCCCCAGCACCCACATGGCGGCCGAGAACCGTCCGAAACTCCAATTCCAGAAGAACTCCAGTTCCAGGGGAATCCGACGCCCTCTTCTGACCTCCGCGGCATTGCACGACACGGGTGCACAAACCTGCATGCAGACAGTACCTTCATACACGTACAGAAATAAACAAAATTAAAAAAAAATTTTTTTTTAAATAATTTATAAGTAGACATTTATTTCTCCTAGACCTAAAGCCTGGGAAGTCCAAGATCAAACTGTCTACAGACTTGTTTGATAGAGTTAGTCTCTGTTTCTTTCTTTTTTTTTTATGTGTATGAGCATACTGTCTGCATGTAGGTTGGTGTACCCGTGTTGTGCAATGCCGCAGAGGTCAGAAGAGGGCGTCGGATTCCCCTGGAACTGGAGTTAAAGAAGGTTCTCAGCCGCCATGTGGGTTCTGGAAATCGAACCCGGGTTCTCTACAAGAGCAGTTGGCGCTCTTAACCGCTGAGCCATCTCTCCAGCCCCCTCTGTTTCTTTTTTAAAGTATTTTTAATACATTTATTTATTATTTGTGTGTACATGTGTGGGCATGCTCATGCCATGGCACACGTGTGGAGGTCAAATAAAACTTGTAGGAGTAAGTTCTCTCCTTCTACCACGTGGATGTGGAGGACTGAGCTCAGGTCATCAGGCTGATGGCAAGCACTTTTACCTGCTGAGCCATCTGCTTCTAAGATGGTGCCTTGTTGCTGTCCCCTCCAGACAGAATGAGTCCAAGCTCTTGTCCCTGACCTTGTAGGGAAAGCTATCAAAGTCACTGAGTGCTGTTTTCTGTACATTAATCCACCTGGATGCTCCTTTGAGCATGTTAGGAGGTAAAGACACAATTTAATTTTCCCCATATGAGTAACCAAATGTCAGAACAAGTTTATTGAATAATCTCTTCTTTCTCAAAGGATCTCAAATGCTACTTGTTTACATACACACATGTAAGTGTTCATATATGCATTGAGATAGTTGTGGATTTTCCATTTTGTTTCTCAGGTCAAATATCCAGCACTATACCCACCTCACGATCACTGCTATTAGTGGAAAGTCTGCTTTTGGTTTTCTTCTCCTTTCTAAAGGGAACTCTCCAGTCCCTGCACATTTTATAATCAGTTTGTTCAGTTCTTTGGAAAACCCTTGTATTTTGATCAAAACGACTACAGATTATTTTAAGGATCACAGAACTGAGTCTTCCTGTCTACAACATGCTGTTTCTGTTCATGTTGTAGGTAGACAGGAAGACTCAATTTTGTGGTGCTTAAAATAACCTGTAGACATTTTGCCTTTCCTGGGGTCTTTGACTAGTTCCACAACTTTCTGTACCTATGTTCTATATAACCTTTATTTCACTCTTTTCTAGACCCTAATGTTTCTGGTTCCTCTTGTATGAGATGCAACTGAATTTCTGATATTTATTGTATCTTCAACTACCCTACTAATTACCAATAATTCTAACAACATATTTAAGATTCTGTAACACTTTCAACTGAAGTCACCGAAAATGTCCATTCCCTGTTTTGTTTCTCCCTTTCAAGTGGTGTGTGTGTGTGTGTGTGTGTGTGTGTTGCTCATCAAACATGGAGCCCCTTGCATGTTAGTCAAGAAAAGCACTCTGCTGCCAAATTTCATTCTTACCTTTCTCTCTTTTTCTTTTTTTTTTTTTTGATCTTTTCAAGACAGGGCCTCCGTGTAGCCCCAGCTGTCCTGGAACTCACTCTGTAGACCAGGCTGGCCTGGAACTTTTTTTTTTTTTTCCCTCCCTCCCCCCCTCTGCCTCTCCCAAGGCTGCCTGCGACAGTGTAGGATAAAGGTGTGCACCACCCTGCCCAGCTCATTCCTACCTTTCTAATGATTGTCCTTATTTCTCTGCTATTTCTTTCCTTTTCTTTTTCGGGTAATAACAACTTTCTCATTCAAAAGTTTTTTTAAACAGAAAGATGTGATATGAAAAAAACTTTACATTTGCCCTTGATTTTAAAGAGGAGGCGGTCTTGTGGTTTTCAAGGCCAGCTGGTCTACAGATTGAGTTCCCAGGGGACAGCTGGGGCTAGCAGGGAGACCCTGTCTCAACAGACAAAAAAAAAAAAAAAAAAAAAAAAAAACACTTGTTTCCAACCAGGCATGCTAGTTCATACCTGTAATCCCAGCACTTGAGAGGTGTGGTGTTTTTGAATGAGTGTCCCCCATAGGTTGTAAGTATTCAGACATTTGTCTCCAGTTGGTAGTGCTGTTTTGGGAGGTCTTAGAAGGTGTGGCCATGCTGGGGGAGGTATGTCACGGGGGCAGGCTTAGTGAGTTTAACAAGCCTCGTGGTCTCCAGCTGCTCTCTCTGCTTCCTGTGCTCATTGAGAGATGTGACCCTTGGTTTGTTGCTCCAGCCGCCATGCCTCCCGCCACAATGGACTCTAATTTCCCGGAACCGTCAATTGTAAGCTCAAATAAACTCTTCCTTTTATAAGTTCCTTGGTCATGGTGTTTTATCACAGCAACAGAAAAGTGACTAATATAAGAGGCTAAGGCAGAAAGAGTACAGTGAGTTTGGGACTATCCTCAAGAGAGAGGTAAAGAGGGTGACAGAGAGGGAGAAAGGAGAGGAGGGGGAGGAGAGATGAGAGAAAAAGAGGGAGGAGAGAGAAAGAGACCAAATTAAAATAAAATATTTGTTTCCCAAATAATTATGTTTTCTAACAAGCAAACTAAAATAAAAACACAAATAATTGTGGTTTTTCTTCCTAGCACCACCTAAAGCAAGCATGCTGGCAACGCCGCTAATTAAGCAGGCCAGGAAAATCAGCAGTTTGAGGCCATCTTCAGCTACATAAAAAGTTTGAGGCCAGCCTTGGCTACTTGAGAAACTATTGTAGGGAAGACAAAGAGGGCAAAGGAAAAAAAAAATAGGAAAGGGAAAGGGAAAAGAAAGGAAGAACTGGGGGCTAGGAATATAGCTTGGCGATCAGAGAGCTTGCTTAGTGAGGATGAGGCCCTAAGCTCAATATAGCTCGGCAATCAGAGAGCTTGCTTAGCATGGATGAGGCCCTAAGTTCAATTCCCAGCACTGCAGGGGAAAAACAAAAACAAAAACAAAGACAACCAAATATCTTTTTAAAAGAAAATATTTTCAAAACTTATCTGATAATAGCCTTAATATTCACACTCTACAAAGAACTCTCCCAACTCAATAGTAATAAGATGTAGCTATTAAAAATGGCAAAGGGAGGGGCTGGAGAGATGGCCTAGCAGTTAAGAGCGCCGACTGCTCTTGCAGAGGACCCGGGTTCGATCCCCAGCACCCACATGGCAGCTGAGAACCGTTTTTAACTCCAGTTCCAGGGGAATCCGACACCCTCTTCTGACCTCCACGGCATTGCACTACATGGGTGCACAAACCTACATGCAGACAGTACATTCATACACATAAAAAATAAATAAATTTAAAAATTATTTTAAAAAGAAGCTTTTAAAAAATGGCAAAGGAAAGGGGCCAAAGGCATGGCTCAGCTGTTTATGGCAGGGGCTGCTCTTGTAAAGGACCCAGGTTTGGTTCCCTGCACTATGGTAGCTAACACCCATCCTTAACTCCAGTTAAAAACATCCTCTTCTGGCCTCCAGGAGCACTGTGCAACAGTGTACTTACATACATATAGGCAAAGCATTCATACACATAAAGTACAAAATAAAATTAATTTTACCAGGCATGGTGGCACATGCCTTTAATCCCAGCACTCAGTGACAGGCAGAGGCAGAAGGATCTCTGTGAGATTGAGGCCAGGGTGGTCTACACAACAAGTCCCAGCCAGTTGGGCTACAGGGAGACAGTGTCTCAAACAAACAAACAAACAAACAACAAACAAAGCACCAAAGGGAGATGAGCTAGAGGCAGGGGATTTCTAGTTCAAGCCGGCCTGGGTGATACAGCAAAACCTTTTCTCAGAAAAAGAGGTAGGAGGACAGCAAAGTATTTGAATGCACATTTCTTCAAAGGATATACAAAATGAAGACTAAGCACATAACAAAATGTCTATTAATTGTTAAGGAAATGCAAATATAAACCACACAAGATACTACTTTGCAGTTATAAATGGTGGTAATAATAATAATAATAATAATAATAATAATTTTAAAAACAGAGAAGGGGCCAGGCGTGATGGTGCATGCCTTTAATCCCAGCACTTGGGAAGAAGAGACAGGAAGATCTCTGTGAGTTCAAGGCCAACCTCGTCTACATAGGGAGATCCAGGCTAGCTGGGGCTATAGAGGGACCCTGTCTCAAAAAGACCAAAAACAAAACTGGAGAAGACTCAGCTTCCTGTCTGTCACTGCGATATCACTACCCAGTGCAAGAGCCACCGTGCTTTCTCCACATGATAGCTTGGACCTTCTAAACATTGGTTACAGGGAGGCTGTGCCAAAGGGACAGAGGGACACATGGAGGTTTGCATGCTGTTTGGTGTTGTCACCTGCCCAACTACATTCTGCATGCTGTGGAGACAAACATCACCATGACTCCAAATGTGACATGACCAAGATAGTGACCAACACTGAGATGTCTACCACCAGAAACCTGTGAAACCACCACAGATGCTTCCCATGCTAATGCTGCAGTGACCATAGCGCCTGCCTTGCCACAGAATGGGAAACAGTCGGCAGGAGCTCCTGTTCACGGAACAGTTAACAACCTGAGCCCGGCAAAGGGCGCAGCCTTCCATTCTGTGCCTACCACCACAGCTCAACCACGGCCCTATCTTCCTGTCTTCCACCTTCCACAATTTACCACACTGTGTCACTCCAGCCTCCTAACTGTGCAGAAACCTACTCTGCTGCACCCAATTTCCTTGAAAGAACTGTCCTCAACCTTGTTGGGCAGGCTACAATTTTCTTCCTCTATAAGTTCTGCAACTCTAAAGAATGAAATTGCCGGGGCTGGAGAGATAGCCTAGCAGTTAAGAGCACCAACCGCTCTTGCAGAGGACCTGGGTTCGATCCCCAGCACCCACATGGTAGCTAAGAACTGTCTGTAACTCCAATTCCAAGAGAACTCCAGTTCCAGGGGAATCCAAGACCCTCTTCTGACCTCCGCGGCATTGCACGACACGGGTACACAAACATACATGCAGACAGTACATTCATACACATACAAAAATAAATAAAATTAAAAAAAAAGAATAAAATTGCCACACACTGTAAACAGACCCATTAAGTTAATGAAGACTAGCAGTTCATTGGTGTTAACTAATTGTAAAACTGAAATACTTTCAAGAAGTCTCATATGAAAGACATTGCTGCAGGTTCTTTAAATTTCTAAAGGAGAAGCTGTGGTGGGCACACCTTTAATCCCGGCACTTGGGAGGCAGAGACAGGCAGATCTCTGTGAGTTCAAGGCCAGCCTGGTCTACATAGTGAGTTCCAGGACAGCTGGGGCTACAGGGAGACCGTGTCTCAAAAATAAGACAAGTTTCTAAAGGAGGACCTGTGCAAGGGCTCAGTGGGTAAAGGAGATTGCTGTAAGGTCTGGGAACTTGAGTTCCATCCCAGGGACCTGAATGGGAGAAGGAAATATCTGACTCCCCTAAACTGTCCTCTGACCTCCACAGGCATGCAGTGGCAAACATGTGCACACACACACACACACATGCACACATACACACACACACACACACACGCACGCACACACAAACGCACATACACACACATACACACAGTAAGATAAATAAAAATGAATTTTAATGTTAAATAAATTTCCAAAAGATGCATGTAGGGTATTTTGGAGCACTATTCTTGAAGAAAAATCAGTTAAATAATTTCACTCAACAAGAATATTTAAAATATTCTGCAGGAGTGGCTGCAAGAGCAGTTGGCGCTCTTAACTGCGAGGCCATCTCTCCAGCCCCACAAAACTTTTTTAAGATTTATTTTTTATCTTAAGTATGTATATGAGTGTTTTTATCTGCATGTATTTATGTGTACACGCGCATGCATGCCTGGTGTTCACAGAGGTCAGAGCAGGGTGCTGAATCCCCTGGAACTGGAGTTGTTGTTATTAATTGCCACGTGGGTGTTGGGAATAGAAGCCCAGTCCTTTGCAAGAGTAGTCAGTGCTCTTAAACACTCAGCTATCTCTCCAGCCCCTAGCCAAACTCATTAAATTTTTCTGATTTGTTTTGTTTGATTTGTTTTGCCTGCATGTATGTAAGTGTACCATGTGTATGCCATAAGTGTGGAGTCCAGAAGAGGGCACTGGATCCCTTGGAATTGGAGTTACAGATGATTGTTAGCTGCTATGCATGGGTACACTTATACACCTATAGATAAAACAGTCATACATGTTTAAAAATGATAAAATAATTTTTAAAGAAAAGGTTGGTTACATTATTACTGTAAGTCATAAATCATCTTTCAGTGCTGACCCCAAGTTCCAGTATCTGAGGTGGCTCAGTAGGTGAAAGTTGTCCTTTGACCTCCATAAACATGCTGCAACATACCGCGTGCGAGCTCACACGCACACACACACACACACACACATGTGCATGCGTGCCAAATACAATTTTATAAAGTATCAACATCCTTTTTTTATTTTTTTTTATTAATTTTATTTATTTTCGTATGTGTATGAATGTACTGTCTGCATGCAAGTTTGTGCACCCGTGTCGTGAAATGCCGTGGAGGTCAGAAGAGGGTGTCGGATTCCCCTGGAACTGGAGTTCTCCTGGAATTGGAGTTTCAGACGGTTCTCGGCCGCCATGTGGGTGCTGGGGATCGAACCCGGGTCCTCTGTAAGAGCCGTCGGTGCTCTTAACCGCTAGGCCATCTCTCCAGCCCCAGGATCAACATTCTTATATCTTCTACCAGGAAGCAGCCTGCAAGATATGATTTGGTAGTTTGCAAGTAGGATAAATTGAGTTTTATTTTGTTGTTTTTAGTGACATTTTGAAAAATATTTTATTATTTTTATTTTATGTCTATGAGTGTATTATTGCCTGCATGTGTGTAAGTGCACTCTTGTCATGCAATGTCCAAGGATGTCAGAAGAGGGCATCAGATCCCCTGGAACTAGAGTTAGGGACAGTCGTTAGCCACCATGTGGGTGCTATGGATCAAATCCAAGTCCCGTAAGAGCAACCGGTGCTCTTAACCATTAAGCCATCTCTCCAGCAACCCCCTCTTTTTTTGAGACAGTCCATTCTTTAGCCAAGGCTGGCCTGGAACTCACTATATAACAAAGACTGGCCACAAACTCGTGGTAATTCTCCTGTCTCAGCCCACCCCTCTCCCCCACTGAGTGCTGGAACTACGGGCATGAGCTACTTACTATGCCTAGCTCATTTTACAGTTCTTGATGGGGCATAGTAATTTCTCTGTTAATTCCTGCTTATTTAAAGCATCTATCCAGTCTTTCTCCTCCAAGAGGCTGACCAGAGTTTGTGAGCTGAAAAGCCCCTGGGGAAATCTGCAGCTTTCTGTGAAGGAAGCAGAGAGTGAAGGCCGCATAACTACCACTGAGTAGCATGGCAGAGTAGGCCCCAGCTGCCACACTCTGCTCTAAGTCTTCTAAAGAGGTGAAGAAGTGCTACATCGCTCAGTATCTGGTCACCCTCAGACTACTGCAGGAACCGAGCACAGGGGCTCCTCTGCCCACTGTGCTGGAAAGTAGTGGGTTATGCCAGGCTTCCCAAGACGGGGCAGGGGAACCAGCTCCTTTCTGTCAGGTGCCAGGAATTCCCATCTGCCCATCTGATTATGGGTCAAAGTGAGTTATTTAATTCTCAGTGCTCCACTGCAATTTTTTCTCTTCATCAAATAAAAGACAAGAGGCTCATCTGTTGTTATGGTGAGTTATTTCCATGTCTAACCAATTATATGGTTTGGTACAAGGCAGAGAACACGGGACTTGGGGACTGGATTTAGACTGCTCTTAGCTGACCACTCACATGGTCTCTGTCCTTGACTGAGACAGTTGACCGTAGGGCCTTGGCTGCCTCTTCCCCAAGCCTGGCACACTACTCTCTTCCTGCTTGAATTACAACAGTAACAATAAAATCACATGTAAGATAGGAAAACTCTAGCACCTTAATGTAGAATAAGAAGTAACACAGATAGAAGGCTGAATGTAACTAGCTGTCAAAGACATGGAGACCAGGAACTTTTTAACAGCTCTGGCATGCAGCACCGGCTTGCTGTGGGGTGATATGGTCTATGTCCTAAAAGTTCACCAGCTATAAGCCTGGCCCCCAGTGTAAGGATGCTGAGAGGCTGCAGGGACTTCAAGAGGAACAGTTCAGAAGGGAGTGATTAGGTTGGAGGAGACTAATTAATGTCCCTCTTAAAGCAGTGAGTTAGGCTTGCTAAAAAGCAAGTACAGACCGGGCATAGTGGCGCACGCCTTTAATCCCAGCACTCGGGAGGCAGAGGCAGAGGCAGAGGCAGGCAGATCTCTGTGAGTTCCAGGCCAGCCTGATCTACAGAGTGAGTTCCAGGCCAGTTGGGACTAAAAGGAAACCCTGTCTCAAAAATACAAAAAAAAAAAAAGCAAGTCCATTTTGTGCGTTTGGCATCTGCCACGTTATGCCTCAGCATAAGGCCCTCATGACACACGGCCACCCCAGCCTAAGTCTTTAAAACTCCAAATAGAGGGACAAAATAGACTTCCTTTCCATATAATGTACCCAGGTGCAGGTATTTTGTTATAACAACACAACCACAGACTAAGATAGGGCTCCACGAAGGTTAGTGTCTCTCATCCATCTTCCCAGATTGAGCTACCTGGATGCAAGAACCAGGTTAAATATATCTATGTATGGTGACACTTGGCCATATTCTTTTGCATGTAACATGTATCTAATAGATGCTGAAGCTTTACGCTTTGATTTTCCCTTCATCTTTACTTCAAATGTACTCACTATAAAATGTAAGCAATATTTTGGGACAGAGTCTATGTATCCGGCTGGCCTCAAACTCATGATTCTTGGGCTGAAGAGATGGGTAAGTGGTTAAGAGTGCTTCTTGCTCTTGCAGAGTTCAGTTTCCAACACCGACGTCAGGTGGCTCATAAGTGCTCGGATCTCCAGGTCCAGGGATCCGATTCTTCTGGCCTCCAGGGCATTGGCATGTGCACATACACAGAGACATAATTGAAAATAAATAACTATTTTTAAATAAATATTTTTTAAAACACCTCATGATTCTTCTCCCAAGTACTGGGATTATAATTATGTAACACTCACTCTGCCCAGCTTTTATATTCTACCATTATTTCTATAAGATTTTTGATCTGGGCTCTCCAAATATTAAGATTCATAGAGTAAAACATAGGATTCTTTGTGTTCTACTCTTTTTNCACTCTGTAGACCAGGCTGGCCTTGAACTCACAAAGATCTGCCTGCCTCTGCCTCCCAAGTGCTGGGATTAAAGGTGTGCACCACCACGCCCGGCTGTGTTCTACTCTTGAAGCCCCACCAACACAGCTGAGAGAGCTGGTACATTTCAGAATTGGGCTGAGATCAGACTGTTCCTAAAAATCGCAGCCAGGCCCTATCAAGGCCCTTCACAAAAGTAAGCTGTACCACCACAGACCCTCCATCCAAACACCCAAGCTGGCATGGCTAAGTGAGGGGCACTGGTAGCTCAGGGTGTATTCTTAACACCTCAGTGCTAAAACCAGCGGTCCAAGGCAACCTGTGACGGCTACTGCTACCCTAAGTACCTGGAAGTGGGGCCACCTGCTCCTTCCCTGCTCTCAGAGGTCTTCAGGAACCGGTAAGATTAGCTTACAAGGTTTGTAAGGCACACAGGGAAAGCCAAGGGACGAGCAGCATCTCTTCACCAAGGGGAGCAACACCTTGCAGACAAGCAGTGGAAGGGTACCCACCTATGCCTCAATCTCTCTCTTATTGAAGCCTGAGGAGAAAAATAGCAGTAAGAAGACTGGGATGGAAAGTAGAGGATAGACAGAATGGACATATGGAGAGATCTGAGCAAGGTACAACCTGGATGCTATAGTAAGAATACTGGACTGAATTCAGGATTGCAGCTAAGAGGACAGTTCAGCTGGCTGCTCTTGCCTCAGGGGTGACTTGTGAGATAACAGCTTTGTGCAAGTAACCATTTCACTTTATATGTGCATCTTATAGTACAATGTTATGTTATAAATCTTAAATATGTGCAATAAGTTATTTTTTAATGTTTTTTTAATTTTATTTATTTTTGTATGTGTATGAATGTACTGTCTGCATGCAGGTTTGTGCACCCATGTCATGCAATGCCACAGAGGTCAGAAGAGGGTCTCAGATTCCCCTGGAACTGGAGTTCTCCTGGAATTGGAGTTACAGACGGTTCTTAGCCGCCATGTGGGTGCTGGGGCTCGAACCCGGGTCCTCTGCAAGAGCAGTCGGTGCTCTTAACTGCTAGGCTATCTCTCCAACCCCAAGTTATTTTTTAAAATTAAAGAGGTAAAGAAAAGGAACAAATACACTTGCACATACAACACTCCCTAGCCCTCGTCTCCTGGGGAAGACACGGCGAAACTGTGCTCCATCCATCAGCAAACATCCAGGCACATTCCTGTGTCGAGGGCTAGCCTTGGTCATCCTGCTCTCAAGGCAGGAGCTCACTCTGGGGGAGACAGAATAAAGGAGAGATCTAAGCTTTCAGTGAGGGAGTTGGAGTGCTTCAGGATAAATGGGGCTGTGCTTCATAGAGCTGCCATCAAGCCGAGGGAGAGAACAAGAGCCAGGCCAGAGGGCATCCACAACAGAGCAACACATGCAAAGGCACAGAGATCCAGCCACCAACAGCTGGATCCCACCAGTGAGGGGTGAGGGGGGAATTCCAGAGAGGCCAGGTGTGTCCAGGGAAGGTGAGCTTCAGGGCCCACAGTCCATCCCACTCGCTGGGAGATGAGGGTGAAAGGCTTAACCAGAGTGGAGATATCACCATATCTAGGAGGTAAAAGATAATTTTGGAGATGGTAGAGAATGAGGTGGAAGAAGGCAGGAATGAAACCACAGAACATGCAGCATCTGAGTGGCCAGTGCACAGAGGCAGCATATGAGGTATGCTGGCCCTCATTAATGAGATCACAGTCAGGCCAGCACCTACCCACTCCCCAGGCTCACTCACCCGGGAATTTCTGCTCCTCCAACACTTCACTCTTTCCAGTTTAGCTAAGCAGGAAACCACTACTTGTTCAAGGACCTGTCAAGCAGTGTCAATACTGCCCCTGTCCAAACCAGCACACAACAAGGGGAAGGGCAAGAAACAGTCTCCTCATGAGCCTCCGCTCCTCTCCAGAGTCAGACCAGGAAGCAAGCCTCCCATCTCCCAAGGCCTTTTTTTTTTTTATTTATTTCTGTATGTGTATGAATGTACTGTCTGCATGCAGGTCTGTGCACCCATGTCGTGCAATGCCGCAGAGGTCAGAAGAGGGTCTCGGATTCCCCTGGAGCTGGAGTTCTCCTGGAATTGGAGTTTCCGACGGCTCTCGGCCGCCATGTGGGTGCTGGGAATCGAACCCGGGTCCTCTGTAAGAGTGGTCGGCACTCTTAACCACTAGGTCATCTCTCCAGCCCCTCCCAAAGCCTTTTAACCACTCACTACACAACAGGGGTGGAAGCAACAAGCAGGAGACACTGAAGGTGGATTTGGGGGAACACTTTTGGAGACAGGGTCTTATGTAGCCCAGGATGGCTTCAAACTCAAGGTGATCCTCCTGCCTCTGCCTCTACAATGTTGGCATTATAAGTCTCCAACACCACACACACAGCTCAAAAGTGATTAAAAAAGTATTTTTATGTTGTATTTGTATGTGTGTATGGTGTGTGTATTATGTGTGTGTGTGTATGGTGTGTGTGTGTGTATGCTGTGTGTGTGTATGGTGAGTGTGTGTGTGTGTATGGTGTGTGTGGTGTGTGTGTGGTATATGTGTGTTCATGTGTGTATGGTGTGTGTATGGTGCATGTGTGTGTATGGTGTGTGTATGGTGTGTGTGTGTGGTGTGTATGTGGTATATGTGTGTTCATGTGTGTATGGTGTGTGTATGGTGTGTGTATGGTGTGTGTGCATGGTGTGTGTATGGTGTGTATGGTGTGTGTGTGTGGTGTGTGTGTGTATGGTGTGTGTGTACGGTGTGTGTGGTGTGTGTGTGGTGCATGTGTGTATGGTGTGTATATGGTGCGTGTGTGTGTGGTGCATGTGTTTGTGTGTATATGGTATGTGTATGTATGGTGTGTGTGTATGGTGTGTGTATGATGTGTGTGTATGTTGCATGTGTGTGTGGTGTGTATGATGTATGTTGCATGTGTGTGTGGTGCGTGTGTGTATGGTGTGTGTGTGTGTGTGTGTGTGTGTGTGCCATATGTGGGCAGGTACCTGGGGAAGCCAAAAGAGGGAGTCAGATACTCTGGAGCTAGAGTTACAGGCAGTTGTGAACTGCCCAACATGGGTGTTGGGAACCAGGTTCTGGTCCTCTACAAGAGCAGTGAGCTCTCTTAATCACTGAGCCATCTCTCCAGCCCCTTAAGTGTGATTCTTAAGCACTAGGTTTTGTGAGAAGAGGCAGGGATGGAGTTAGCAAAGAGAAGAGACTTACATGCTACAGCTGTGTTCCAACGAACTCCTGCAAAGGTTAGAGACAGGCTATGGGGATCTCCACATAGCAGGTACTGTACTGTGGTAGCCAGGGTAATGTCCCCCCACCCTCCACATCCCAGTCCCTAGGACCTAGAAATACATTCGGCTTGGGAGGGGGGTTGCTAAGCAACTTACCTTAAAATAGATTCTCTAGGTGGGCCCAATGTAATAACAGGGTCCTTAGAAATGAAAGGAGGCAGAAGAATCAGAAAAGATGGAAGGCCAGTAGCAAGGTTAAAGTAATGCAGAAATGAAACCACCACAGCTGCTGGCTTTGATGATAGAAGAGGGTCTGCTAGCCAAGGAATGAGAGCAGCCCATGGAAGATGGAGAAGACAAGGAATGGGAGTCTCCAGTTCCAGGCCTTATAGCAATCCTGCTAACATCCTGGCTTTAGCCCAGTGGGAGACACATCAGAAATCTGACCTGCAGAACTGTAAGGGAAGGTGAACTTTGTTTAAGCTGGTAAATTTCTGGTAACTTGTTACAAGCAACAAAGAAAGCTAATACAGATGCCAGGAACCACCTTTACCCCGCCCCCATGCTTCTGCACAATGGTTGGCCTGCGAGAACAGGGCCTAGGAAGCTAGACAGCCATAGCTCTGAGCTCGGAGACCCTGAGCACGATTTCTCTAAAATGTGAATTAAAACATCTATGTCCTCGATCAGGGAAATGCCTGTGGGGGTCAGAAGAGGGCATTGGATCCCCTGGAACTGGAGTTACAAGTGGTTGTTATCTGCCATGCGAGTGCTAGGAACCAAACCCAGGTCCTCTGGAAGAACAGCCAGTGCTCTTAACACTTAAGACACCTCTCAAGGCTGACTATAAATTCTTGATCTCCACCCTTCACCTCTAATGTGCTAGGATTATTTGCATGACCATCAGGCCCAGCTAAAATGTTAAATAGTAAAACAGAAACACTTTTCTCTAAATTGTTCCCAAATGTGGTAGGAAACAACAGCATTAGCTGCAAATAAGTCTAAATAAAGCTAAAAGTAGCAAAGATAATGGAAAGACTTAGGAATAGATGAGTAAAACCCCAGAATGGCAAATCTGGACTATAGACTGTTCACTCCAATTTCCTGGTGATGCATGGAAATGTCTATGGGCTTCTAGAACAGGGCAGGCACCAAGACCTCCCAAGAACAGGCCCAACCAAAATCATTCAAAAACTCAGCTAGTAAGCTAGAGAGATGGCTTAGCGGTTAAGAGTGCTGACTGCTCTTGTAGAGGACCCGGGTTTGATTCTCAGCACCCACATGGCAGCTAAGCACATTCTTTAAGCCGGGCATGGTGGCACATGCCTTTAATCCTAGCACTCAGGAGGCAGAGGCAGGGGCAGGCAGATCTCTGTGAGTTCAAGGCCAGCCTGGTCTACAGAGTGAGTTCCAGGCCAGCTGGGGCTATAGGGAGACCCTGTCTCAAAAAAACAAAAACAAACAAAATAAAACAAAAACTCAGCTTATACACATTTCCACTTAATCACCAACAAAAGTCTACCAAGTAGGCATGGAAGCTTAGAGACCAGAACTTGGTCATTTCTCCAAGACTATTTCGTGTTTCTACTCACAAATGGAAAAGCCCATTTTTGTTGTTTATTATTGATGTTTTAAAATATGACTGACATGACTCCAAAGTCCTGAGCTTCCTTCCACTCTACTGTTTGTTCTGGAGAAGTCTCTTATATATGTCTTTGATTGACGGTACTTTAAAAATAACATTTATTGGGCTGGAGAGATGGCCTAGCGGTTAAGAGCGCCGACCACTCGCTCTTACAGAGGACCCGGGTTCGATCCCCAGCACCCACATAGCGGCCGAGAACCGTCGGAAACTCCAATTCCAGGAGAACTCCAGTTCCAGGGGAATCCAAGACCCTCTTCTGACCTCCGCGGCATTGCTCGACACGGGTGCACAAACCTGCATGCAGACAGTACATTCATACACATACAGAAATAAATAAAATAAAATAAATGCTTAAAAAAAAAAACATTTATTGTCTCTCTCTCTCTCTCCCTCCCTCCCTTAGTGTGTGTGTGTGTGTGTGTGCGTGTGTGTGACAACTTGTAGGAGTCAGTGCTGTCCTTCCATCATATGAGTCCCAGGGAACTGAACTCAGGCTGGTGGCTTGGTGGCAAGCAGCTTTACCCTCTCAGCCATCTCTCTGGCCTTTGCTTGTTTTTTGAGTGTAACAACATGTAAAGAGGGGCAGGAGAGATGGCTCTGTACATAAGAACACTTCCTGCTCTTGCAGAGGATCCAAGTTTAGTTCTCAGCACCAATATTGGGCAGTTGTCATCTGCCTGTATCTCCAGCCCCAGGGTATCAGACACCCTCTTCTGGCCTCCATGAGTTCCTATACCCATACATACATACATACATACACACACACACACACACACACACACACACACACACACACACACACAATTTTTTTTTTTTTGGTCTTTTTGAGACAGGGTCTCCTTGTAGCCCCAGCTTTCCTGGAACTCACTCTGTAGACCCGGCTGGCCTTGAACTCACAGAGATCTGCCTGCCCCTGCCTCTGCCTCCTGAGTGCTAGGATTAAAGGCATGTGCCACCATGCCCGGCTTAAAGAATGTGCTTAGCTGCCATGTGGGTGCTGAGAGTCAAACCCGGGTCCTCTGCAAGAGCAGTCAGCACTCTTAACCGCTAAGCCATCTCTCTAGCTTACTAGCTGAGTTTTTGAATGGTTTTGGTTGGGCCTGTTCTTGGGAGGTCTTGGTGCCTGCCCTGTTCTAGAAGCCCATAGACATTTCCATGCATCACCAGGAAATTGGAGTGAACAATCTATAGTCCAGATTTGCCCTTCTGGGGTTTTACTCATATATTCCTAAGTCTTTCCATTATCTTTGCTACTTTTAGCTTTATTTAGATTTATATGCGGCTAATGCTGTTGTTTCCTACCACATTTGGGAACAATTTAGAGAAAAGTGTTTCTGTTTTACTATTTAACATTTTAGCTGGGCCTGATGGTCATGCAAATAATCCCAGCACATTGGAGGTGAAGGGTGGAGATCAAGAATTTATAGTCAGCCTTGAGAGGTGTCTTAAGTGTTAAGAGCACTGGCTGTTCTTCCAGAGGACCTGGGTTTGGTTCCTAGCACTCGCATGGCAGATAACAACCACTTGTAACTCCAGTTCCAGGGGATCCAATGCCCTCTTCTGACCCCCACAGGCTTCGCGCGTGATGGAGGAGCACTCTGCCAGCCCCGTGCACCTTTTTACATGCCTATTGCTGAACTCGGAGATCCAACTTCTCTGCTCCCCTACCCGTCATCCTCTCTGAAGTTGCCAAGATTGACGACTTGCCTGCTCTGCCATTTTTCTCTCTCAAACTCTAATAAAAATCATCCTTGAGCTTCAAGAATAAATAAATTAAATAACATGCATAGAACAACAACAGAAAACCCTAAATGTGCTGCAGAGGCTTATGCAAAAGGTTCTAAATCCCAAAATCCAAGCTGTGGAAGTAGGCCCGCACCAGCCTCCTTCTGCTTGTAGGTGGCTGCTGGTTAGGCGGAAGAAATGTAGGCTCACCCTGGCCATTGATGTACTGAAAATGCATCTTGACTTAAAAAAAGTAAGTTTGGGGCTGGAGAAATGGTTCAGTGGTTAAGAGCACTGGCTGGCTGTTCTTGCAAAAGACCCAGGTTCAAATCCCTGCACCCACATGGCCACTGACAACCATCCCTAACTCCAGTTTCAGGGGATCCATCACCTTCTTCTGTCCACCACAGAACTGTATGATGCAGGCGCACTTACACACATAAAAATAAATTTTTTAAAATTTTTATTTATTTCTGTATGTGTATGAATGTACTGTCTGCATGTAGGTCTGTGCACCTGTGTCGTGCAATGCCGCGGAGGTCAGAAGAGGGTGTCAGATTCCCCTGGAACTGGAGTTCTCCTGGAATTGGAGTTTCCGACGGTTCTCGGCCGCCATGTGGGTGCTGGGGATCGAACCCGGGTCCTCTGTAAGAGGGGTCGGCGCTCTTAACCGCTAGGCCATCTCTCCAGCCCTAAAAATAAATTTTAAAACATTTAAAAAGGATAAAAGTTTTGTTAAGATGTAATTTAGTGGGGCTGGAGAGATGGATCAGAGTACTTGCTGTTCTCGCAGAGAAACCAGATTCAGTTCCCAGCATCCGTATGGTGGTTAACAACTGTCTGTAACTCCAGTTCCCTCTTCTGGCCTCTGTGGGCATTGGACACACATGGTACACTCATATACAGTCATTACACTCATATACATAAGCTACACATACGTAATATATATGTTATAATTTAGGTGCCATAATATCCAGCCACTTAAATTGCATACGTAGGGGCTGGAGAGATGGCCTAGCGGTTAAGAGCACTGACTACTCTTGCAGAGGTCCCGAGTTCGATTCTCAGCACGCACATGGCGGCTGAGAGCCGTCTTTAGCTCCAGTTCCAGGGGAATCCGACGCCCTCTTCTGACCTCCTCGGCATTGCATGACACAGGTACATAGACCTACATGCAGACAGTACATTCATACACATAAAAATAAATAAAATATAGGGGCTGGAGAGATAGCCTAGCGGTTAAGAGCTCCGACTGCTCTTGCAGAGGACCCGGGTTCGATCCCCAGCACCCACATGGCGGCTAAGAACCATCTGTAACTCCAATTCCAGGAGAACTCCAGTTCCAGGGGAATCTGAGACCCTCTTCTGACCTCTGCAGCATTGCACAACACGGGTGCACAAACCTACATGCAGATAGTACATTCATACACATGCAAAAATAAATAAAATTTAATAAATAAATAAATAAATTTAAAAATATTCAGTAAAAAATTGCATACTTAAGGGATTTTTCATATATTTGAGTGTCAATACAATCTAATTTGCATCCCAGGATAAGGGGAAATAGGTCATTGATAAAGTGCTCGTGTGTGACACAAGGACCTGAGATTGATTCCGAGCACCCACAGAGAAATCTGGGTGTGTTTCATGCATGGGTAACTCCAATGCTGGGGAGTCATAGACAAGCCGATTCCTGGGCTCAGCTGCCAGCTAGTCTAAGACTACCTTAATTGGCAGGTTCCAGGTCCAGGCTACAGATCATTCTAAGAAAACAAAGTGGGCACTTCTTGAGGAAGGACATTGAAGATTGACTTAGGGCCTGCATACGCATGTGCACACATGTCCATGTGCAGCTGCACATATGTGAACATACAGAGAAAAAACGATTATCCCAGAAATAAATTTGTTTGGTATTTTTGAGACAGGGTCTCCCTGTAGCCCCAACTGGCCTGGAACCCCCTTTGTAAATCAGGCTGGTCTTGAACTCACAAAGATCTGCCTGCCTCTGCCTCTCGGGCACTGGGATTGATTAAAGGTGAGGGCCACCACGTCTGGCATAAATTTTATTTTTTATTGGTGGCCCCTTCCCATGGGCAGTCGGGGATCCCTAGAGGTACAGAACCAATAGAATGAATGTATATTAGAAGATACTTATGCTGGGCATGGTGGTGCACTCCTTTAATCCCAGCACTCGGGAGACAGAGACAGGCAGATCTCTGTGAGATCAAGGCCAGCCTGGTCTGGAATCCAGCGGTGGCAGAAACAGGGTAGATTAACTTGCCAACAACGCGAAGGCAAGCAGGCAAAAAACACAGCTTTCTTTCTTCCACGTCCTTTTTTTCTGGGCTGCCACCACATGGACTCCCCTACATTTAGGTTTCCCTACTTCAGATAATCTGACCAAGAAAGACCGTTACAGGAGTGCCCAGGAGCTTGCATTGTACAAGATCCAGTCAAGTTGAAAACCAATATTAGCCATCACAGGCAGCCATTATCTATTTTGTTTTTATCTATTTGTTCTAGAAGCTTCACAACAATGGACTCACACATGCAGTTCTTTTTGTCTGCCTGTCCTCTCACCCTCCTTTTTGAGATTCATTCACATTGCATTTATGTCGGAACTTCATTCCTTTTATAATGTCCAGTAATATTCTACCATCTGGTGCATGCATTCACGCTTCACCTGCCTATCATCTGGTGAACATTTGGATTTCCACTTTTTGGCTATTACAAAAATGCTGCTAGAATATTCATGAGTAAGACTGTGTGGATATATGTTTTAATTTCTATTAAAAGCCGAGTACGGTGATTATCGGCACGCGCCACCATGCCTGGCTCACGGATCCTTTTTAAACGAAAAAAAAATTATTAAGACCCCTAAAGCTTATTCTTAACTACAGCTATTTAGAGGAAAGCGAAGCGCGAAATCCGCGGCTGGAGCCCTCGCTCTCACTCCAGCCGACAACTCCGCCGACCGATCCCGGGGCCTGCGGGGAGCGGGAAGGAGCCCGGGGCCACGACCGCGCTCCCTGCACCCCGCTCCCCACCCACCCCGCGGAACACCCACTTCTGCCCGGCGCACGTGGCGCCCTCCGGCTGAGCTCGACGCCGCTTGGTCTCGGCCGCTCCTGCGCAGGGGCGGGGGCGGCGGGGAGGCACCGGCTGCAGGGGAGGGGCGCGGGCTAGGTGGGCGGCCCGGGCCGTCAGTGCGTCCGTCCACTGTCGGGCGGGCGCCGGGAACACCGCCGTAGCTTCCACCGCGGCCCCTGCGGTTCCTGGGAGCGTGGGCAGGGCTGCCGGGGGCTTCCGCGGGCTCGGCCTCTCCCTCCGGGGAGGAAAAGCAAGGGGAAGCCCCCGGCGCCCGCCGACCCCCGCGCTGCGGGCTGAGCACGGCCGGGCGGGGCGGCGCGCCGAGCCTGTCGCCGTCCGTGTCCGGAGCGGCCGGGCCCCAGCCGCGCGGACCGAAGGGCCCCACCCTGCGGGCGTGGGCGACTGCCGGCCGGCCCGGGGGCCTCGCGGCGGCCTGCAGCGCCCAGTCCCGGGGAATGCAGTGGCCCCCGACCCCTGGCGCCTCTCGGTGTCTCAGCTGGGCCTCCTCTCTCGCCCGCTCCGCGGCCTCCACGCTCCTGGGCCCCGCCGGCCCGGCCCCCCTCATGGCCGCGAAGTGGTTCAAGGAGTTCCCGCTGACCCTCAGGACGGCGTCCGAGCGGGCCAAGCCCGGGGCCGGGGGCAGCGGAAAGCCGCGCAAGAACTCGGAGGCGGGCGGCGCGGCGCCCACCCCGGCCAAGGGCCGCAAGAACTCGGCGGCCGAGCTGGGGAGCTCCAGGCCCTGCGGCGGGCCCCCCAAAGACAGCCGGCTGTCGAGGGACAGCTTGCAGGGTCTGATCCAGGCCGCGGCCGGCAAGGGCCGCAAGAACTCCCGGACCACCGAGGAGGAGCCGCACCGGGGCGCGGCCAAGAGCTCGGGCTGCAGCACCTACATTAACAGGCTCATCAAGGTGGACACGCAGGAGAAGAACGGCAAGAGCGGCTACCCCGGCGGCGGCAGCTCCGGGAGCTCAAGCAGCTCCTCTTCCTCCGCGTCCTCTTCTCCTTCCTCCCTGGGACCGGAGCTGGACAAGGGCAAGATGATGAAGCAGCAGGACACGGTAAGAATCCCGCTCTTCCACCCGCCTCTCGGTGCAGGGGATGCCAGGAAGCCACGGAACAAGTTGGTTTTTTTGTTTGTTTGTTTGTTTGTTTGTTTGTTTGTTTGTTTGTTTTCAGACCTTTTGAGATAGGGTCTCCCAGTCATCCCAGCTGGCCTGGAACTCGCTATGTAGAACAGGCTGGACTGGAACTCACTCAGGTCCGCCTGCCTCTGCCTCCTGGATGCTGGGTTTAAAGGCGTGTGCCACCACGCCAGGGATATAGGAGAGAATGTTTTATCTTGAAAAATCCTCATCTAGAGTTTGAGACCTTTGCAGCAATGTCTGTTCAATGCACCTTAATTTTGTTAGTCGGTTAGAAGAGTAGTTGAAGGGAAGGAAAAGAAAGTGACTCTTTTGTGCCTGTGGTGGTTTGGGATTTTAGTTTTAACATCAGGGACACTGCAAAGCTAGACTTCTATGTGACTTTTATATTTCTTGAGCCTGTGGAACAATAGCCTCTAAACTGTATGTGTGGCTTTCCCAGCTTTGGGAACCTAGTAGAGAGCCTCTCATCGTTTTCAGCACCTCCAACTTGACAGGCCTTCCATTCATTACGTGGGTATTTGTTGTGCAGAACCATATAGGGTAAGTGCCCTGGGGCACGAAGGGATGGGGGTGGAGGTGGGGGATACAGTCGATAACAAGGAAATGCCCTGAAGGAAATTACAGATCAGGAGAGAAGAAGGTGTTTCCTGCTTCTTAGTCACCAGAGGTCTTCTGGGTGCTGTCCAACGTGGGAAGGTGAGGAAAGGCCGATGGACCTGAGCATTCTCCATCCCTGCAGGGAAGAGCTGGGTGTTCTCTCCTGTGTGAAAGCAGGAGAGACAGCTCCAGCTGAGATTTCAGGCTCCAGCCCAAGCAGTCCCTTCCTGGTGAGGGAGTTTAATTTTGTCTTAGTAGGCTTTAAACAAGCTGCCTACTTAAACAGTCTCGTAATGCCATGTGGCATATATTAGGGGCCTCTGTTCGTTCCTCCACTCAGTTGTTCACAGAAATACTTAGTGTGTCTACCCTGTGCCAGGCACTGAGCAAAGCCATGGAAAGAGGGACGTGGTGCTAAAAGAGCAGAGCTGCTGTGCACACGTCAGGCACTGGGTGGCTTTGGAATGATAGATGTTCTTGGACTCAAATATCAAATCTCTAGCTCATCTGTAACGGAAGAATCACTTGTAAATTATGAGAACTGAGAAGTTCGGCAGTACTGATCAGTATCAACCTGTGAAGCCTGTCTCTTTGAAGCTATCTTTAAAAAATTCCTTCGGGACAGGAAGCAGGTCTTGTGCTCATTTTGACTGCCTCTCAGCACTGAGCCAGTGCGGGGAGGTGACTGGTTCACTGGATCTATATTGCTCAGCTGATTGGAGTGGAAAGGACCCAGAGCTGTGGCCATGTGGTAGAGCAGTTCATCTTCTTATGCTCTAAAGCCATAGACACATCTACAATTCACCTTCTGTCTTACAAATGCTTTACTAATTGGGGAGAGAAAGAGCCTTGGGGATAAGTTCAGATGAATTGTTACAAATCAACTACAAAAAAAAAAAAAGTTTTATCAGATGGAGATCTAGTACAAAAGGTGCCTGGAACTGATGAGAGAGTTTGACTCCATATCTGTAGATTTCAGCAGCCATTTTGATACCATTGGATTGGTATTTTGATATCTTGTAGTCTTTAGCAGCTGACCTCTCTTGCTTGACAGGTCATCATTTTAGAAGACTATGCTGACCCTTATGATGCAAAACGGACAAAAGGCCAAAGGGATGCAGAGAGAGTCGGTGAAAATGATGGTTACATGGAACCCTACGACGCACAGCAGATGATAACAGGTTTGTAATTGGGTTCTGCTTAATAAGGACAGAAACCATGTTCACACATGAAAGATTTTGCTATGTTGAAACATATTGAAAAGCTGTCCAGCCCTGGCTGGGTAAGCCTGTCCCTGCAGAGGTGAGTAGAGGGGCAACAGTTACACCCTGGAATGGCCAAGACAGGCACAGAGTGATCAGGAGCTGCAGGAAAGCTCAGCTCCATTTCCTGCTTCTCTGTTCACAGAGATAAGGCACTACTTTGGGGAGGGTGTGCCCCGGCCAGGCTGTGACCCTGCAGGTCACTGGACTGTGACCCCTAATGAAATCTGTGAATGAAAGGAAGCAAAAATGAAATTAGTCACTTTTACAAAATATCACAGGTTTAAAAGGATTTTAAAAAGGATTGATTTTACATACAATTGAGAAAAGGGACTTTCCTTTTAATTTTTTTATTTTTGAGAATTTCATCCATGAATACAATGCATTTTGATCATATCCACCGTTTCCCCCCCAACTCCTATGTCCCACATATACATTCCCCTTTCGAATTCATGTTCTATTATATACATACATATATATTATATGTATATATACATATATATTATATATATGTATATATTATATATATTATGTATATATATATATATAATAGGTGGTATGTATAAATATAACATGTAGCTGGGCATGGTGGCACACTCCTTTAATCCCAGTACTCTGGAGGTAGAGGCAGGCAGATCTCTGTGAGTGCCATACCAGCCTGGTCTACATAGCAAGTTCCAGGCCAGCTGAGAGCACAGGGAGACCCTGTCTCAAAAATAAATAAATAAATAAATAAATAAATAAATAAATAAATAAATAAATAAAATCAACTCTACTAAGTCTAATTACTGCTGCCCTTATACACATAGGTATATGTCTGACCATTGAGGCCTGAGCAATCTACCAGGGGGCTCATCCCTGAAGGAAATATCTTTCCCCTCTTTCAGTAACTGTGGACTACCTGTAGCTCTTCAACTAGGGATGAGGCCTGGTGAGCCCCTCCCCATGCATGCTGGAACATCAACTGTATGGTTCAGGCAACCATACTGTTTTGAGTTCATGGGTGAAACATCTCTGTCACATCCAAAAGACGCTACTTCACAGCTGTCCTCCCAGTCCTCTGGGTCTTTTCCATGTTTCCTGAGCCTTGGGTGTAGAGGCTGTGTAGATGGATGTTTGGGGATCCGAATTCCAGTCACTTAGTCTCTGCACTTTGACCAGTGGTGGATCTCCATTGTAATCTCCATTTACTGCAGAAAGAAGTTTCTTTGGGGTGTGAGATGGCTCAGAAGTTAAGAGCACTGGTTGGTCTTGCAGAGGTCCTGAGTTTGATTCCCAGCATCTACATGGCAGCTCACAACCATCCGTAACTACAGTTCTAGGAGGTTCAAGGCTTGCTTCCAACCTCTGAGGGCATTCATTGCATGACACAGGTGCACTTACACACATGCAGGCAGTCCATGTGCACACACAAAAATTAATAAGAGGAGTGAGAGCTACACTGATCAGGAAAACCCACACAAGTATGGACTTCTTTTTAATTTTTATTTGATTTTAAAAATTGTTCTAGCCGGGCGCGGTAGTGCACGCTTTAATCCTAGCACTTGGGAGGCAGAGGCAGGCGGATATTTGTGAGTTCAAGGCCAGCCTGGTCTACAGAGTGAGTTCCAGGACAGCCTGGGGCTATAGGGAGACCCTGTCTAGAAAAGACCAAAAGAAAAAAAATTGTTCTGTGGATTGAACCAAGGACCTTGAGTGTGCTAAGTAAGCAGTGAGCCACTGAACTACATCTTCAGTCCTAAGAAAAAGGATTTTAGAAAAGAAAATGCTTGACTTTTATTCATCTTCCTTGTCCATTTTTTTAAATTTATCCATGCATATGTGTGGGTGCACATGTGCCATAGTTTACATGTTTGGAAATCAGAAAACAACTTGCAGAAGTCAGTTCTTTCCTTCCACCACGTGGTTCCCCAGGGAATGAGCCCAGCTTGTCAAGCTTGGCAGGAAGTGCCTTTACCTGCTGAGCCATCTTACTGGCTCTCCATTGGTTTTACGTTCTTTTCTTTCTCTCTAACTATAATAGGTTGGTCTGTGTAGACTACTTCAGTCATTTATTTGGGACAACATGCTGGTTATAAAGAAAATGCCATATTTAAAAAATAATACAGCTTTTTCAATGTGGTAGATTATGACCTTGAATTTCTCTCAATCCTGTCTCTACCTCCCAAGTGCTGAGATCACCAGCATGTCCAGTTTATGCAGTCCTGTAACCTTGTGCATTCTCTGGCAACTGAGCTCCATCCTCAGCCCCAATATTTAAAAAAATAATCACAAAAGCTCTCTAAAGGACAATAACACCTTCTCTCATTATTGAATAAAATAATAATAATAAAATAATAATTAAGATTAGAGGAATTCAGACTTGTCTGCTCTTGCAAGACACTTTAGTGTGTGTACAACATCAGCTTACCACAGAGCACATGAGGAGATCAGAGGACAGCTTGCTGGAGTTGGTTCTCTCCTTCTACCATATGGGTTCCAGGAATCAAATCCAGAGCATTAGGTTTGGAGGCAAGCACCATTTTTTAAAGAGGCAAAGTCAGTTGGATGGGAAGAGGCAAGCAGATCTCTGTGAGATCGAGGCCAGCCCCGTCTACATAGCAAGTTCCAGGCTAGCTGTAGCTACAGGGAGACCCTGTCTCAAAAAGATAATAAAAAAATAATAAAGTCTGTTCATTGTATAACCCAAGCTAGCCTTGAACTTAAAGCAATTCTCCTGTCTTAGCCTCCCATGTGCTGGAATTACAAGCATGTACCGCCACATCTGAATTCGTAAGAGTTTTTCAGAGACAGACAAGGAATTTGAGTTCAGATCTGCCATTCCAAATTGAATTGATCTGCCCATAGTGCCACCTGGCCCAGAAGACACATTTGAAATGATGCCTGCAAAATGACTATAAACTTGACCCTACATGAGGCTATATGTCTCCACTTAGATTCACTAAATACATTATATACCCAAATCAAAACTGAGCCTGGAGTGGAAGTATATACCTTTAGGAGGCTGAGGCAGGAAGATCTTGAATTCAAGGCCAGCCTTGGTTATATACTGAGTCATTCAGATTCCCCTCCACCCTGCCAGCACTCAAGAGGCAGAGGCAGGGACAGCTCTGTCAGTTCCAGACCAGCCAGGGCTGCATAGTGAGACCCCCCCCCCAATAAAAGAAATAAATAGGGGGCTGGAGAGATGGCTCAGTGGTTAAGAGCACTGGGTGCTCTTGCTGAGGACTCAGGTCCAATTCCCAGCAGCTACACGGTAGCTAACAACCTCCCAAAACTCCAGTTCCAGGGGATCTGACACCCTCTTCTAGCCCCTGCAGGCACTATACAACATGGGTGCCCTTACATATATACAGGCAAAACATTCATACACAAAAAATAATAAAAAATGAAAAAGATAATTTCAAAACTGTTTTCTAAATTAGTAACTAAGTATACAATTTATAATGCCTCTCTCTCTCTCTCTCTCTCTCTCTCTCTCTCTCTCTCTCTCGGTATTTTTGAGACAGGATCTCCCTTTAGTCCCAGCTGGCCTGGAGCTCACTCTCTAGACCAGGCTGGCCTTGAACTCACAGAGATCCACCTGCCTCTGCCTCCAAGTGCTGGGATTAAAAGCATGCGCCACCATGCTTGGCTTAAAGACGGTTCTTAGCTGCCATGTGGGTGCTGGGAATAGAACCCGGGTCCTCTGCAAGAGCAGTTGGTGCTCTTAACTGCTGAGCCATCTCTCCAGCCCCACAATGCTTTTCTTTTAACAACAACAACAACAAAAAAAACCTGTTAGTGAATCTGAAAGTTTCTTTATTTAAAATATATACTATTCACAGTACACACACACACAACACATACCACAGAGTACCTGCTCATTGTAGAGAATATACCTCTTAGTGTTTCTCGTAAGTTAAGCACACAGTTTGGCAGAATAACAGGAAATGGGTTTATCAGAAACTGGAAATCAAAGATTTACTAATGGTTTTTTAACTTTTACTTTTTAGAATTCATTTCACTCTTCATGTGCCTGCCTTATAGCTTTGCTGTCAAGTCCACATTCAGAAATTTCAGTCTTTCTGGTTTGAGGGTATGTGTATGTGTATAGTGCTGAGGATCCAGCCCGAGGGCTCAGGCCACAATAGCTAAGTGTTTTCTACCTCTGAGCTATATCCTCAACCCGAGAAATACCCCACATTTCCTGAGAAACATTAAGGGACTTAGTTTTTTTTTGTTATTTCAGGAGGATGTAGAAAAGATATTAGTGAAAATGATGTAACTGTGGAGTGGTTAAATTTGTGCCAACCTCTGCACTGACTCTTTCCTATCTGCGAAGTGGAAATAACATGTCGACTTCAACAATATCTTGGGAGATTCAGATTTAGCTCAGTGGTAGATCACTTTCCTAGCACGCCTGAGGTCCTAGGTTCAATTCCCAACACAGAGAAAAGATCAGTATCTTCAGTGGATAGAATGTTCTCTGTGTTGTTACTCTATATCATCCAACAAATACTTTGTTTAGACATTTACTTACCTTGAAGTAGGCTCATTGAAGACTCTTGATACACAGAAAACAAGATCTACAGGTGCCCTGCTCTTGAACATCAGAAAGGAGAAAACAGATTTACCCCCAGTAAAGAAGAAAATGTAATAATTAGCCAGGCACAGTGGCTTGTGCTTATAATCCCAACACTTGGGAAACTGAGGCAGGAGGTCTGCTGCATATACGAGGCCATCCTGGGCTACGTGGTGAGTTAGTTCCATGTTAGCCTGAGGCAAATAAATAGCAAGACCTGTCAGAAAAGGAAGGGAGGGAGGGAGGGAGGGGTGGAAAAGGGAAAGAAGAAAGATAAAGAGAGAAAAGTAATAAATTGTCACCTAAACTTTAACTCTTACACAAGTTAAGAATTCATAAATAAATTCTCATTGGGATTTATCCAAAGGATTATTCATAAAAATATATGACTTAATAGTAGGCAATATTAGTATAAATCTGTCACTTTACTGCTAACTTAACAGGAATATTTAGCTGAGTAACCAATAGAAATATCTATGTAACTTAGCAGTATGGGTTTTAGTGACAAAGTTGAAACTTTGAGGCAGATCTTCAGGACAGCTATCATTGGCGTGAGGATTCTTCCCACACGTGGCATTACACAGCTGCAGGTCAGGGACTTACTAGGTGCCAAATAACCTTGCCAAGTGCTGCAGCAACAGCGTTAAGTCTAAGGCTGTTACACAGCAAAGGAAACCTAGATTCAGAAAGACACAGCAACTTGTCCAGATCACTCAGCCAAAGGGGAGTAGCCTGTGCTTTGACCATTCGGCTCCAGTCAGAGACTTTTTTTTTTTTTAATGTGTATGAGTGTATTATCTGCATGTAGGTTGGTGAAGTGCCACGGAAGTCAGAAGAGAGCATTGGATTCCCCTGGAACTGGAGTTAAAGACGGTTCTCAGCCACTGTGTAGGTGCTGAGGATCGAACCCGGGTCCTCTGCAAGAGCAGTTGGTGCTCTTAACCACTGAGCCATCTCTCCAGCCCCCAGTCAGAGACTTTTAAAATTTTTATTTTGCCTCGAAATCGTTTTATTGGTTTGTTTAAATAGTCAAATCTGGGGGCTGGAGAGATGGCCTAGCAGTTAGGAGCGCTGACGCTCTTGCAGAGGACCCGGGTTCGATCCCCAGCACCCACATGGCGCCCGAGAGCCGTCTGAAACTCCAGTTCCAGGGGAATCCGACACCCTCTTCTGACCTCCGCGTCATTGCACGACACGGGTGCACAGACTTGCATGCAGATAGTACATTCATACACAAACAGAAATAAATAAAATTAATAAAATAAAAAAAATTAAAAAAAAATAGTCAAATTTGAAGGAGAACCCAATGGTTGGGTCTACATTTTATTTATTTTTTTGGTTTTTTTTGTTTTGTTTTTGCTCTTTTTGAGACAGGGTCTCCCTGTAGCCCCAGCTGTCCTGGAACTCACTCTATAGACCAGGCTGTCCTTGAACTCACAAAGATCCGCCTGCCTCTGCCTCCCAAGTGCTAGGATTAAAGGCGTGCACCACCACGCCCAGCAATGAAAATATTAAGTCAGAAGTATGAACACTGATAAAAGATTTGAGTAAAAAAGTTGCTTAACAGCCCTATTTCTGAGTCCAAGACGAAAATTACTTTCTTTTGGGGGGTGGTATTTTTGAGACAGGGTCTTCCTTTAGTCCCAGCTGGCCTGGACCTCACTCTGTAGACCAGGCTGGCCTTGAAGTCACAGAGATCCACCTGCCTCTGCCTCCAGAGTGCTGAGATTAAAGGCATGCACCACCATGCTGGGCACTAAAGACGGTTCTTAGCAGCCCTGTGGGTGCTGGGAATCAAAACCCGGTCCTCTGCAAGAGCAGTCAGTGCTCTTACCCGCTGAGCCATCTCTCCAGCCCTAGGAAAATTACATTTTTCTGGGCCTGTGTATTTAATAATTTTGAAAACGAAAGGAATTGGGGAGAAAGGTGTTATTTAGAATCATAATTAAATTTTTACATGAAATTTTTTTCATAAAGGTACATGTAAAGTAATACACAGTAGATGAAGCACATGCTCCCACATGTGTCTTGCATGATGGAGGCTTGACACCTGTCAGAATGCTCCCAGGCTTCAGGAGACACTTGGGAAGTAATCCGATTTTCAAAGAGAATTCTAGATAATATCTAGAGCTATAATAGCACTTAAATTTGTTGCCTATAATCCCAGTCCTTGGGAATTTGAGGCAGAATCACCACAAGTTAGAAGACCACCTGTAGGAGCAAGGCAGTGCCTCAAAAACAAAAGCAGGTTGCTAGTAGTTCATTTAAAACGATGCTAGTTGTCTGCCATGTGTTTAGTGTGAATAATTATGTGTGATGTGAACTGAGGATTAAGAAGAGAAAATTTCCAGCCTGTTATTTGTATCAACCAGTTTTAATGTTCATTGGTTCAGGGCAGCCCTGGGTCTCCCGTGGCTTTCGGGAGTGTTTATCTGTTGCCAACCGCTGCACTCTGTTGTCTGCCTCGGTAAATGGCCTCTATCGCAGCCAGGGGTGTAGCTTCCTCTTGCCATTTCCTCCTTCTCAGGCTCATTTCCTCTTGGAGCAGACTCTGCACGTCAGGGGCTATTCTCCCTGCAGGAAGGGTCGGCTTGCAGCCCTGCGATTGTTTCTGTTTCTATGGCGCCTCAGGTTGAGGACAGCCAGGTGTTGGAATGGACTGGAAGGTTACTGCCCTGGAATTGGGGGTGGGGGCTCTTTTCCACCTCATTAAGCATTATTTCAAAAGATGCTTTACCAATTTCTCCAAGTCCCAGGGCCATGCAAGGAAAGAGTATTGTCAGCTCTGTGCTTTGGTTAGCTCCTAGACTATTTGAAATTGGGGGAACAGGAGGACCCCATGACGGAAGGAAAGCTGCAAACAGATGTGATTAGTGGAGGTCCTAATCACTGTATGTCATCTGAATGCAAATTTTTAATTTCCTTGTGCACAGGACTTCTACCTTAAGGTTGAAGTCAGTCTTCCTCCTTTGGCTTCACACGGTTCACCTGAGGCAGAGTTGAAGCCAGGATCTTGGGGAAGACTTCCAGAAGACTTCCATAAACAAGTTCTTATTCAAAACTTAAAAATTCTAAACCCATCCTCTGGATTCCTTTGTGTGTTCTGCTTCCTTTTTCTTAGTTCTTTAGAAAAGTTCTTTTTTAAAATGCCAGCCTTATCTTAACTAAACCAAGAACAGAGTTTGTTTTTGTTGCTTGTTTCTATCATAGGCAGTGAAGAAAAATGCTATAGGGTTGAAAATCAAGGGGCTAGGATAGAAGACTCAGCCTGGGGGCTGGAGAGATAGCCGACTGCTCTTGCAAAGGACCCGGGTTCGATCCCCAGTACCCACATGGCGGCTGAGAACCGTCTGTAACCCCAATTCCAGGAGAACTCCAGTTCCAGGGGAAACCGAGACCCTCTTCTGACCTCCGCGGCATTGCACGACACGGATGCTCAGACCTACATGCAGACAGTACACTCTTACACATACAAAAATAAATAAAAATTTTTAAAAATTAAAAAAAAAGACTCAGCCTGGGCCCCTGACCTGGTGTGGGGTGAGCAGGGAACAGTCCACCGCTGCATCCACAGCCTTATGCTCTGAGGTGCCTCATGTCTCTGTGGGGATGGGGCCAGAAGATTAGCCCCAGAGAACACGAAGAAGTAGGTACAGAAACGTCCTCACATTACACTGCTTATTAGAATATCCTAGGAGTTTATTATTTTTATTTTATGTGTATGAGTATATTGCCTGCATATTATGTAGTGCATCTATGTCATGCAGTACCCACGGAGAATTGGGCATCAGGTCCTCTAGAACTGGAGTTACAGATAGTTGTTAGCTATCATGTGGGTGCTGGGAATCGAACTCAGATCCTCTCCAAGAGCAGCCAGTGCTTTTAACTGCTGAGCCATCTCTCCAGCCCCTAGAATATCCTAGGAGTTTGTATCATGTGGCTCCCAGGTGGGACTCCCCTATGGAGATGAGGCCTCCTAGACAACCGGCATGTGTTGTATAGCTTCCCCAGGCAAGTCCAGTGAACGTGGAACTGGAGGCAGTTGCTGACAGGGACTCTAACCCATAGAACCAAAATCTCACCCTACCAGTAAACTTTGCCCTTTTGAGTTTCATGTCTTTTGAATAACTCTCTCCATCGTTGTGCTTTCTTTGTTACAGAAGTCTTACTGAGTCAGCGACTCTCCAGGGAACATCACCTTGCCTGCTTTAAATTACAGACAATCCTTCCACCCTTTGTTCCCACAGCATTGCAGTCTTTTGACCCTCTTCTTCTTTCCTTGACACTCCTTCCTAGCCTTCCTTGCTGGCCCTGCCTCTGCCAGCCACCCTTAACTGGAATCCCAAAGTCTGCCTCTCACTCTCTTGCCCTTTTAATCTCCTGGCCTTTTTTCCAGCAATTACTTTTATTCTCACAGTATTAACAGCCATCCGTTAACACACACATACAGGTCCACATTGTTCCCTTTCTGAAGAACTCTAGAATTGTCCTGCCATCCATCCATCCACCCACCCATCCACCCACCCATTTTTCCACCTATCCACCCACCCACATACCCTTCATCCTCTATCCATCCATCTATCCATCCACCATCCATCCATCTATCCATCTACCATCTATCCATCCATCTATCCATCCATCTATCCATCTATCCATCCATCTATCCATCCACCATCCATCCATCCATCTATCTATCCATCTACCATCTATCCATCCATCTATCCATCCATCCATCCATCCATCTATCCATCTATCCATCCATCTATCCATCCACCATCTATCCATCCATCTATCCATCCATCTATCCATCCACCATCTATCCATCCATTTATCCATCTACCATCTATCCATCCATCATCTATCCATCCACCATCTATCCATCCATCTATCCATCCACCATCTATCCATCCACCATCTATCCATCCATCTATCCATCTATCCATCCACCATCTATCCATCCATCCATCCACCCATCCACCCACCCATTTATCCATCTATCCACCCACCCACGTACCCTTCATCCATCTGTCCATCCATCTATCCATCCATCTGTCCATCCATCTATCCATCCACCCACCCATTTATCCATCTATCCACCCACCCACGTACCCTTCATCCATCTGTCCATCCATCTATCCACCCACCCACATACCCTATCTGTCCATCCACCTATCCATCCACCTATCCATCCACCATCTATCCATCCATCTATCCATCCATCTATCCATCCACCCACCCTTCCATCCATCCCATCATTACATAGCACAGCTGTGTGTTCTGTCAACATAAGACATGGTGGTCCCTACCCCAGCTGTTTCTACCAAGTTGGAAATAGACATGTCAAAGACAAGTCCACACGGTGAGAAAAGTACAAGGCAAGAGTGGATGGGGCACCCATGGCAGTAGGTGAACTCCAAAGGCAGCAGTTTCTGCAAGAGAAGCTTCTCCACAGAAGAGGAGATGCTGAGTTCGTGGACTTCCACAGACTGAAAGACCCCAGATGCTCGTAGACATGAGTGTAATATATGGGGAACTTCAGCAGTTACAGTTGGTCAGAGCAAAGAATTGCCTTATGGGAGTTGGGCAGGGCAGTGAGAGAAGAAACTAGGGCAGAGGTGACCTGGTCAGAAAAGACCCCCTTCTCCCATGTCACTAAAGTCAAGCTCAACCTGGTAAGGCCTCTTGTCCCAGACTGGTCAGTCCTTTGACACTTCCAACTGCATCCCACAGTGGCTGGCTGCTTAGTTATTAATGAGCAGGTTTAAATCAGGGTTTTTTTTTGGGGGGGGGGCGTTGTTGTTGTTTTTGTTTTTTTCTGCACACTTCTGTGCCTCAGTTCAGGACATCTTCCTGACTGCCTCCATCCTAGCCACTCTGGCTAGTTAGGTTAAATGAATCACAGATATAATTGTTATTCCATTAAAACATTGTAAACGGGCCAGCTCTGGTGGCACATAGTATTAATCCCAGGACTCAGGAAGCAGAGGCAGGTAGATCTGTATGAGATCAAGACCAGCCTGGTCTACACAGTGAGTTCCAGGCCAGCTGCGGCTACAGAGAGACCCTGTCTGGAGAAAAAAATTTAAGTGATTCTATGCTACACACAAAACAAAACAATCCAGACTCTTGTCCTTGCTTTTAAAACAATCCTTGCTTTCAAGTGAGGGACATACATGTGAGGGGTATACAAGTGAGGGGCATACATGTCAGGGGCATACATGTAATCCTAGCACTCGGGAGCCTGAGGCAGGAAGGTCCAGGAATTAATTCAAGGCAATTTCTTCTCTACATAGCAGCTTCCAGCCACGCTGTTGAAGACTGTCTCAAACAACAACAAAGGTCAAAGCAGCAATAAACTCCAAGCCTTGCTTCTGCTGCTGCCTCCTTTGCCAGCTAGGCTCTCACTCTGCCTTCCTCCTCTCTGGGCTTCTGGCCTTTCAGTTTTCCTCTGGGCTCCACTGGAGGAAATGAGTCCTGTGGTCCCCGCCCCGTCTTCGCTGGGCAGCTTCCTCCACTGGAAGTGACCTTCTTGATCAGAGTCAGCTCATCTTCCATTTCTCTCCCACTTGGAACCCATCCAAGTGTTGTGTCAAAGAGTATGGCTTCTAGCACTCAGCTTCCTGCTTTCCACTCCAGGTTCTGCCACCAACTGCTGTGGGTCATTTCCTTAAGCTCTGTGTGCTTCAATTTTCTTAACATGAGGGAAATAGTAGCATTGATGTCAGAGTGGCTATGAAAATTACAGCAGTGAGGACAGTGCTTAAGGAAGGCATGGAGAAATGTTATTTTGTTTTCTATCATAACACCTTTTACGTGGATTTATGCTGGAGTTGTTAGCCTGAGCACCACTTATGAATATATCTGGCTTCCCCATTAAACTGAACTGTCTAGAAGTTATGCACTCTTAACTAAAGTTGGCATAACGGCATATACTTAGTCCCAGCATTCACTTGGGAAGCCGAGGCAGGAGGATCTCTGTGAATTCAAGGCCAGCCTGGCCTAAGAGTGAGACCATGTCTCAAAAAAATAGAAAAGAACCCTGAGTAGCACTTCCCTGCTGTATTCGGAGCAGTGTCTTCAAAATAACTTTGATCTGGGCTTCCTAAGAACACATATTATAAAAACTGATGATGAACTTAACTCCGAGTAGGCACCAGGACATGGAAGTGGACTTGGCTCCCCCAGGCCCTTCTTGCCAACTTCCTGCAGGGCCCTGGAAGCCTCCTACCTTCAGGCCTAAGCCCTCTTGTTGGGCCCAGCCATTTGACTGTGCTCCCAGGCATTTTTCTTTTAAACATGTCTTTTCAGAATTGACACATAGCAAGTGCACAGACTGGCTGGGGACAGTGATATTTCAGTGTATGTGTGCACTGTACAATGGCTGAGGAGGTTTGGGTACTTTCCTTCTACTTCTGTAGCTCAGCTAAAAGGCAACTGATCCATTCTGGAACAGTGTTAGAGCATTCTACTGCCTTCTACCAGTCAGGGGTAACTGGGTTACTTGATGGCCTCCTGGTAAAGGCCAGAGAGGAGGAAGGTAAAGTGAGATCCTAGCTGGCAAAGGAGGCAGCAGCAGAAGCAAGGCTTAGGGTTTATTGCTGCTTTGGTCTTTGTTGTTTGAGATAGTCTTCAACAGCGTGGCTGGAAATTGCTATGTAGAGAAGAAATTGCCTTCTACCAGTCGGGTTACCCAGTGGGTTACTTGATGGCCTCCTGGCACCAGTCATTTTGAGGTGCCCCATGTGATCCATATGCTTGATTTTCAGAAATCAGACGCCGAGGTTCCAAAGACCCGCTGGTGAAGGCTCTCCAGCTGCTCGATGGCCCATGTGAGCCCGGGGAGAGTGGGAAGGTGGAGGCTGCAGCCAAGAGACGCAATTCCAAGGATCTGCTGGGGAAGCCACAACAGCTCTATGACACCCCGTACGAGCCCACGGAGGGTGGTCCACGGGCAACAGAGACAAATGTGCGACCAGCAGACAGCAGGCTGCCAGAGGATGATGACCGACCAGCAGCTGAGTATGAGCAGCCTTGGGAGTGGAAGAGGGAGCAGATCACCCGTGCCCTGTCAGGTGAGAGCTCAGCACCTGCCCCTAGGCCCTTGCTATCCTACAGGCCGGCCCTCAAAATTTATGCTTCTGTAGTGCGGTGGGAGTAAGTCTTTGCTCTTTTCGCAGAACAGCGGTCTCCCTCGTAGCCCCATGCTGTTACACATGGACCTCAACTCTGTAACAGGCTGGCCCTTGAATCACAATGATTCCTCTTTTGGCCTCTGCCTCCCAAGTGCTAGAATTATGTCGTGCGCCACCACGCCCCAGCTCAATCTAGCACTCTTCCCCTTTTCACAGCTGACACATAGCAACTGCACAGGTACACTGGGCATAGCTAACACACAGCAACTGGACAGGTGCACTGGGCACAGCTGACACACAGCAACTGGACAGGTGCACTGGGCACAGCTGACACGCACCAACTGCACAGGCGCACTGGCCCACAGCTGGGGGGGGGGGACACACAGCAACTGGGAAAATGCGCCTGGGCACAGCTGGACACACAGCACCACTGATTCATGCGCACCTGGGCACCAGCTGACATCACATCACTGGACATGCGCACTGGGCACAGCTGACACACAGCAACTGTACAGGCGCACTGGGCACAGCTGACACCACCAACTGCACAGGCACACTGGGCACAGCTGACACAGCAACTGCACAGGCGCACTGGGCACAGCTGACACGCAGCAACTGTACAGGCACACTGAGCACAGCTGAAACGCATCAACTGCACAGGTGCACTGGGCACAGCTGACACGCACCAACTGCACAGGTGCACTGGGCACAGCTGACACACAGCAATTGCACAGGCGCACTGGACACAGCTGACACACAGCAACTGCACAGGTGCACTGGGCACAGCTGACATGCAGCAACTGCACAGGTGTACTGGACACAGCTGACACACAGCAATTGCACAGGCGCACTGGACACAGCTGACACACAGCAACTGCACAGGTGCACTGGGCACAGCTGACACGCAGCAATTGCACAGGTGCACTGGGCACAGCTGACACACAGCAACTGGACAGGTGTGCTGGACACAGCTGACACACAGCAACTGCACAGGTGCACTGGGCACAGCTGACACGCAGCAACTGCACAGGTGCAGTGGACACAGCTGACACGCACCAACTGCACAGGTGCACTGGGCACAGCTGACACACAGCAATTGCACAGGCGCACTGGACACAGCTGACATGCACCAACTGCACAGGTGCACTGGGCACAGCTGACACACAGCAATTGCACAGGTGCACTGGGCACAGCTGACACACAGCAACTGCACAGGTGCACTGGGCACAGCTGACACAGCAACTGCACAAGTGTACTGGGCACAGCTGACACGCAGCAACTGCACAGGTGTACTGGACACAGCTGACACGCAGCAACTGCACAGGTGCACTGGACACAGCTGACACACAGCTCAGAAATCCAGAGTGGACTACTGATTATCAGAGAGGAGAGCAAAGATCACTAACCACGTACAGCTCCTCTGATGACCTAGTGCGGGGGTCAGTGTACTGAGAGTGCACTGGCATTTCAAAATTGCCAGGGCTGGGTGTGGTGGTGGGCGCCTTTAATTGCAGCACTTGGGAGGCAGAGGCAGGCGGATCTCTGTGAGTTGAAGGCCAGCCTGGTCTACAGAGAGAGTTCCAGGCCAGCTGGGGCTACATGGCAACCCTGTTTAATTCCCTCCTCAAAAAAAAAAAAATCAAAATTGTCTGGAGAGGATTTTGGATGCTGCATCAAGTACATTTTATTTGCCTCACTAGAAGTCTCTTTTAATGACATTTATTCGAGTGTATGTGTATACATGTGGGCATCCAGGTGTTGTGTACATTTATTCAAGTGTATGTATGTACGTGTGTGCACACAGATGGTGTGTTCACACGTGGAGGTCAGAGGACAGATAAGCGTGGGAGTCGGTTTTCTCCTTCTACCATGTGAGTCCTGGGGATTGAATTTAGGTTGTCAAGCACCCTTACCCTGAGCACCTACTCGATCTCAGTGTATTTATTTCCCCATCACTGAAGCTATCAAATTGGAAAGAGAGTTTTCTAATTCTTGTTATTACTCTTCAAACCTCTTAAATCCTTGTGTATGAAATAGCAGAACTGGGGGCTGGAGGGATGGCCTATCGGTTAAGAGCGACGACTGCTCTTGCAGAGGACCCGGGTTCGATCCCCAGCACCCACATGGCGGCTGAGAACCGTCTGTGACTCCGGTTCCAGGAGAACTCCAGTTCCAGGGGAATCCGAGACCGTCTTCTGACCTCCGCGGCATCGCACGACACGGGTGCGCAGACCTGCATGCAGACAATACATTCATACACATAAAAATAAATAATAAATACAAAATTAAAAAAAAAAAAAAGAGCGCTGACGCTCTAAAAAAAAAAAAACGGAAATAGCAGTACTGTATAAAATAGTTTAATGGGCAAATAATGGTTGAAACTAGATTTTTTTTATTTGTCATTTGGTCAATGGTTTTTATCCTTTTTGTTTGTTTTTGTTGTTGTTAGAGATACTCGACTCTCCCCTACAGAAGCTACCTCCTAAGTCTCAGTATCCTGCTCTTTCTCTTGCCTTCCAGGTCCTCTGAGTGGTGCTGGTATTAAATAGAGCATATGGCCCACAATGCCGAGCAGACCTAGTTCATAGCTACTATTACATACAGTCTTTCGAAGCTAAGTTCACAGCACTTCAAAGTATATGTAGACACCTCACTATGCGTCATATAAGACCGAGAGGGCAGGTGGCTCTTATTTTGTCTAGACTGGCCTCAGTACTTCTAGGCTCGGCCTCTCAAGTAGCTGGGACACAGGCACAGGCTACCATACCTTGCTCACGTGAGGATTTCTAAGTATTGTAAGAGAAAGCTGATGAATAGGCTGCCCGTGGGTTACGGCAACTGCCCTCCTGCAGCTCTCACGGCACTGGTTTCCACCTGGCTTCCTCTGGACTCTTTTTGCCTTGATTTAGAATTTTCAAGATATCTTTGCCCTTTAACAGTAAATCCAGGACTGGAGAGATGGCCTAGCTGTTAAGAGCACCAACTGCTCTTGCAGAGGACCCAGGTTCGATCCCCAGCACCCACATGGCAGCTGAGAACCATCTTTAACTCCAGTTCCAGGGAATCCTACACCATTTCTGACCCTCCGTGCATTGCACGACATGAGAGCACAGACCTGGCATGGCAGACAGTACAATTCATACACATAAAAATAAATAAATTTTTAAAAAGTAAATCCAGGCTCCCAATGAAAGTGTAGTTATTCTGGCCGGAGACGTGGTGGTCTCATTGCCTTTAATCCTAGCACTTGGGAAGGCAGAGACAGGCGGATACTTTGTGAGTTCAAGGCCAGCCTGGTCTACAAAGGTGAGTTCCATGGCAGCTGAGGGCTACAGGGAGACCCTTGTCTTGAAAAGACCAAAAAAAACAAAGGAAAGTGTATTATTGGCACTACAACTACAGAACAGGAGGAGGAAAAGGCTTCCAGGCTAGCTTGGGAGGGGGTGGTGGGGTGGGGGGGGGACGAGAATGAATATAAAGGGTAAATAGCGAAGAATATATTTGGTAAAAAACATATCACACTGAAATAGTCAAATGTCTGCTGTTCAAAGTGATTTTAGTCTATATTTTCAATAAATCTGCCGCCTTTTTCATTTTGTGCTGTACATGGCTATACAGACACTCAGTCCAGCCTACGCATTGCAGCATCATTAAGGTATTATTTCATGGTTTCATTCTGTTTCTGAGTGGTTTTTATTTTATTTCATAATGAAAATTGACTTTGATTTCATAGAAATAAATTACTCCTTCAAGGACCCATTTAAGTGTATGTTAACTTTAAGAAACTCAGCCAGGGTTGGTGGCCACACCCTTGAATCCCAGCACTTGGGGGAGGCAGAGGCAGGCGGAATCTTTGTGAGGAGTTGCAACCAGCCTGGTCTACAAAGTGAGTTCAAAGACGGCTGTGTGATACAATGGAGACCGACCATGATCTGTGAAAGACCAAAAAAAAAAAAAAAAAAAAAAGAACTCTAGTTTTAGCGGGTTGGAGAGATGGCTCAGTGGTTGAGAGTGCTGACTGCTCTTGCAGAGGACCTGGGTTCGATTCCCAGCACCCACATGGCAGCTAAGAACCATCTTTAACTCCAGTTCCAGGGGAATCCGATGCCTTCTTCTGACCTCCGCCGCATTGCACGACACAGGTGCAGCAACATGCAGACAGTACACTCATACACATAGAAAATAATAAAAAAGAAAAAAATATTTAAAAAGAAAAAAAGAACTCTAATTTTAGTTTTCTTAGAATCAAAGTCCATGCTGAATTCTATTAGTTTGCTCTTGTGTTCTGAACTGTGTTATGCTGGTGAGTTACCTTGAGGAGAGTGCATGTAAGCAGGGTGCTGAAGCTGCACCTGGATCTCAGGCAGCAGGAACATGGCGGCCTGGTTGGTGCACGTTGGTCAGGAACACTGCAGCACATTAGAGCTCACCTTCAAGGAAAAAGAAATGTGTGTTCCCTGCACTAAGGCAAACAAGAGGGTTTTTTTTTTCCTTTGAAATTTACATGAATGACCTCCATAGTTTCTGGTGTCAAATGAAGTCTTCCTTCCAGTCCAGTTTGAAGGATCTGAGCGACCTCCCAGCAAGGAGGAGACAGTGAGGCAGCACCACCGACAGAAGAGCTGGACCCAGAAGATCTTGAAGCCAACCCTGTCGGACCACAGCGAGGGCGAGAAGGTGGACCCGGGCCTGCCCCTGGAAAAGCAGCCGTGAGTCCCCCTCACTGACCCTATGACAGCCTCGTGTGGGGTGGGGGCCCTGGCCCATTTGCATGATCACTTTTGTTTATGAATACTTGTCTGGATGGAGCTTATTCATGAAAGCCATCTTCTGAGCACAGCACATTTATGCAGAATAGAAGGGTGCTATAACCTAAGAAACATGTTTTAAGTCTCATTCTCCCATAAGGAGGGAAGCTTTTCAAATGGCCTTAGGCCCATTGACTTGATCTTGTATGACTGAAAGGCTTTGTGACCCCAAATCACTGGAATCTCCATTGTGTCTATTCTGAACGTGAAGTAGAATCTAGTTCTACTTCTAGCTGCTTCTAGAATGTCCTTTCAAACTGTGTACTTTATGGAGTGATGCCCAGTCTGGATGGGCATAATTTTTTCTTTCTCCCCCCAATTCAGTTGGTATCATGGCACCATTACCCGGGCTGAGGCTGAGAGCCGACTGCAACCCTGCAAAGAAGCAGGTTATCTGGTCCGAAATAGTGAGTCAGGGAACAGCAGGTACTCCATTGCACTGAAGTAAGTATTCCCACCCCATGGGCTTCCCTGTCTATAAGAGTCTTTCCTACCAGGGGTAGATAGGTGGCCAGTCAAAAAAGGTGTAATTTGAGGGTGGTTCATAGGGGCATGTATTGCCAGAATACAAATGCATTTGTCACTGGGTGTGGTGGCACATGCCATTAATCCCAGCACTTGGGAGGCAGAGGAAGGCGAATCTCTGTGAGTTCAAGGCCAGCCTGGTCTACATTGTGAGTTCCAGGACAGCTGGAGCTACAGGGTCTATCAAAAAGACCAAAAAAAAAAAAGCATTTGCTTGGACAACAGAAGGGGAAACGCTGTGATTGGAATGCAGAGTTGCTAGGCCTTGTGTCTGTTATAAGGATGATGGTCCTATGTCATTGTACATCAGTCTGTTTCAGCCTTATGTTTACCTGATAGAGTAAGGCCCCTCAGTAGAGAAATCATTCCTGATAAAAAGAATAGTGTCTGGGGTGGGGCTGTAGCTAAGTGGTCAGGTGCTTGTCCAGCATATAGGAGGCCCTTAGTTTATTGCCAAACATGGCAAAAATTAATTTAAAAACATAATAACTTCTGATAGGACAGTTCAATCTCTTGTGTATGGTTTTTTGTTTTGTTTTGTTGTTTTTTGGCAGGCTCTCACCATGTAGCCCTGGCACCTGTAATCCTCCTGCCTCTGCCTCCCAAGTGCTAGGATTACAGGGGTAGGCCTTAGTCATTTTTCTTTTATTCCCTAGCATTAGGGACCTTAATAAGCATTGAATCCCCTAATTGTCAAAATGCCAACTGCAGTTCTGGTCCTGGTCCCTTCTGCTGAAGAAGGAAATGCTGACTTGCCTGTCACTCCCTCCCTCTAATAGCTCACAGAAAATTCACTTTTGCCTGGTGGGCTTGGCTGAATGTGTATCATGGAAATTCTCATTGCTCTGTGAATTCAGTGGCACTCTATTGGAGGATCATTGTCAAGAGCCCTAACAGCATTTCCTTCCTGAGGAAGCTGAGCCCCTGCAGCTGAAACAATCAGACTGGAGGGGAAAGGAGGGGGAGGGGCAGGAGGGCTCTGTGGCTCAGAAAATGGGATAGGCCACCCAGACAATGGCAGGAACAGCCACTGTGCTCCTGAAAGTGGTGCTCGTGGATTGCATCTTTGAGCCTTCAGTGCCAGCTGTCGTTATATGCAACCAGCAATGGTCTTTCCACCTGGGGGAGCAGACGGACAGTTATTGTTATTATTGTTAATGTGTGCCTTTGGGGGAAAATAAAGGAGGAAGAAAACCTGTCTCCTTTTAGCAGCAGAGAGGAGGTTGAACACAAGTCTCACCTCACAGCTGAGCTCACACACCCAGAGTTACAATTTAGGCAATAGAAGGGACTAGGCCTATTTTGTTTCCTGATCACTCACCCCTATGTAAGAAACAAGACAGGATGCTGTTTAGGCTCTGAATCTTGTGAACACTGGAGTGTTAAATGCATTCGTGTTTGTATAGAACAATTCCAGGAATGGAAGAGGACCCATCCACCTATTGTTAATCTAGCTGGGATTGTTTCTGGTGGGGACAGGTCCCCTGCCCACTCATTCATGTCTTCTCCTTGGTGTCTTTGCTCCAGGACTAGTCAAGGATGTGTCCACATCATAGTGGCTCAGACGAAAGACAACAAATACACACTGAATCAGACGAGTGCTGTGTTTGACAGCATCCCTCAAGTGGTACACTACTATTCCAGTGAAAAGTTGCCTTTCAAAGGGGCAGAACACATGACCCTACTCCACCCTGTGCACAACAAGCTTCACTAAGATTCAGCCAGTGGGGCTGGAGAGATGGCCTAGCGGTTAAGAGCGCTGACCGCTCTTACAGAGGATCCGGGTTCGATCCCCAGCACCCACATGGCGGCCGAGAACCGTCTGAAACTCCAATTCCAGGAGAACTCCAGTTCCAGGGGAATCCGACACCCTCTTCTGACCTCCGCGGCATTGCACGACACGGGTGCACAAACCGTGCAATCGAAGCGGTAAAATCCCTACAAATACAGAAATAAAAAAAACAAAAAATAGATTCAGCCAGTGAGAGCCCTGGCACCTAGGAGGACAGCAACACCCAGCCAGCATCTCAGTGGACAAGGGGGACCTCCTCTTCTTCCTGCTGCAGCATGTGAATTGTTGCCTGGAAGTCAGGCAGTCTGTGGACTTGAATCCATCCCGGACACTTGGTTTCTGATCTGTCCTTTCTCTTCTTGCCAAGTAGCTATGCTATAAGAAAGTGAATGTACCTGTTACATCTTCCTTGGAGTAGGGGGTTCTGTTTGGGGCATGACCCTCAGGAAAGATAAGCCTGGAGTTCAGGAGCACCGAAGTTCTTCGGCAATGCTAGCTGTTCTCTGGAGCCCTGGTCTCCAAAACCGACCACCTGGCTTCACATGTGGTCTTGTACACTAGAAGAGCACACAATGAGGAAGTGGACGAAAGGTAGAAAACGCCAGCCACAGACAGGAAAGTTATTTCTCCTCCAGCGTCCTGACGCAGCTACAGCCTACATGCACTTTCACTGCTTTAGGGTTTGGCCGGAGGATTATTTTGTTAGCCAGCCTTTCTAAGAAAGTCTTTCCTTTCTCAGTCTCTAAGGACTTTCTCATCGTATTTCATCAAATCAATAATCCAAGCAAAGCCAGGTAGAAGATGTCCCTTATATAAGAATTACCAATCTGCCAGGCGGTGGTGCCGCACACCTTTAATCCTACCTGCGGAGAGCAGAGGCAGGCTAGTTCTTTGTGAGTTCAAGGCAGCCATGGCCACAGTAGTGAGTTTCAGGACAGCTGGTGGCTACGGGAGACGGTGTCTTGAAAAAAGCCAAAAAAAAAAAAAAAAAAAAGAATTACCAATCTAATTAAGCAGGACATCCTTCCTAGAGGTGTTTTGTTTTGTTTTGGGGGGTTTTTTGGTATTTTTGAGACAGGGTCTCCCTTTAATCCCAGCTGGCCTGGAGCTCGCTCTGTAGACCAGGCTGGCCTTTAACTCACAGAGATCCACCTGCCTCTGCTTCCCAAGTGCCTTCCTATAGTTTTGAATTATGGAATAAAATGTACACCAAAGATCAGATTTTTTTTTAATTCTAAAAATCTTCAGAGCTCAACAACTGTGCTGTTACTGCATAATTACCTGGAACTTCTCACCTTTCTTTCTCTCTGTGCATTATAGTTGCCATGGGATAATCTTTATGTTTCTCTCTAAAATTAAATTTTCTTTGTATTTCTAGTTTTTATAAACAATGTTGGGAATCCCATTTATGAACTGAGTTACTAGTCTAGAAAGATTTTCCCCTTCTGTACAGGACAGACCAGTTTGCCCTGCACAAAAGTATTTTAAAAGACATCGAGCTTGACTCTGCTGCTCCTTAAAATATTATGTCATTATATTTTTATCTTTGTGATTTATTATGAACTTATATTGCTAATTTATTTTTTAAAGTCCACGGGAGTCACTGTGAGGAGACGCTATAGCAAATGGTCTATAATTAGAACTATGTGCTTCTTGCTCTGGAGCTGTAAAGTGGTTCTCAGAAGTAGTCCTGAGGCAGATGTGCTGCCCGGCCTCGGTGAAGTCCTCTTTCGTAGCCTTCCTTGGATCTGCAGAAGAATCCAGTTTGGGTGATTTGCTTTTGGGGGGAAAAGATACCTTCCTATTTAGCAATGATCATTTGAATATTGAAACTTAGAGGTTAGTAAGATTTTTGCTTCTTTTGGGGCCAAAAGGTTGTGGGGTTTTTTTTTAAGTTGATAGGAACTTTTTCTCGCTGGAGCTCAAGGATTTTATTAGTGAAGGATATTTTGTTTTCAGAGTATTGGTAGATTTATTTTGGTGCATGTACCTATCTTTAGTATAGGATTTTATAAAATTTCAGCATCCATAATTCCAGTTCCATTCAACAAATATTTATTATCTTTTATATATACACATTATTCACTGTTAAACTTATTTTTAGCTCATCGTTGTAGCAGTGAAGCCTTGTTCAACCTTATTCTGCAAAGGAAATAGAGCAGTTATTTTTAACAAATGATGAAAGCTTTGTAAACTTTTTCTTGGTCTATTTCATGATTTGGGGCCCACACCCAGCAACTCTGATGACTGTGTCATGAAATAGCATCTGAAAGCAGGCCTGACACGTCGTCTTCCCCGCACTTCTGCCGTGTACCCAGAGCATACTTCCTTGGTATGTTTTCTGTGGAAGTCATGCTATTTTTTTTTTCATGATTGAAAATAGAGGAGATGCAGAATTTATATATAGACCAGTTATTTCACAATAAAGCGGGAGGTTATAAAAAGCAGAAATATGGTAAATTAGTGGAAGACTAGTGAGGGAGTGTGTTAAAGCTACTATTTTCTTCTTAGTTTGTGACACAAGCTGACAAAAGCCAGGTAATTCACAGCTGGGTGGTGGCACAAAGTACCATATGTTCTAAAAACAATTAGGCCTAGCAGGGTATCCCCAATGGCTTACTTGTTAAGCCTGGACCAGCTGATCTGAAGCTGTGGATATGTTCTCTGAGCTTTGAATGCTTGGGTTTCTTGCCATTTTTATCTTAATAAAAGTATTTTTCTGTAATCTTCATTTTCGGTGGTTAATTCTGTCTCCCAGAATCTTTTCATCAAGTCTTTCTTTTGGTGAATCCTTACACACTTTGAATTTAGCACCCATAGGGCTGTATCCACTCTTTCTCCTTTCAAACAACTTATTCATAAAACTACTTTGCTCCAGGGTACTGAGTTAGACAGCTGGTTAGTTTGAAATCTGTAGAATAAAGGGCTCTTGAAATCCAGGTAGCTACCCACAAGGGTGAGGCAAGAGTTGAAAGCCAGCCTGGGCAACAGAGAGGGAGGGAGGGGGGTCTCCAAAAATACAAAAGGGCAATTGGCATTTTGGTTCCTATGTAATACCATAGCTGAAATCAGAAGAGATTTCAACCTCTGGAGTTGTGTATGTTTAAAATAGGAATAAAATAATGGGGGAAATTTAGTGTGTACACATGCTACTCTAACTGGGTGCAAGCATCCTTTTAAGTTATTTAAAATGCTTTGATAATCATTTGTATGAAGATCCTTTATTCTTTGCTGCTTGAAGACTGTGTTTCAGGAATATTGGTGTTCAGTGACTAGCCTCTGCCACAGGAAGGGGAGGTGGGCAGGGAATCTATAGCAAAGGACAGGTCCTAATGGTATAATAGTCCTCACTTATCTGGGTTGTTCTCCAATGTTATTTCTCTGTTATTGACTTTGCTATTGGATATATCTTAAGATTTAATCCTGAAGAACAACTTTAAAGACATTCTTTAGTTTTTGTTTTTGTTTTTGGTGTTTTTGAGACAGGGTCTCTCTGTAGCCTCAGCTGGCCTGGAACTCACTTAGATCCACCTGCCTCTCTTTAGTTATTTTTAAATAAGTGTATTTCTTTTAGTAAAATGCCTTGTTTGGGACTGGAGAGATGGCTCAGCAGTTAAGAGCATGGACTGCTCTTGGAAAAGACCCAGGTTCAAATCTCAGCACATACAGTGGCTCACAACCATCCGTAAGTCCAGTTCCAGGGGATCCGACATCCTCTTTGACATAGATGCACTTACATACATGCAGGCGATACAATCATACACATCAAAATAAATAAATCCATAAGAATATCAATATAAGGGCTGGAGAGATGGCCTAGCGGTTAAGAGTGCCGACCGTTCTTACAGAGGACCCGGGCTCGATCCCCAGCACCCACATGGCAGCCGAGAACCGTCTGAAACTCCAATTCCAGGAGACTCCAGTTCCAGGGGAATCTGACACCTTCTTCTGACCTCCGCAGCATTGCACGACACGGGTGCACAAACCTGCATGCAGACAGTACATTCATACACATACAGAAATAAATAAAATTAAGTAAAAAAAAAAAAAAGAATATCAATATAAGATGCCCTGGTTTTAGTTAAAAGCCCATGCCTTAATTTTCCTTGACTTTATCAAGAAATTCCTGTTCACTGTGTTGATGTGTACGCAGCAGGATTTCACTGATGCCGTTCTTACCAACCTCTCATTTGCTCTTCTTTATTTCCATAGCCAGCACTACGTTGACCTTAGCATCCCTTTAGAATTGCTCTTCTCTATTTCCATAGCCAGTTTTGGCATCCTGCTAACTTGGACTTGGAGAAATGTAGCCTGCTCTGGGCCTTCCTTATAATTTAGCTTCCCTGCTAAGGGGACCCTGTGTCATGAAAGATAGTGAGCTACTGCCATCTAATGGAAAGAGAGAAAACTGCAGTTAAGAAATGAAGTACATTCCAGGCAAGATTTTTCTAAAGGATTTCTGATATAGTCCATAAAGGGGAAAAAAATGAAGACACAGCAGTTGCCATCTTGAAAGGTGCCCTTTCCTATGGAAAGGACAGTTTGAAGCTTAATATAATAACCATTGTGAGGCCTCTGGACTCAGGCTGGGTCATATAATTCACAATTCTGTTTTTGAAAACTGCTGTCAAGAGATCATTGAAACAGACGTATCATTCTCTCAAGTTCTTTAATGTTACATATGTCATCAGGAGGATTTAACATTTTAAATATCAATACATTGATATTTAAACTTTTAAAATATTTGGAGATTGTCATACAAGTACCTTTGCAATTTCTATTGTATGAGAATATTTTATAAACTGGATTTATTGCAGTAGCCAGTGTGAACCGACTGCCTTCCTGGAGACAGCGTTCCTTTAAATAAACTCTGTGCCAAGAAAACAGCAATTTTGCTTGATTCAGTCGGTCGGTGTGTTTTCGTTTTGCTGTCTTGTGGAGATGAGGTTGAAGCAAGGCACAGCAGGTACCAGGACTCTGCTACTGAGCTGCGTCCTTAGCTCAGTGTGGCTCCTTTGGAGAGTGGCCTCCTTCATGAAAACACTTCCTGCTCTGGAGGTTTCTTCGGAGCTCAACTGCTGCGCCAAAACGCACAGAGCTCAGTGAGCAGCCAGCAAACCTGGCAGTACCCCCCCCCCCCCCCCCCCGCCGCCCCATAGAGTCCTTCCACTATGCTCTCCCTGGAGAACACAATGTAATGCAACAATGCAGACTGCTCTGCTCCTTGGCTATCTTCCTGGGCAGACACTTAAACAGCCTTTGTTCTCCCTGCTCTGAGCACCAGAGTTACACTGTTTCTGTATCACTGTTTGTTACTGATACAGCTGCTGCCTCCCATCTGTTGTAAAAAAATAATCTATAAAGTTCAGCTGAGGGTGGTGGTGGACACCTTTAATCGCCACAGCACGTGGGAAGCAGAGGCAGGCAGATCTCCGTGAGATCCAGGCCAGCCTGCTCCACATAGCAGGTCCCAGGCCAGCTGTGCTACAGGGAACACTGCCCCCACCCCCCCAATAAATCCAAGTTCAGGGCATAGTGGCACTCAGCTATACTCCCAGCACTTAAGAGGGGGAGGCAGAAGGATCAGGAGCTCAGAATCACCCTCTGCTACATAGAGAGTTCACGAACAGCTGCCTGGGCTGCCCTGTCTCAAAATAACAAACAAAAAATTCTACCAAGTGATTTTGATACACAATTATGCCTGGGAACCACCACAGCATATTCAGAAACATACAAATAGTCATTTGAGATCATAGGACAATATATTGTTCAGCCCAGTATTTTTTTTAAAGATTTTTTTAAATTTATGTGTATGCATGTGTGTCTATGTATGGGTGGGTGGGTGCACATGTGCACAGTGCCCAGAGACCAGAACAGGGTGTTGGATCCCCTGGAGCTGGTGTTGTGAGCGCCCAGTATGCATGCTGGGAGTCAAACAGTAAGTGTTCTTAACATCGAGCTATCTCTCTAGCCCCCAATGTCAAATTTTTAACTTCCATTGACCATTTATATAAACTTCCACAGATGCCTATGGTTTTCTGACATCTATGTTTAAGAGAAAATGATGCTTGCATGCAGAAATGTTTCCTCTGTCCCTCTAGAGAATTTGTAAGAGAAATTATAGAGAATTTGTTTTTCAGAATTCAGATTGGATGTGTTTGTAAGAACCTAGGTTCAGGTAGATTGTTGTATTCTGATCCCATGAAAGGCCAGTATGTCAGTAGTGAAAAAGACTAGTTACATATCAGGTGTCTCATATTCTTTATGCCTAATCTTCCACAAGTCAGGAAGCCAAGTGGGATTCTCATTTTCCAAATAAGAACCTTGATGCTTGAAATAACCAATAACTTGTCACATAGTAAATGGTAGAGCCCAGACTGCAGCCCAGGTCTGACTGTACAATCTAAGGCTGACTTTTTTTTTTTTTTTGAGACTGTCTCCCTGTAGCCCCAGCTGTCCTGGAACTCACTTTGTGGACCAGGCTGGCCTTAACTCACAAAGATCCACCTGCCTCTGCCTCCCAAGTGCTACGATTAAAGGCGTGCGCCAGCATGCCCGGTTTATTTATTATTTTTATGTGCATGAGTGTACTGTCTGCATGTAGGTTGGTGCACCCGTGTCATGCAATGCCACAGAGGTCAGAAGAGAGCATCGGATTCCCCTGGGACTGGAGTTAAAGAGGTTCTTAGCCGCCATGTGGGTACTAGGAATCGAACCTGGGTCCTCTGCAAGAGCAGTCGGGGCTCTTAACTGCTGAGCCATCCCTCCAGCCCTGTCACGTGATTTTTTTAGTGACTAAGTTTGCCTTCTGATTTATGTGCATAGACAATTACTAGTTTGAAATAATCAAAAGTTCATTTCCAAATAAAAGCCAATTAGCTTATCAAGGAATGAACCAGTAAACTATGACAAGAAAAACAATCCTTTAAGAGCTAATTAACAAAGATGTGTTCATTTTGGATTATTTTAAACTGAGTTTGCAATGGAAGCATTCTCTCTAAAATCTTTGTCCTTTTAAAAATAGAATGTGAGAGGCCGGGCGTGGTGGCGCACGCCTTTAATCCTAGCACTTGGGAGGCAGAGGCAGGAGGATCTTTGTGAGTTCAAGGCCAGCCTGGTCTACAGAGCGAGTTCCAAGACAGCTGGGGCTACAGGGAGACCCTGTCTCGAAAAGACCAAAAAAAAAAAAAAAAATAGAATGTGAGAGCTGGGCATGGTGGCGCACGCCTTTAATCCCAGCACCCAAGAGGCAGAGGCAGGCAGATCTCTGTGAGTTCAAGGCCAGCCTGGTCTACATAGTGAGTTCCAGGACAGCTGGGGCTATCGGGACCCTGTCTCAAAGGAAAAAAAAAAAAATTCAGGTCATCCTTGCACAGGGCTCATGCTAATTTTCTCTGTACTCTTCCGATTTTAGTCTATGTGCTGCCCACGTGAGCACTTTTTTTTTTAAGACAGTGTCTTGTTATGTTACCCAAGTTAACCTTGAACTCCTGGGTTTGAGTGATCCTTTTGCCTCAACTTCCCAAGTTGCTGGAACCACAGGTATGTACTACCATACCTGACCTTAACATGCAACCATTCACAGACAGTACAACCTGACTGCCTATGCTGCCTGTTTCATACCAGGGATCATGGTTAGTTATTGAAAAGTTTTCTTTCATTGCAAAACAGTAATGTTTATGAAAATAAATTTCAGTATGCATAAAGAAACCACAAGTTTTCCTTGACTTCTCAAATAGTCTTTGTTTTAATTTAATTAATTAATTTATTTATTTATTTATTTATTTATTTGTCTTTTCAAGACAGGGTCTCCCTGTAGCCCCAGCTGTCCTGGAATTCGCTCTGTAGACCAGGCTGGCCTTGAACTCACAAAGATCCGCCTGCCTCTGCCTCCCGAGTGCTAGGATTAAAGGTGTGCGCCACCACACCCGGCAATTTAATTTATTTATTATGTGTATGAATGTACTGTCTGCATGTAGGTTGGTGCACCCGTGTCATGCAATGCCTCGAGGGTCAGAAGAGGGTGTCAGATTCCCCTGGAACTGGAGTTAAAGACGGTTCTTAGCCTCCATGTGGTGAACCTGGGTCCTCTGCAAAAGCAGTAGGTGCTCTTAACCGCTAGGCCATCTCTCCAGCCCCTCAAATATTCTTAGACTAGTTTGAAGTGCTCAAAGTAATTTACTGTAAGGCAGGTGCCTCCCCACCCCAGGAGGAGCTACACAGCCACAGCTGGCTTCCGCTGAGAGGCCAGAGGCAGCCTGTCAGGCTTGGGGATGTGCCTTCCCAGAACACTGCCAGTCTTGCACTGCTCCTCTGGGCCGTACAGCTGCTCCCACAGAGGCTTTAGAAAGGAACTCCCCACAGGGCAGAGCCAGTCACCCTTCCAGAGGGGTGCAGGTCATAAAGTTTGCACTCTGTCAATAAAGCAGAAGTTGAGGATTTTTAAATAATGCAATGATTTTTAGCTCAGATAGGGGTAAAGCACCAACACTGCAAGCCCCGACCCTCAGGAGATCAGGCAAGAGGACCAGTGGCAGTTCAAGGCAGGCCTGGGCTACATGTCTACATATTCAGGACTACAGAGTGAGACCCTGTCTAAAAAAAAAAAAAAATGCACAATTGTTTCTATTTCCTGAGAAGCTACAAGTCAATTCTAGTCTGTTTCTTTCCCAGATATGCTCTATTTGTTTTATTAAAAACATAAGTTTAGCCAGGCATGTGGTAGCACATCTGCTCCACACAGTGAAACCTTATCTCAAAATAAAATTAAACTAAACAGCTGGGTGTGGTCCCAGCTCTGGGGAGGTGGGGGGGAGGGGTGGTACAGGAGCTCAAGGCAATCCTAGGCCACAGAACAGGTTGGAGGCCATCCTGGGACACAGGAGACCCTGTCTCAAAAGAAGTAAAGAGCATTAAGTTTAAGGAACTTGGTTGAGGGAGGGGCTGTTCCTTTTCTAGTTTTGATTTGTTTTTATTGTTGTTGAAGTTCAAGAACAATTTTATTATAATTGGATTGGAAAACTGCAGGACAGGTAAGCTGAAAATCTTGGCAGTTGCCTGCAAGGAGATAGAAGGTCCAGCTTTTTAAGTTAGGCCTGGAGCTCAAGAACCAGTGAGAAAACCCAGAGCATCAGGGAAAAGAAGCTTAAGCCCTGCCAGTGTCCAAAAGAGAGAGAGAGAAAAGGAAACCTGTGCCTTGAGACGGCACCCAACCAGGTTCTGACATCCTGAGACAGGACGATACCACAGACATATGGCTAGAGATAGAAATAGATTTGAGGAGGGGTGCACCCCGAGAGTGGAAGTGGGCTAGTGTGCTGAGGAGCAAAGCCCCAGAATCCAAACACTTATTTTTATTAAAAGAAGTTAGAAGTGGTGACATACATTTGTAATTCCAGCAGTGGGTGGTAGACGAAGGCAGGAAGATTTTGAGTTCGAGGCCAGCCTGGGCTACGTATTGAGACCCTGTCTCAAAACACAAAAAACAAAGGCCCATAGGGGAAGCTCAGTCAGTCCTCACTCTCATCTACTTTCATCTAGTCTAATCTAAAAGAAATCTTGTCAGACACACACACACAGGAAGCCAATTACAAAGATTTCTTCTTAAAGTACTTCTTGGTAAGATATTTCAAATACTTTAGAGAGCTGTTTCCCAGAAGCTGTGGCTTTACCCCCGAGTGTACAGCGTGAAGCTTCTGAGGTTCCTGGGCTTGACATTGGCTTTACCCCAAGTGTACAGCGTGAAGCTTCTGAGGTTCCTGGGCTTGCTGTTGGCTTTATTCAACCTTCTCCTGAAGAATTTGTTCAAATTTTTTAGAATCAAAAATTCTGGCTTCTCCTGGGTGAGTGAGGTCCAACTCAGGCTTTCAGGTTGACCCCTGGGCCTCTCGACTTCCTCTGATGCCAACTGGACAGAGCCCTGTGAGCAGAATTTGAGGACTTTGAAGAAGTTCACTAAAGTATGCACAAAGGAGCACCGGAAGAAGAGCAGGGGTGTGGGCAGGGATAGAGAAGGGCTTTGGGGCTGGAGAGATGGCCTAGCGGTTAAGAGCGCTGACAGCTCTTACAGAGGACCCGGGTTCGATCCCCAGCACCCACATGGCGGCTGAGAACCGTCTGTAACTCCAATTCCAGGAGAACTCCTGTTCCAGGGGAATCCGAGACCCTCTTCTGACCTCCGCGGCATTGCATGACACGGGTGCACAGACCTGCATGCAGACAGTACATTGATACACATACAGAAATAAATAAAATTAAAAAAAAAAAAAAAAGAGAAGGGCTTTGACCTGGCCCCGGTGATAAGCATTAAGTTTAAGGAATTGATTTCTGCCCCTTCCCTCTGTGACCCATCTTTGGGGTCTGGTTTCCTCAAAATGTCCCCGTGAGAGTCACTGGACTGAGCTTGTGGGATCAGACTCCCCATTAGCTCAGCAGTCAGTCCCTGATCACAAGCTTATGCGACAAACCACATCGGGAACCAGTGACCCTCGGTGGGTGAGTGTGGCCTGGCCTTGCCCTTCGCAGCACCGGGCCTAGGGATAAGCAGTCACTGTGGGCCCCATTGCAAGCAAACAGCACCAGCCTAGAGTCTAGCTCAGCCTCTTAACTAGCCTGGACGTCCCGGACACACTTCACCTGTGTGAGCCTCGGCTGCCTCACCTTTAAGCAGCTGAAAAGTGTTTACCTTGACGTGTCCTTAAGCTAAGCAGGATATCTTGTTTATAAAGTATCTAGTGAGGAGCTGCTAAATGGCAGTCATTCTTATTGGCCGTGCATTTATTTTATGGGGATGGGAATGGAACCCTGGGCTTTGTGGGGTGGGAAAGCTATCTACCACTGAGCTACACCTCCTGCCCTCAGCACTACCAAGAAGACTGTAGGCTTCTAGGCGACAGGCAGGCTGGTGGCATATACTTTCACTGCCCATAAATGTTGTTTCCTAATTAATGACACAGTGCATCACTGCTGCAGAATCTTGTTTCGGCCCTGGGGACCAGCACAGTACTTCAAGATGGCTGCCCACCAGAAAACACACAGTGACATACCTGCCATGGGAATTCTGAGAGTGGAAATGGAGCCTGGTCTTGACCTGGTAGCTAGACATGCCCAGAGGATCCCCATGACACATGCCAAGGGCTGAAGTACGGGACTGCAGCCCCAGCTCCTCATGGGAGCCTGTGGGTCACACCCCTTGCCAGTCCCTCCTTATCTCCAGGAGCCCCATCTGGAGATTTTATTTAACTTTCTGAGACTCAAATCAGATCTGCCAAATGGTAGTTTCTGTGAACAAAGCCAAGAACCGGATTCTAACAACCCTGTTGCAGACACAACTGTGCTTGGCAGGAAAACATGCTACATGTGTGTATGGCATGTGCAGGAGGCTTTCCTCCCCTGGTTTGCATCTCTTACTGGTCACAGGCTCTAGTACATCCCACTGCAATGTCTTCATCACTTAAGTCTTATTGAAGGGCTGAAGATGTGACTCAGGGGTAGAACACTAGTGTGCTTGAGGCTGTGGGTTTGACCCTCAGTACCTCACAAGGAAAACAAAGCAAAAACCTCTTACTGAGTAATCCATAGGTTTGGGGGTTTTTGTTTTGTTTTGTTTTCTTTGTCTTTTTAAGACAGGGTCTCCCTTTAGTCCCAGATGACCTGGAACTCGATATGGAGACCAAGCTGGCCTTGAACTCACAGAGATCTGCCACCTCTGTTTCCTAAGTGCTGGGGTTAAAGGCATGTGCCACCATGCCTTTAAGTGTTTAAGCCAAAATAGAATACAATTGTCCCTATACTTTTTATTTATATGTATTTATTTGTTAAAATGTTGTATTATTTAATGTGTTTTAATATGTCATCTGCACGTGTGTAAGTTCATTTGTGCAATGCAATGCCTGAGGAGACCAGAGAAGGGCACTGGATTCCCCTGGAGCTGGGGCTATGGACAGCTGTCAGCCGCCATGTGGGTGGCAGGAATCAAACCCAGGTCCTCTGCAAGAGCGGCCAGTGCTCTTAACTGCTGAGCCATCTCTCCAGCCCATTTATTTATTTATTATTTATTTATTTTTGAGACAAAGTCTCACTATGTAGCCCAAGCTGGCTTTGAACTACTTATCTCCCTGCCTCAGCCTCCTAAGTGTCACCACACTGGACCACATAAACATCATTGTTGTCGCCATTATCATCAAAATTATTTGAGACAAGGTCTCACTATGTAGCCCTAGCTGGCCTAGAATTGAATATGTAGACCAGGCTGACCTTGAACACACAGAGAGAGATAATGCTTTTGTCTCCTGAGTGCTGGGATTAAAGGTGTGGGCCACCATGCCTGGCTCTAAGCTTTATCCTTTTCTTTCTTTGCTTGCTTGTTTGGTTGGCTTGGTTTGGTTTTTGTGCCAGGGTTTTACTAACATAGCACAGTCTGGCCTAGAATTCCCTTTGTAGACCAGGCTAACCTTGAACTCAACAGAGATCTGCCTGCCTCTGCTGGAATTAAAAGCATGCACCATGATTCCTGGCTTGGTATACTCTTGAACATTTTACACACTTGTAGTGTGAGCATTTCCCAGTCTTACTAAAGAACTTCGTACCCACCCCACAGAGTATCTGCTCTGCTGAGCACCACTACTCCCATTACACAGTGCTGGGATCAAACCCAACTTTTCATGCATGTTAGACCAGCACTCTACCAACCATGGAACAACATGCCCAGCCCGTTTTCTTCAGTTTGTGTTGTCACCTGGCCCCCACTCATGCTCAGCAGCACCTAGGGGCTGGCTAAAAGCACTCCCCAAGGCTGGGCCTGCACTTCCCAGGGGTCTGGGGACAGCATTGCTTCCCCTGAGCCTCAAAAACTAAAGAAGATGCTTTTAGGAGACACTTCCAGTAACAGAGCTCCTCGTAGCCATCTGCTCTCCCTGGCTCTTTTGGAGAGCGCACCATAGTACCTGTGTCATCCTGACAGCGATGCACGGAGACCAGGAAACGCTTTTGCCACTTCCCTGCTCTGTAGCCCACCCTCCCCATGGCCCACACAGCCCAGCCACCACAGGGGACATCTGGTTCCTGTGTGGCTTTCTGCAAGGCAAGGACCAGCCTCGAGGGGAGTACTTGTGTTCTAAGGAAGCTGTGGCACCTTGTCACCATCCAGGCGAGAGGGGGAGCAATGGTACCCAACTCTAACCTGTATCTGAGGAATTTGCAGCCTGCCTGTCCTCCAGGCAGAAGTGTCTGTCACACAGCAACCCCGACCTACCACGCATCCTGTCCTCCAGATGGCTTCCCTACTGTTTGGAAATGGAGAGGTAGCCGGGTCCCAGGTTTTTCCAGTAGGGGGCAGATTCAGTTGTATGGTGAGCAGTTCAGGAAGGCCTTCCGAAGCCCTGGCCAACAGTCCTTGTTCCTTCTCCCCACATGCCCACCACCTATCTGGTAATGACCATATTAAACATGACACATACATATCCTTCCAGAAATCTAGGACTCGGCTTGAGTAATACTGCAATTAAAGCCTTTTTTTAAAAATTTATTTATTTCTGTATGTGTATGAATGTACTGTCTGCATGCAAGTTTGTGCACCCATGTCGTGCAATGCCACGGAGGTCAGAAGAGGGTGTCGGATTCCCCTGGAACTGGAGTTCTCCAGGAATTGGAGTTTCAGACGGTTCTCGGCAGCCATGTGGGTGCTGGGGATCAAACCCAGGTCCTCTGCAAGAGAGGTCGGCGCTCTTAACCACTAGGCCATCTCTCCAGCCCAATTAAAGCCTTTTGAGAAATTGCTACTTCCTTGGTGAATTTACCTTTTGTCCAAAGATACTTTTCTTTTTTTTGTGGAAGTGAAACAGTGTTGCACTCTGTGGCCCACCCCGGCCTCAAACTTGCATTAATCCTCCTGCTTCTGCCTCCCCATTGCTGAGACTGCTGTCTGAGCCACCATGCCCAGTTAAGATATTTTAGTCTTATTAAGGAGAACCCCTCAAAAGTAGTCCTTAATTACCTATCCTTCCTCGCTCTGTTCTCCTCATTAATCATGCCAGCTTTTCCTTTACCTGACCCAGAGTAAACTTGACTCTCAAGCACAGTTTTAGAAATTATTTATTTCAAATATCCACAATTTTTTCACTTTAAATGCAAATAAGTGATAAAAAGAACAGGCATTGAGAAATATATCCTGCTGACTATACAGACAACAGACTTGGGTATTTGCTTTCAGGTAACTCCAGGTTAGAGACCTTAACAGTATTTTTTCAAAAACAACAACAACAACAACAACAAAAAACATAGCACTGAGGTATTCTATTTAACAGATGTGATCTCTACCTAAAGTCTCTCTGTTAATTACAGCTTGTTACATGCTGTATCAGTCCTTTCCTTGCAAAGCAGATCTCCATCTGAGCATATGTTCATAAAACTGACCGTGTTTGTTAATAATCATTAATGTTGCTATGGAAACTCCCCAGAGCTGGCACCCAACCACACTAGGGCTGGAGGATGAGAGGATCCTTAGCAGACCCTCCCAGCACCAGGCTCAGGACCTGTGCCAGCTGGCCTGCCTCTGCCAGCCTCAGCCTGGCTTCAAGCTGTGACACCTCTCCAAATGAAGACAGGCTTCTCTCCACCTCCACCTGCAGCTGGGCGTGGGACTCCTCCCTAACCAGGTCAGCGGTAAACTGCTAGGAAGCACTACAGCTCCGCACCAAGGCAGCCAGGGGGGGACAAGCATTCCTGAAACCTGCACACCACAGCCAGGCCACCCCCCCCCAGGCCTGTCCTGCTGGGCTCCTCTCCCCACTACAACGAAGTTCCAGCAGTTTCCTCCACCCCCACTCCCCCTCCCCCAAGACAGCAGAGACATGGCAAAGACTCAGCGTGAACTTCAGCCTGGTGACAAACTGCGAGGGCAAGGCCTTGTGTGCACAGCCAGCGAAGCAAATGTTTAAAATATTTCCTTGATGTCTTAAGAATTCATGATCGCTGGGCGTGGTGGCGCACATCTTTAATCCTAGCACTTGGGAGGCAGAGGCAGGCGGATCTTTGTGATTTCAAGGCCAGCCTGGTCTACAGAGTGAGTTCCAGGTCAGCTGGGGCTACAGGAGACCCTGTCTCGAAAAGACCAAAAAAAATAAAATAAAATAAAAAGAATTCATGATCACTTCAGAACTGAACTCAGCATGGTTTCTACTTTTCCTACTCTGCAAGAAAGGTCATGTTTAAACTGTCTAACCACTTTATATCTGGCTGCACGGCTGCTGACTGCAGATGTTGAGTGATGGTACTGTTGGCAAGACAGTCACTGAGTAGAAGCTCCAGTAAGAATGAGCCAAGGATGCGCTGAGCCACCACACACGTGAGCTGGGAGGAAGCTGACGGTGCTCACCATGTGCGCGGAGCACAGCCAGAGCCCAGGGGAGACAAAGGCTTTCCCTTCATTAGCACTAGTTCATAAAAAGTTAGGGAGAAAGCATCCTTTAGAGAGAGCAAGCAGAGATTCCATTGTAATAATAATGAAAGCAATAACAACTTAGAGATCAAAGCTGCCCAGCTCTCAGAGACAATGAGTGATCTGGATTTCACCTTTTCCACTGGCCTGCTCTGCCTGGCTCTGCTAACAACATGTGGGTAAAACCATGAGAACTAAGAGCCGTGGGCAGAGCCGCATTCCCACACAGATCGTCCTTTCTCAGCATCTTTGCTATTCTCAAGTCCCAGAAACTGTACAAAGAAGAGGGGGGAAGGCAGGCGAATCATCAACACCTGCCTGATTTTTGTCACCTTACAACAATTTTCCTAAGATAGCCATGGGCCTTGAAATGTACAAAGCCTATGTGAAAATCACTACTTGCCTTGATGCTAGCAAGCCGCCTGCACAGCACGGGGGTTTCCATCCTTTGCCTCCGCTCTCCTGGTGGAATCCTGGTGGTGGTGTCTTCTGAAAGGTTAAACTACTACCCAAGTTTGATGATATGGTAAATCTGGGGGTTCACTGTTGCACAACTCATTTCCATCACAGTGTCACTCCGTGATCATGAGATGACCACTAACATCACTGAATTCCAAAGCCACAGGGGGAAGTCAACTGAAGCGGCCAGTGTTTCCGCCTTGGCAGACCAAAACCCACCCCAAGGTAGTGAGGTGCGACAGGAAGGGGGACACCCTTTCCTTCCTCAGCCTGGGGAGCAGTGGGGAACTGGTTATTTGCTTATTCCCTGAAGCGCAGTACAGGCAGTCCATTTTTGTACTTTTTTTTTTTTTGAGATAAAAACAAAATACAGAATGAAGCCAGAGTCTTCTGCAACAGGACAGTGTTCTCTACCCCTTTTTCAGTGACTTAATTCTGTGCTAAACAAAGCTACTGTCTCCAAGTGGGTGAGATACCAGTGCACTGTCAATACAGAGTCTTCCAGCACCTCAGAGAAAACAGGCAGCAGTTTTTTAAAAAGTGAAATTGAAGTATATTCTTGCCAGTTAGGTTTTTCCTTTTTCGTGAATATCATCTTTCCTAGTGGCTCAGGTCCAGTTGAATCTAGAATCCACAAGGCTGCAGTAAAGCCTATGCACTGGGAGAGGCCCTCCTCCCTACCTCCCTCCCACCAACCCTCTTTTTTTAGAGTGGGAGGCAGGAAACATTATTTTTCAGAGGCTGTGGCCCACCTCAGCCAGGACAGACGTGGTGGAGGCCTGTCCCCTCCGAAGCCCCCTCAGCCTTCTCTCCTCCCGAAATCCTGAGATCAAAGGACATCCAACTTCTGTAGTCAGCAGTCATTCACATTTGCAAAATGCTGATGAGGAACTAATTAACATTCCTCTTGAAACCATCAGGCCCTGAGATATTATTTACCATTATTGGGACAAGTGCTCAGAAGAAAAGCTGGAAAGATCTTTCCTTCCCCAGTCTTGATATGAAATACCCAGAAAAACAGAATGGCAAAGGCACTTGGGTTTTAAGAGTTTGAGCTAGAAGATGGGAGGGGGTAGGCCATGCTCCTGAGAGAGCAGCTCATGAACATGTGTCAGCTGTGTGGGTGAGCAGCATCTCCTCCATACCAGGTCACTACAGGCTCTCTTCATGGTGACCTGAGGTCTTGATGACCCCTTTGAGCAGTACATCAGGAAAGGAAGCTTGAAAACTCAACTCCCTCTTCCTTCAAAGGAGATGCAGCAAACTAATCTCCCCACCTCTCAAGAACCTTCTGCAGGCTCTTGTGGAACAGTGAGGCTGAAGCCCCGGCCCTGAGATAAACTGGAATGGCAGTGAGAAGCACGTGCTGAGCCTGTCGGTGCTGTGCCACCCACAGTCAGAAGGCTGATACCCAGCCACCAGGCACCACCCAACAGTTATCTGGGGAAGAAGTAGTCTCTGTTGCTGATGTCGTAAGGGCTCTGTTGTTCTCCAGCGTCTGGACAGTTGTGGCTCAAGCTGTTGTCAGATCCCTGACTGCTGGGGGACGTTGCTGGGGCAAGGAGTGGAACAAGGACCACGGTGGGCGTCAGCCGTCCCGAGGAGTACGGTGGGGGCAAGGGCATCTTGCATTCTTTTCCAGCCTGTGCCTTCCATGTCTTCTTGAGCCTTCATACAAACATACAAAGACAAACCACACATGTTAGCTTCCCCTCTGGGCCAAGGCTATGGTGAAAACCAGCACGAACTGCCTGCTCCCAGGCTTGGCTCACAGGAGTGCTAACTATTCATTTCACCATTTCATTTTCCCACGGAGATCTGAAGAGTTTCAAAAACACCCCAAGAAACATATTTTGCTGGCCCAGTGTTACAAACAGAGAAGCTAAGGCAAATCTGAGTGTTCCTTTATACATCCCAAAAGTCATTTGACAGCCATGCCTTAATCTGCCGTGTTCCAAAGGCTGCCCGTTAGGCACACATCATCAGTTTCAATCCATTTACTTAAAAAATAGAACAAATAGTGTTTCTGTAGGGAAGGAAAATGGACCTTTGTCAAATTAAGGCTAGCAGGAGGCGGGTCGTTTAGAGCCTGCGTTTAACACCAGAGAATGGGCCGCGGGGCCCTGAGCACTGCTGTCTTCTTAATTCAGTGCCCCTTTCCTCTTCACGCCTCCCTCACAGCCACCCAGCAGGGAGAGCTGGCACACTCTGAGGTGGGCACCACTGGGCGTGAGTTGACTCATCTGACAGGAAAGTCACTGTTAAACAGGAAGGAGATAGGCATCTTTCTGATCACAGCCTCGTGCACAGTGCTCCATCTGGGCCTGAAGCCAGACTCAGTAACCAAGAAGAGTCAGCTGACAGTAAAGAAAGCTGAATTGAGATATGGATCTGCAGAGGTACTGTGAAGACTCCTTCCTGGGGGGCCCTTTGAGAGACGCGCTGGACGCGCTGGCCTCATGTCCTCCCTCTAGCTTCCTTCTCCATGGCTGACTTACTGTGCACTAACTCCAAAGTGAGATGACTTCCCCAATTCAATTCCATCACACACCAGTTTCTCAAGGAAAGGCTGTGAGGGAGGAGGGGGAACCAGTATCAAAAACAAGAATTGGATGCAGGGTGGGGTGCTGCAAGCCTTTACTCCCAGGAGGCAGAAGAAGACAGATCTCCGAGTTCAAGGCCAGCCTGGTCTACATAGTGAATTCCAGGCTATCTGAGGATATAGGGAGACCCTGTCTCAAACACACACAAACACACAAACACACACACACACACACACACACACACACACACACAAAGAATTGGGCCTTTTTCTTGGGCTTCTTTTTATATCAGCAGGCTATTCCTGTTCTCGTTATGATAAATAATTAGTAGCTCCAAAGTTGCCATTGGCTCCTGGCCTGTTATACAAATGGAAGAAAGAAGCCTGCCTTGCTGTCTGGATACCACAAAGAAGAAAGAGCAGCAGGGTGCTTAAGGGAATTAATGCTACTGAAGACACAGGCCTACACCATGGATTACAAAATACTCAGACCCTCTGACCCAGGAAGTTCTGTTCTGAGAATATACCCCCAAAAATAGCCAAAGAATTTCATGCACAAAGATGTCCAAAATGGTGTTTATAAGAGCAAAACAGACTGATGTTGGGGTGCTCTGAGGAGAGAAGTTGATCCTCTGTAGGTCTAGGGTCGAAGACAAGGCTGCCTGACCCTGGCCCTTTCCTACCCAGTCTTCCCTCACCCACCTTTCCCTTCCCTGGTAGCATGAGGCACACAGGCCTGGGTGAAGGAGCACCGCCTGGCAGCTTATAGGAGCTACGGTTATGCCAGCAGCTGGGACAGTGCCTGTGAAGCAGAAAACGAGAGACTCACTGAGAGTCTGAGAATCAAAGCCACTGCTAGAAAATCTCTTTCATTTAAAACGCACCATGATGTGCCCGACATGGTGGCGCACGCCTTTAATCCTAGCACTTGGGAGGCAGAGGCAGGCAGATCTTTGTGAGTTCAAGGCCAGCCTGGTCTACAGAGTGAGTTCCAGGACAGCTGGGACTACAGGGAGACCCTGTCTCGAAAAGACCAAAAAAATAAAAAATTAAAAAATTAAAAATAAAATGCACCATGATGTTAAAAATCAAAATAAACTATTAGCTGAAATGGACTCAGAATTTGATTCTACAGCTGGATTTCTAGGTAAAACTATGGGAAGACTGAAGATCTTGTCCAAAGAGAGCCAAACAATACTACAGTGCTATAGGATGCTACTTGCACTGTTGGTCTTTTTTTGTCATTTACTGAATTATTAAACTGAGGTGATGAAGGAAAAAAAAAAAAGGCAGAACAATACCCAATGATAGAGGACTTGTTTAGTGAACGAGGATGTATGACTAATGACAAGACTACTGCACATGAAGCTTACAAAGAATGTGAAAATNCTGTAGCCCCAGCTGTCCTGGAACTCACTCTGTAGACCAGGCTGGCCTTGAACTCACAAAGATCCGCCTGCCTCTGCCTCCCAAGTGCTAGGATTTAAAGGCGTGCGCCACCACGCCCGGCCCGTGAAAATGGTTTTTAAAAATAGTCATATTTATTTTTATTTTATGTGTATGAGTGTATTGCCTACATGCATGTAAATGCAGCCAAGTAATGCAGTGCCCACAGAGGTCAGAAGAAGGCATCAGATCCCCTGTAACTGGAATTAGGAAGGTTGTTAGCCACCATGTGGGTGCTGAGAATAGAGTCCAGGTTCTCTGCAAGAGCAGCCAGTGCTCTTAATCACTGAACCATCTCTCCAGCCCTGAAAATTTTTTTCAAAGCTTTACATTATAATGTTAAATTTGAAATGTCAGATTTAGAATTGTATATATAAAGTAATCATGGCTAGCAACAACAGACAAGAAACTATGCGGAGGGCTCTCCCTGTAGCCCCAGCTGGCCTGGAACTCGCTCTGTAGACCAGGCTGGCCTTGAACTCACAAAGATCCACCTGCCTCTTCCTCCCACGTGCTGGAATTAAAGGCATGTGCCACCACACCTGGCTCTATTGATTTTTAAAACCAATATAGAAACAACCTCTGCTCTCAGGTTTCTGTTTTTGTTTTCGTCTTCAAAGCAATTAGAAGGACACACAAGAAAAGCCAGCTTTCTTTTAGAAAGCATTTGAAGAAAGAAGACAACTCTGTCTGAAAATCACTAAGCTCAGGCCCTTGAGCCCAGCCAATCAGGGCTGGAGGTGTTTACCTAGCATGGGCACATGGGATCAGGGCCTAGAGGCCTTGGCCTAGCTGACAAGCCTACATACAGCCTGTGTCTAGCCTACAGCCTGTGTCTAGCCTACAGCCTGTGTCTAGCCTACAGACTATGTCTACCCTACAGCCTGTGGGCTGCATGTGCCACAGGATACTTACAAACACAGCCCAGTACAAAATCATAGACTTACTTTTTTTTTTTAATTTTTTTTATTAATTTTATTTATTTCTGTATGTATATGAATGTACTGTCTGCATGCAAGTCTGTGCACCCGTGTCGTGCAACGCCGCGGAGGTCAGAAGAGGGTCTCAGATTCCCCTGGAACTGGAGTTCTCCTGGAATTGGAGCTTCAGACGGTTCTCAGCCGCCATGTGGGTGCTGGGGATCGAACCCGGGTCCTCTGCAAGAGCAGTCGGTGCTCTTAACCGCTAGGCCATCTCTCCAGCCCCATAGACTTACTTAATGAGACGTTGTATCTAGTGCAAAATGATCTCATTTGTGTTTGTTTGCTTTTGAGACAGTCTTCTAGAATGCAGCCCAGACTGGCCTAGAACTTAGAATCCTGTCTCAGGCTTCAGAGTTGGAGGATTATGGGCACATGATACCACACTTGGCTTTTACAAATGAGTTTGAAGTTGTAGGTGCACACAAAGTCCTCAACTGACAGGATAAGTTCACTCTAGGTAAATGTGGAGGAAAAATAATTCTGTCAAGAGAATCCTATTTTCTCAGTTTCAGGGGAACTGGCTTAATCTCCACTTAAGAACAGGCAAAGCTTTGTCAACATAATTTAATTTTTTTTTAATTTTTTAAATTTTTATTTATTTTTTATGTGTATGAATGTACTGTCTGCATGTAGGTTTGTGCACCCATGTCGTGCAATACCGCGGAGGTCAGAAGAGGGTGTTGGATTCCCCTGGAGCTGGAGTCAAAGACGGTTTTCAGGCACCATGTGGGTGCTGGGGATCGAACCCAGGTCCTCTGCAAGAGCAGTTGGCACTCTTAACCGCTAGGCCATCTCTCCAGCCCAACATAGTTTTGTTTTGTTTTTTCAATTTATCACTGACATTGCTAGAAAAATATTTGGAAAAATACTTTTCTCGGGACACTACTAAATGTACTAAAAAGAAAAACGATGGCATCCTGACCTGCAAAATGACATTGAGCTGCCTCCCACACTGGCCACCAGTGGTCACTGTAGCTCAGACAACTGTTAACTCCCAGATTCCACTGTGTCTCTCCGTTAATACCATTTTCTTTATAATAATTTGCTATTTTCATTTTAAATGTATGAGCGTATTGCCTGCATGTAAGTGCACCCATGTCATGTAATGCCCGAAGAGGTCAGAAGAGAGCATTGGGTTCCCTAGAACTGCGGTTAGCTGTCAGGTGGGTGCTGAAAATTGAACCTGGGTCGTCTGCAAGAACATTCAGTGCTCCTAACTGCTGAGCCATCTCTCCAGCCTCTAATATTCTTCTCCTGATAGGGAAGATTTAGGAAATGCAGGAGGTTTCCATCTTGTCCGGCATGGTGACACATGCCCATAATTCCAGCAGCTGTGAAGCAAAGATGGCAGGGCTGGGGAGCTTGAGACCAGCCTGGGCTACATAATGAATTCTAGCCTGGGCTACATCATGAATTCTAGTCCAGCCTTAGCTTCATGGTAAGATCCCATCTCCAGAAACAAACTAACTAAAACAAACTAGTCTCTTTCCAAATAAATTCACCTTATGTAGTGAAATGGAAATTTACTAGGCCGGGAAATAAATTGCTGCTCTGTTCTTAGCACTTGCTCTCCTCTGCCTACGGGGACTCTACCTGAGCAGTGTCAGTGCCTCTATATTAGCCATGGACAGCCTACCCCAAGGTCTAGGCAGGACCAGCTTGGTCACCTTAGCTAAAGCAGACTTGTGGCATGGGCAAGGGCACTCAGGGCGACTGAGGATCATTTTACACATGACCCTAAGGCCTCAGCTCAGCCAAAGAACATGGAATCCAGGAAGATCCTGACCTCCTTCATCTTTAGCTTTAGTTTTCTCATCTGTCAGCCACAAGTCACGTTGTGGTATCATTGTTACGGATCTCTGGTAGATTAGGAGAAAGGCTGTTGAGGAAATAATACAGAAACAGTGCTTGCTTCAGCAGCTCACCCAACACACACACACACACACATACACACACACACACACACACACACACACACACACACACACAAGTGTAGGAATAGAAGCAGAACACTTGACTTTGTGCCTATAGTGAAATGAGGAGGAGGGAACCACCACTGTTATTGCAGCGTGGCTTGTTTGGCACAAAGTATAACAACAGGCTTCACCTCCCCCAAGGAACCTCTGTGCCCACTGGATGCTTGCTCACCACTTCACTGGAGAATCATCACTGCAGGCTGGGGATAGAGCTCAACGACAGAGCCCTTGCCTAGCCATGGATTCCAACCCCACCACTAAAAAGGAAAGGAGGGAGGGGCCAAAGCAAGAACAACCCTGAGCTGAGCACAGCCTGTGCGCTTTGCTTCTTTTTCGTTAAGCCAGCTCAGGGCTACCGCGCAGACCGCAGGAGCTAGCAGCCAGCGTGCGGAGCTCTCTGCCTAGGTTCTCCTCTTCCTCTTAAAGTGGGCGGGCCCTCCTTCCCATTCTGTGTGATTGGAGCCCCTGCTACATCAGCAATCGTCCGGTACTGGCGTCCTCACTAGACAGCTCCTGTCCTGTCCCCAGGTCCCCTGTAGCCCCCGCCACAGAACTCAGTGCACTGGTGGGCACCATGTGTGTTGTGTGTGCTCATTTGTTGAATGAAAAAATGAATGAGCAGAAGTAGTGTAGGTTTTGATGACTGAATAGGCAAAAGAACAAAGGCTCCTTAAGATACATGCACACAGCCGGCGTGGTGGCCCACGCCTTTAATCATAGCACTCGGGAGGCAGAAGCAGGCGGATCTTTGTGAGTTCAAGGCCAGCCTGGTCTACAGAGTGGGTTCCAGGACAGCTGGGGCTACAGGGAGACCCTGTCTCGAAAAGAGCAAAAAAAAAAAA
>VZQC01003736.1:393037-410669 GCA_009823505.1 Rhizomys pruinosus | reverse complement strand
AAAAAAAAAAAAAAAAAAAAAAAAAAGGGCTCTAGGGGCTCCTCAAGAGGCCCTGTATTCCAGAGAGCTTGAAGCAGTGCCCTGTACACAGGGAGTTTCTGCCAGACACAAGCCTGGCTTTTCTAGCCGGACACCAACCGCATGACATCTAAGAGGTCCTGCTGCAAGAAACCCAGGACAGTTGAGTCTGGGACTCTCGCTCCCCACATGGAAAGCTGTACTCGGCTAGGTTCAGCTTCAAGGGGCAACACCTGTAGGTGCCCAAGTTCCCACTCCTGCCCTACTGCCCTCCAAGGCCAGCCCTACCTGGACCTCCCAGCCCAACAGAATTGTGGGGCCCAGCCCCTGTGGCACCCCAACACATTAAGATCACTACAAGATTCCTCAAACTATACACTCCACTTTCCTCTCCAGATTCTGGTTCAGCAGGCTCAGAGTGGCACCCAGGAGAGCACCTCTGAGGTGTCCCAGCCCTTCCCTCCTTACCTCAAGACCAGCATTGCACTCCCTGCCTAATCCCATCATGCCTCTCCTACACAGTCCATTTCTAAAGAATACTTTCTCACTGAACTCAGAAACCCTCTGAAGGATGTGTCATCTCCACTTTAGGCTCTCCAGGTCCAGTGTGCCCCTCACGACCTCCAGCCCCACTCCTCCCCACTGCACACACCTAGGCCAGGAGCCAGGGACATATCCTTTTGTCAGGGCCTAGAAAGCCAAAGGCCCTTGGGGTCTGAGAGCCATGAATATAGCACCCAGCGCACCGGAACAGCCTCACTTCCCGCTCCAGCTTCTGTCTCCTCTTCCAGAATGGAGTCCCCGTCCCCAACATAAAGCTAGCTCTTTGGCCTCAGAACCGTCGCATTCCTCTTGTTCTGTCCTCTGTGGAGAAGAGTGTGGGGGTTTCTCTTGGGTTAAAGTTGCTCCCAAACCACCCATACCCAGGACAGAAGCTGAGTCTCGGCTGTGTGAAAGGAAGCAATCCCTCTGTCTGAGCTCTTGTGGTCACTCCATCATGTGCCCCAAAGCTGGAGGGTCCAAGACTGTCCCCAGAGATAGCCAGCTGGCCCCGGCCATACCACCTGCAACTCCCTTTTCACCAGAGATTCAAGCACAGGAGACCAGACCGGTGAGGAAGCCACAAACCGTCCCATACAACCAGTGTCCTGGGAGCAGAGCCCTAGCTGATGGAGGTCTCCAGAGACCCCAGAAGAATTCAGAGGAAGCTTGTCAGAGTTGCCCCAAGAGCAGAGCCAAGGTCAGCAGAGCCTGAACAGACACTTGTGTAAGGGAGATGTGCAATGGGATGTGGCGATGCGTGTCTATAGACTCTGTCTCAACAAGCAAAACAGAAATGGTAACTATTAAAGAAAATTGGGGTAGTGTGGCGGAGCAGTCTAAGGCACTGGATTAAGGCTCCAGTCCCTTCAGGGGCATGAGTTCAAATCCCACCACTGCCAAATTATTGCCGGGTGTGGTGGTGCACACCTTTACTCCAAGCACTCCGGAGGCAGAGGCAGGTAGATCTCCAAGAGTTCAAAGCCAGCCTGGTCTACATAATGAGCTCCTGGACAGCTGGAGCTATAGGAAGACCCTGTCTCAAAAATATTTTTTTTTAAATGGCTGTTAAACCCGGCGTAGTGGTGCACGCCTTTAATCCTAGCACTTGGGAGGCAGAGGCAGGCGGATCTTTGTGAGTTCAAGGCCAGCCTGGACTACAGAGCGAGTTCCAGGACAGCTGGAGCTACAGGGAGACTCTGTCTCAAAAAAAAAAAGACAAAAAAAATGGGTGTTAAATTAAGTGGCAGATACCTGTAGTCCCAGCTGCTAGGAAAGCTGAGGCAAGAGGATTGGTTGATCCCAGAGGTTTGAGAACAGCCTGGAAAATAGTAAGAGAGAGAGACAGTGACACAGAGAGAGACAAAGAGAGACAAGGAGACAGAGACAGAGAGAGAAGGAGATAAAGAGAGAGAGAGAGAGAGAGGGGACTAGTGTTGGTGAGCTAAGAAAGAGATGGAATCCTTGAGAACCCTGTGGAAGGCAGTGTAGCTATTCCTCAGAAAACTAAAAATAAAATTGCATGTGACACAACTAGCAGCCCCACTTCTGGGTATCCACATGAAAGAACTAAACTCGGAAGCTCAGTACACTGCCCACAGCGGCAACATTCACAGACCAAACAGCTGAAGCAGCGCAACATCTACTGACACAGGCAGATAAACAAAGCTCGATGTATCTGTATGGCAGGACACCACCCAGCCTCTACACGGAAGGAAATTCTGACACGCTACAGCAGGCCTGAACCTTGAAGCCACTGTGATAAGTGAGGCAATCCAGACACAAAGGTTCCCATAAAAGGTTCCCATACGCCCATACTTTAAAATAGTCCAGCTCAAAAACAGAAAATAGAACATAAGATGGCAGGGGTGGGGAAGGGAACTCTAAAAAGTTCTATACGACAATGGTGGACATTGTCATACAGTAATATGACTGCTTAATGCCATGGAGCTGGGTTGGGGATGGGTTTTGTTTTGTTTTTGGTCTTATTGAGACAGGGTCCCCCTCTAAGTCCCAGGTGGCCTGGAGCTCCCTATGTAGACCAGTCTGGACTTGAACTCACAGAAATTTGCCTGCCTCTGCCTCCAAGTTTTGGGATTAAAGGTGTGTACCACCACTCCTGGCCTCTAAATAGGATTTCTTAAAGCTGCCAATGACAATCTAAAGTGTCTGGAGACTGGGAATGTAACTTAATTGGTGGAGGAGGCCTTGCCCAGCATGCAGAAGGTCCTGGGTTCAATATCCAGCACCATGCGAACCAGGTGTGGCGGTGCACACTTGCAATCCCAGCACTCGGAGGTAGAAGCGGGAGGATCAGAAGCCCAAGATCATCCTGGGCTCCACAATGAGTTCAAAGTCAACCTGGGTTACGTAGGACCCTGCCTCAAAAGAAAGGAAGAGGGGCTGGAGGGATGGCTCAGCAGTTAAGAGCACCGGCTGCTCTTGTAGAGGACCCATGTTTGATTCACAGCACCCACATGTTAGCTAACAGCCACCTATAACTCCAGTTCCAGGATATCTGATGCCCTCTTCTGACCTCCACAGGCACTGCATGATAGGGGTGTACTTACATACATGCAGGCAATATACTCATACACATAAAATAAAAATGATAAATAAAAGAAAGGAAGGAAGGAAGGAGGGAAGGAGGATGAGAGAAAGGGAAGTTAGTTCTGGGGACAGAAGGTAAAAGAGACATTGCCCTAGACCTGTATGGAAAGACTTCTGCACGATGTCTTAAGTGACTCACTTAAAGCCACGAAGGCCATGCTGTGCTCAGCATTCAGAGAGAGAGAAAGAGAGACAGAGAGAGAGAGAGAGGCAAATAAAAGTTAGCTGTAGATTTGCAGTGGCCCCACACTGCTAGATGCTGGTACACTAATGAGGCTGAGACGTTTTGCCCTCCCTCCACACAGACCCAGGTACCTGTCCAAGGAGTACACGTGACCTCCGGGGTCCACTCGCTCCACTTGCCCGTTCCCAAATCATCTCTTCCCCGGATCTGCACCACATGTTTCATGCCTCCCAAGGCATCCCGGATGACGCAGTGATGGTGGAGAATCTTGGGTTCCCAGGTCTTATTCAGTTGCTGGGGTATCTTCATTCCTTTGATTGTCTTTGGTCCTGGAGACTTCTTGATCTGAGGATGGAGACATGATAATTCCCAGTGGTCCTGGTGGGGCAATGCCACAGGGAGAGGGTGCCCTTGACCACCCTGCTCTCCAGCCAGCTAGAGGCTTGCACCACCCTGGAGGCTGAGTGACATGGAGTTATCCTGGGCTATACAAGCTGAAGTCATTGCTTCCACCCCACGGGCTACAGAACCCTGCAAGCCACAGCCCTTGCTGTGTGTAGAGCCCAGCTCCTCTGTGCTCTCAGTCTCTTAAGTAAACTAGTCAGGAGCCTGGCCTGGCATTACTGGTCTCAGTCTATAAATACACAGCCAAGGCTTCTAACATGAAATGACTTACCCAAGGGAGGAAGGTGCAAAGCTGGACCCAAAACCCACTTCTTCCTTTCTACCCCCCTCCAGTTGGGGAAGCCAAGTGTCTAGAGGAATTTTTCTGTTTAGAAATAGATTTGAGCTAGGTACAGAAGCTCACTCTTATAATCTCAGAACTGCCAAGAGTTCGAGGCCAGTCTGGAATACACAGTGAAACCTTACTTCAACAAAACAAAACAATCAAAGAAGTAATTGAGATGAATTACCAGCCACACTGTGAATGTCTCTGACCATTCTGGCCGGTATCGGACCTCAAACCTTAGCCAGTAGTACTTTGAGTCCCAGGAATTAGGGTCTTGCCAGCTGACATTGAGCCAGTGAGGGTTTCCAGGTATGGCTGTGACCACAAGGTTGGCAGGTGGATCAGGCTGCACTGTGGAGAGGCAGTAGGGCTTCTATGCAGCAGCAAACATCATTCAGAAGTGATGCCCACGAAGCCTCTGCAGATGCCCCACGCACCCAGGCTCATGCCAGTCCCCAGGAATTTTGTATTATTTTATTTTTAATTTTATTTTAGGGCTGGGGATGGAATCCAGGACCTTGCACACACTAGGCAAGTATCTGACCGTTGGGGTACCCCCCAGCCCCTATGCACGTCCTGACAAAGCCCCCATCCATTCATCAGTAATGTCCCAAAGGGCTCCCACAAGGCCTTACCACCACCCTTTCCTTGCCCCTCTCATCTTGGAATGAGAAGCAGCTGTTGAGGCAGGGCCCGCTTACCAACTTACCAACTTTTCGGGAGTGAAATAACACCTTATTGCTGGACTTGCTTCCAACATTGTTGGCGACACACAGGTTCGCTATGTGGTAAGCCTGTTTGTCCTCTCGGATTGCCGCCTGGCAGGAGAAGTTTTGGAACTCCTCAGAATACTGGCAGGGCACCTGGAATGACTCAGAAGTGAACCTGATATGGAACAAGAAAGGAATGGCAAGAACATGTCAGAGTTTCTGTTCTTTTACAAGAGGGGAAAGAAGGTGGCTCAGGAGTCTGAAGCTTGGGCACCGACATCTCATTCCAGGGCTCCAGTTAGTCCCAAATGGTCTGCTCTAACTAGGCTTTGCAACTTTGAGCAATGAATTCAACCCGAGTGTCTGTTCTCATTTACAAATGGGAATGCTAGCCTGGCATGGTGGCACACGCCTTTAATCCTAGCACTTGGGAGGCAGAGGCCGGAGGATCTTTGTGAGTTCAAGGCCAGCCTGGTCTACAGAATGAGTTCCAGGACAGCTGGGGCTACAGGGAGACCCTGTCTTGAAAAGACCAAAAAAAAACCAAACAAACAAACAAAAAAAAACAAATGGGAATACTAGTAGGATTTATACCTATCTGATACAGACAGAAGCCCTCTGGCATGACACCCAGCCAATGGGGGAGGGGCTGGAGGAGAAGGCTCAGCCAGTCATCTCCGCCACTGAGTGTACTGAGCTCTGACTTCCTGTCTGGGGCTACTGGTTCTTGGCACTACAAAGGATGCAGAGGGGCTGGAGAGATTGCTCAGAAGCTAAAAGGAACAGAGTTGAGTTCCCAGCACCCATGTCAGGCAGCAAGCTGCCTGGAACTCCAGCCTCAGGGGATTTGACATCTTCTGGCCTCCTGAGGCAAACACACACACACTAAAATTAAATAGAATTTTTTAAAATTTATTTTTGTATGTGTGTATGAGTGTACTATCTGCATGTAGGTTTGTGCACCCGTGTCGTGCAATGCTGCGGAGGTCAGAAGAGGGTCTCAGATTCCCCTGGAACTGGAATTCTCCTGGAATTGGAGTTACAGACGGTTGTTAGCTGCCATGTGGGTGCTGGGGATCGAACCCGGGTCCTCTGCAACAGCAGTTAGTGCTCTTAACCTCTAGGCTATCTCTCCAGCCCCTAAACAGAATTTTTTTTTTTTTTTGGTCTTTTTAAGACAGTGTCTCCCTGTAGTCCCAGCTGTCCTGGAACTCATTCTGTAGACCAGGCTGGCCTTGAACTCACAAAGATCCACCTGCCTCTGCCTCCCAAGTGCTAGGATTAAAGGCGTGCGCCACCACACCCGGCAACAGAATTTTTTAAACAAGGATGCAGGGATGAATAAAAGAGGCTTCTCCATGCCTCAGGGCACAGAAGACCTGCCCTCAGGTGACACAGCATCCCTTAGAACCCAAGCATGCAACATACAGGGAAGTTGAGGAATATGGCAGAAAATTCTGAGCCAGAAAAGAATTCTGAAGATTGATGATGGTAAAAGTACCTCAGATGCGGGGCTGGAGAGATGACCTAGCGGTCAAGAGCGCCGACCACTCTTACAGAGGACCCGGGTTCGATCCCCAGCACCCACATGGCGGCCGAGAACCGTCTGAAATTCCAATTCCAGGAGAACTCCAATTCCAGGGGAATCCGACACCCTCTTCTGACCTCCGCAGCATTGCACGACACGGGTGCACAAACTTGCATGCAGACAGTACATTGATACACATACAGAAATAAATAAATGCTGGGCGTGGTGGTGCACGCCTTTAATCCTAGCACTTGGGAGGCAGAGGCACTCGGATCTCTGTGAGTTCGAGGCCAGCCTGGTCTACAGAGTGAGTTCCAGGACAGCCAGAGCTACAGGGAGACCCTGTCTCAAAATGACAAAAAAAAAAAAAAGTACCTCAGATGCCACCCACAAAACCTGGAATCCTGAGGCCCCTCCCACCTCCAGTTACCCTGCTGCTGGGCAGCAAGTGACCAACCTCTGACTCAGGTATGAAGTTTGGGCTCAGGATGAGTCCAGAACATGGAACAAACTCTTTATTAGCTGTGAATGAAGGTAGCATGGGTTAGCACAGTCCTCACTCTGTCCCCCAACACCACACTGTCATGTCTCTCCCACAGCCCTAGTGAGGCACCTAGTCCAGGCCAGTGCTCAGCTCTCACATGCTATGAGGTGAGCAAGTGAGCGCGCATGCTGGCACGAGGATGCACAAGAAGTGCGGGAGTCTCCACAGTCTCTGTCCGGGGCCAGGGGAGCAGTGAGAGAGAGCTGGGGTCTCCACAGCTCTGGCAGCGACTCCCCCCCATTCCCCTCATGTAAAGGCTCTGTTGTCATCTTCAGAGCAGATGCTCAAAGTTCTGGAGGCCACTGGAAGGACTGTACGTTAGAGGCTTCTCTTTCACTTTACTGTCAGCAAAGTATTCTAGCTTAAAGATGGACTTGAATCAGCTTTCTAGGGCTGGCTGGGGAGCCGTAGCTATAGAATGAGCTGTCTATGGAAGGATGACTCTAGTCTCCAACAGTGTGTGTCCAAACCAGCTTTGCCACCAAGCTTTCTAGTCTCCCTGACTTTGGATCAGTGCTGATAGTGAAAAAGGCAGCCGCACCACCTGTCCATGGTTAATGGATATGTCTCTGCATGGTGACCAGAATACAAACATTTCTGCCAGGCCACCTAACACCTCCCTAGAGCCTAGAGACAGATACAGTGGAAGCCAAACTGTGTTGGTCACTACTCTGATTTTGTAATCTCACAGTTCTCCCAGATCTGCGAAGATGCCCAGCAAGTACCTGAGACCTGGAAGTACCAAATCCTAACCCTGGCACAGCATGTGCTTCTACGGCCGTGCAGCACGGCCTTTGTATCACTGCTCTTACCTTAGGGTCATTATTAAGTAAAGCAGAGCTGGATGAATACAAACACTGATAACTGGATGACAGAGGGTTCTGTGGATGGTGAGCCCAGCCTGAACTAAGGGATGACTCACAACCTGGGCGGGACAGCACAAGACTTCATCAGGTACAACTTAAAACTTACAAACTGTTTATTCCCAGAATTTTCCTCTTGATATTGCTGGGCCATGGTCGACTGTGTACAACTGAAGCCATAGAAAGGGAAGGCTCTAGCAGGGCGTGGTGGCACACGCCTTTAATCCTAGCACTTGGGAGGCAGAGACAGGCGGATCTTTGTGAGTTCAAGGCCAGCCTGGTCTACAAGGTGAGTTCCAGGACAGCTGGGCTACAGGGAGACCCTGTCTCGAAAAGACAAAAAAAAAGAAAAAAAAAGAAAAAGAAAGGGAAGGCTAAGAGGGACTGTAGTGCTCTGACCAGGCAAACTTCATGACTGAGGAGACCTTGGCTCAGATATAGAGATGGGCAAGATTGAAGAAACATGCTTGTTTTAGCATCTTCCCCTTCCTCTGCCTCCCTGGATGAAGTCACTGGTCGCCACTTCATGCCCTAGTCTACTAACAGAGCGGGGACCCCAGATAGGGAAGACCTCTGCTCCCCTCACTCCAGGACCACTCCCTGTTGTCTGCTTTTATAATGTTCCCAGGGACAAGGGGTTGATAATAGCTACCTTGACCACATATTCTTCAGGGAAACCCCTAAAACCTTTGGACCTTAATCCTGGGCAGCCCACCCTGGAACGAGTTCAATTCCTAGCTACTTAGAACCACTTACTAGTTAGAAGACCTAAGCAAATTAATCAATCTCTCTGAACTTAACCTAAATGAGACAAATGCCACCCATTTCGCACAGCTGTTGTGATAGCTTAATAGCTCCAAGCAGCATGCTCAGCATAGGGCTCAATTCCCTTATTCAAAAGGAATTTTAAAAATTTAATTTGGAGCCGGGCGTGGTGGTGCACGCCTTTAATCCTAGCACATGGGAGGCAGAGGCAGGCGGATCTTTGTGAGTTCAAGGCCAGCCTGGTCTACAGAGTGAGTTCCAGGACAGCTAGGGCTACAGGGAGACCCTGTCTCAAAAAGACAAAAAAAAAATTTAATTTGGGGGGCTGGAGAGATAGCCTAGCGGTTAAGAGCACCGACTGTTCTTGCAGAGGACCCGGGTTCGATCCCCAGCACCCACACAGAGGCTGAGAACCGTCTTTAACTCCAGTTCCAGGGGAATCTGAGACCCTCTTCTGACCTCTGCGGCATTGCATGACACGGGTGCACAAACCTGCATGCAGACAGTACACTCATACACATACAAAAAAATAAAATTAAAAAAAAATTTTTTTAATTTAATTTGGGGGGGAGGTAACTAAAGATCAAAGCCAAGCCAGGGCCCCACACGTCACGAAACGGCTGTGCATTACTTTCTGTTGGTGAACTTTTGGTCCCGCCTAGTCCTTCCAGCAGAGTTGCTTTGAGGCCCTACAACTCTAGGAGCCCCAGAGTAAACACACAGCCCAGCTACTTACTGCTTCATCACCTCTAGCACAGCCTTGGTTGTTTTGGAGGGTGGGTGGCTTGGACGCCACACACAAACCAGGTTTTGGAGAAAATGCTTCCGGAAGCAGTGGATGTTGGGTTCCTCGGGAGGAGCTGAAAGGAAAGCAGAGGGGCTGAGGAGGGGCAGTCCCAGCAAGCACACAGCCCTGCACATCACTTTGCCCTGCTGTAGGGAGTCATCGGTCTCAGCTCGGAGCCAGTGACCAGTCCCTGGGCCAGGCTGGCATGCAGATCCTGGGCAAGTGGACAAAGGTACCACCTTTAAACCTACTAGGGGGTGAAAGGATGATCCAAAAATAGGGCGTTTGGCTTCGCACAGACTTGGCTTGTGTGGCCATAAGCAGTCCCAGTGTCTTTTTGGTTCTCTCACCTGTAGAACTAATTGATGATGACATGATAACAGAAACCCTGCTTTCCTTCCCATGGTCACTGGAAGGGTACCAGTAGATGCAGGGAGGAAGGCAGCAGCACAGGACTTGCTCACAGGGCATGGGCCCCACGAAGCCTGCACCAGAGCTGAGGGAGTCTCAACCTGCTAACTCTAAGACAGGCTCATCTGAGAACTCCATGTGGACTGTGCAGTGTTCAGCCCTCATTAGCATGTGTGTGCATGTGGCTGTGTGCATGCATGCATTTGTGTGTGCATGTGTGTGTATGTATATGTGTAGACTCTTTGTAATACTCTAAGGAAAGAATAAAGTTAGCTTTATTTTGCCATAAGAATCTGAGGGGCAGAGCAGATTTTACCCAAGGGCTACCTGAGCCCCATGCTAGTAAATCTACCACTAAACCAGGCAACTTCCACTACAAGCCAGATGTCCCCACCTTGAGGGCATTTTCTCCATCTCTCATAGACAGATCAGTGGCCTTTTCCTGAAATACTTGGACCAAAGACATAACAAGTTTAAAGAACTAAGCAGGGAATCTTTATGGAATGCACAGAGGCCCACTGTAGAGATCGGAGCTGCTCTGGGGACAGTACTCACCATCCACCAGCAAGTGCACAGTTCCAGCCTGTCGGCCATCTGCGTAACACAAATAGTTCCCCGAGTCGCTGGGCTGCACCAACCTCAGAAGTAGGTTTCTTCCTACACTTGCCCATCGTCTGGGGTTTGAGCCACTGTGCACCCAGTAAACAGTGGTATTGTCTTTGGGTTCCATCCCTGGGCAGGTCAGGGTAACAGGGACCCCTGGAAGGCTCACGAGCGTACCATTTTCCACCTCTGTGAGAAGAGAAGAATAGCAACTTGAAAATGGGACTTCGCTTCTGAAATGCAGAAGCCATAAGAGGCCTCTAAAGTAACCCTGGAACCCTCCTTGGTTCCGCCCATCACACCTACTGGACCTCTAGAAGCCTCTCCGGACCACCCCACTGTCTGCTGAGGTACACCTCAAGCCACAGCCTAGCACCGGACCTCCAGAAGCCTCTCCGGACCACCCCACTGTCTGCTGAGGTACACCTCAAGCCACAGCCTAGCACCGGACCTCCAGAAGCCTCTCCGGACCACCCCACTGTCTGCTGAGGTACACCGCGAGCCACAGCCTAGCACCGGACCTCCAGAAGCCTCTCCGGACCACCCCACTGTCTGCTGAGGTACACCTCAAGCCACAGCCTAGCGCCGGACCTCCAGAAGCCTCTCCGGACCACCCCACTGTCTGCTGCGGTACACCTCAAGCCACAGCCTAGCGCCGGACCTCCAGAAGCCTCTCCGGACCACCCCACTGTCTGCTGAGGTACACCTCAAGCCACAGCCTAGCGCCGGACCTCCAGAAGCCTCTCCGGACCACCCCACTGTCTGCTGCGGTACACCTCAAGCCACAGCCTAGTGCCGGACCTCCAGAAGCCTCTCCGGACCACCCCACTGTCTGCTGCGGTACACCTCAAGCCACAGCCTAGCGCCGGACCTCCAGAAGCCTCTCCGGACCACCCCACTGTCTGCTGAGGTACACCTCAAGCCAGTCTAGCCACCCCACTCCCTTGATTATAAAACCTTTCAGGGCTTGACACTGCTGACAAGTCAAGCTGCTCTGTATCCAGGCCTTCACCTGACCTGGGCCTTCCACCTGGGCCTGGCCTCTCTCACCACTCCCTAGCAAGGCCCAGCCTTCCTAGGCTTCCCTGATCCTCGCCTGTCCTCCCCCCTCCCATCCCCACAACAGAAGAGTACTGCCTCTTTCAGGCCTCAGCCTCAGCATCCTTTCCTCAGAGGTGTTCTCCATCCCCCAGCTCAGTGCCAGCTTTCCCAGTGTCACCTATCACATGCTGCCACACAAGTGCCAAGCCCAAAGCTATCTTTCCCTTAAGACTCCAGGCACAGAGTCAGCAAGATGGCTCATCAGGTAAAAGTGTTTGCCATGTGTCTGGACACCTTCACTGTCAACTTGACATACCAGGGTTGAGGGAGCCTCAGTTGGGAAACTGCCTCCATTGAACTGGCCTGTGGCCATGTGTGTGGAGTATTTGCTTGATTGTTGAATGATGTAGGAGAGCCCAGCCCACTGTGGGCAGTGCAACCCCTGGGCAAGTCGTTGTGTATTGTTTAAGAAAGCAGGCTGATAGCCAGGCGTGGTGGTGCAGGCCTTTGATCCTAGTAGTCAGGAGGCAGAGGCAGGTGGATCTCTGTGAATTCAAGGCCAGCCTGGTCTACATAGGAAGTTCCAGGCCAGCTGGGGCTATAGGGAGACTCTGTCTCAAAAAGGCCAAAACAAACGAATGGAAACACTTTTAGAGAGAGAGAGAGAGAGAGAGAGAGAGAGAGAGAGAGAAGGAAAAACTGACTCCAGGCACCAAAATCACATGCACCCTGTTTTATTCCAGGCTCCAAATGCTGCCTGGCACATGTCAGAACCCCCTTTGCAACTGACAAATGCATGAGTGAACAAATGACTTCACCTAGGAATGAATGCCTAGGCGAAGTCATTTATGGCAGCCCAGCATGTGCAGGTACACAAGAGCTCAGAATCACAGGAGCTTTGTGAGCCCATTTTCTAGGCAGTAACCACCACAGAAGAGTCAGGAGGTGTGTCGATCCCCACTGGTAAGAGAGCTGCTCCACTGAGAGGCGGCCATAGCGTGGGGCTCTGTCCCCTCCAGTCCTCTGCTCTTGCCTTATAAACAATGGGCAAAGTTGTTTTTATAGGGACCAAATTAAGGAATAAAAATGAACAAACACATTCCTCATCTCCTGAAAAAAAAAATGTGTGTGCTACACTCAAGGAAAAAGAGATTAAAGATTCCAGCGAAAACTGAGTCAAGCACAGTGACGTAGTCCCCACTTGGGGAGGCTGAGCCAGGAAGAGCGCCAAAGAGTCAAGGGCAGCCCGCTCTGGGAGTCTCAAAACAAACAAGACATTAGAGGGACAAATGCACTATTTTCTTAGTACAGGTTATAGATTCACAGAATTGAAGATAAAAATTAGCCCAACTGCCTTGAACCAATCAATACAACTAATTCCACTGGCTGAGTGAACGTAAGTGAGAGAACACTGCGAGTTTTCATGTTATGTATATGTGGCTGTTCTCAGATCAGCAATACACATGGCCAAAGATTCAGAAAGGCCACCAGGGTGCCTGAGCTCCTGTCCCTGCCGGTGTTCCTGAGGCTGTGATAAGCTCAGCACAAGAGTTTCTCTTTGACCTGCAAAGTCTTCTTACTTGGGAGGAGTTTTCACCTGGTACCTCGAAGCCCACCCTTTTTCCCATTCCATCCTAGAAGGCCGTCAAAGGAGGGAAGAAGGGTGAACGGTTTCCAAGTAGGCTCCAACTCTTAAGCCAGAGCAACCTGGCTGTCCCCAGCCATGTTCAGAGACATAGGCATGAAAGAAACAGCACTTCTACCTGCCATTGGGCTCTACATGCCTGCATAGGTGGCCTTCTTGCTGCCTTCTCACTTTACCACATAGGATACCCTAGCATGCTCTAATCTGAGACTGGCAGGAGGACAGATGCCCAGCCAGGGCGTCAGCCACTCTTCTTCCCTCACCATCAGACCCCTGGACTTTTGGATGAAAAGAAAAAAATGGCAGCAGTGTTCGCCTTGGATGTAGGTGCATTTAAGGAGGTTCCTTAGGTCCGTCCATCCCACCGTGGGATGGCGGGAAATACCATCTGTCAACCAACATCCAAGCAGGCTGAAACATGCTAAAGAAGATAGGCTTACTTTGCCGGGCGTGGTGGCACTTGGGAGGAAGAGGGAGGTGGATCTTTGTGAGTTCAAGGCCAGCCTGGTCTACAGAGTGAGTTCTAGGACAGCTGGGGCTACAGGGAAACCCTGTCTCGAAAAAACCAAAAAAATAAATAAATAAATAAAATAAAATAAAAGAAGATAGGCTTAGGCTCCACAGAGCCCCAATTTTGAGAAACACATTCACTGTTGCAGAGTTCATACAATGCACTGTACTGACCTGTGTAGCAGGATTCCAGGGCACTAGAAACTCAAGTAAGGGGAAGGCGTCTAAGAGCCTCAGAAAAGCCCTCATTTTAGCAAGCTTTTGTAATAAGCTTCAATGACATATTTCTAGCATTTCATTGTTTCTCAACAGGAGTTTTATAAGCCCATTTGATAGACAGTAATTTGATAGACAGTAATTTGAACATATGCAAACTAATCTATGCAGTATTCCTAAAAGTTACAAAGCATAAAATGCCCAGAACCTTCTAGTCCAAGCCAGCCTGTTCTATAGTGTGAGTTCCAGGACAGCTGGGGCTACAGGGAAACCCTGTCTCAAAAAAGACCAAAAACAAAACTAAACTAAACTAAATTAAAACGTAATGATGTACACTGTGTTACATTATGCTGGCAAGAGGCAAGAGACACATCTACTTACCACATCTCTTGATAGTGTCAAGAGGACACGTTAAGTGATTGACCTATAACGTCCAGGTTTGTTTAACTACCATATCTGCACAACAAAATCAGCAGACAACACATTTCTCGGAACATGTCCCCATTATTAAGTGATGCGTAACTTTATATGCAGGTCACCACCCAGTCATGACGACAAGAGGCAAGCCACTGCTCGTCACACGCCAGAGGACTCAACAGGTGTTTATTACATATTTATCTGGGGCCAGACACCTCAGAGGCACCCACAGGGACAGGGTCACCACACTAGAAACTTCCAAGAGCACCTGTGATGGGTGCTACAGTGACCCAAGCTGTGCCCTAGGCACGATCTGCAGAGCCCGCACTAGGGACTGGCCAGGAGCCACTGCAGCAACAAAATGCATGTCGGGGAGAGGGTGCTCCCTTCAGCCTCTGCCTTATGCCATTCCAGGAAAAGCGTCCCTCTACTCCCTCCCCTACTCCCTTCCTTCCCAGTGGAAACCCTTGCATGTTTGGTGGCCAGGCTGAACAATTCAGGAACTGTTAAGTTACTTGCTAACAATGGCAAAAATACTCAGGCAACTTGGAGAAACACCAGACAAAAAGACTTTCTTTTCTCCTCTACAAAAAGCAAAGCTACAAGGAGCAACATAATGGCCACTTCTCTGCCAAGGGACTTGGCTAATGGTTCTCTGGATCTTTAAAACTGACTCACTGGGCTTTTTTCTTTTTTTCCTTTTTATTAAGAAACAATTATTAAAACACTCATTGACAGCTGTTGCCAGTCACAGGCCTGCTTAAAATATATTTCTTCTGGGAACAACACTGTGTTGACTTTACTCTTACAAGCTCTGTATGCTGAGTGATCATAGGAAATTTTCACAGGAGGAATGCCATAAGAAAACATGGGGCTGGAGAGACGGCCTGGAGGTTAAGAGCTCCGACTGCCCTTGCAGAGGACCCGGGTTCCATCCCCAGCACCCACATGGTGGCTGAGAACCATCTTTAACTCCAGCTCCAGGGGAGTCCGACGCCCTCTTCTGACCTCCGCGGCATTGCACGACATGGGTGCACAGATCTACATGCAGACAGTACATTCATACGTAAAATAAAATAAATAAATAAGTAAAAAGAAATTAGTGTTTAAAAAAAAAAAAGAAAGAAAGAAAATAGCTAACGCCAGTCCTAAGAGACAGCCTGGCCCTCCCACCTCGCTCAAGGCCTCCTGACCAGCTCTGAGTCAGTGCCTGTGGCCTGGGTGGTGGCAAGGCAGCCTCAAGAGCAGCTCTTTGAAGGAGAGGAAGTGGTAGCCACAGGTGCCCCTCCCTGGACCTCTGTCCGCCTCTCGGACAGGAATAGGAGTGATTTCTTTCTCTCCCTTTCATCTTCCAGCCAGATTTGTTTTCTGAAGCACGGTCTCAGTATATTGCCCAGGCTGGCCTTGAACTCTTGGCCTCAACTGATTCNTTTTTTTTTTCGGTCTTTTTGAGACAGGGTATCCCTGTAGCTCCAGCTGTCCTGGAACTCACTATGTAGACCATGCTGACCTTGAACTCACAGAGATCTGCCTGCCTCTGCCTCCCGAGTGCTGGGATTAAAGGCATGCACCACTAGATGACTACTTCATACATCAAACAAATCAGTACATATATATATATATTTTTTTTTTTTTTTTGGTCTTTTTGAGACAGGGTCTCCCTGTAGCCCCAGCTGTCCTGGAACTTGCTCTGTAGACCAGGCTGGCCTTTAACTCACAAAGATCTGCCTACCTCTGCCTCCCAAGTGCTAGGATTAAAGGCGTGTGCCACAACGCCCGGCTACATATGTATTTCTTTAAAGGAAGACACTAGACAAGCAGTCTGAGTTACGAGGCATAGAAGAGAAGGCCGGCATGCAAGGAACACTGGCAGTGGGTTGGACTTTTGAAAACAAGCAGCTTCAGAGACCCCTGCAGGCCAGAGCTGCCAGGACCCCACCTCAGTAGGCCCTGCAGGAGGAGGCCCATCAGGGAGCTCAGTGAGTAGGTGACCCTGGCAGCACATCTTCCTGCTGATGTGCCTATGACACCAGCTCCCTCCCAGACCAGGCAGACACATGCAGGGGCTGTGGAGCTGGATGAGGCAGCAGCTGCACAGGCTGGAATCTGGCGAGGACTACACATCCTAGCATGTGCACAGGCTGGAATCTGGCGAGGACTACACATCCTAGCATGTGCACAGGCTGGAATCTGGCAAAGACTACACATCCTAGCATGTGCACAGGCTGGAATCTGGCGAGGACTACACATCCTAGCATGTGCACAGGCTGGAATCTGGCGAGGACTACACATCTTGGCATGTGCACAGGCTGGAATCTGGCGAGGACTACACATCCTAGCATCTGCACAGGCTGGAATCTGGCGAAGACTATACATCCTAGCATCTGCACAGGCTGGAATCTGGCGAAGACTACACATCCTAGCATCCGCCCTTGAGCAACTGCTCAGCTCACGAGAGCCGGGTTACAAGCTTGTGCCTGTCTGCTCCTTAAGAATTCAAAAAATTTTGTGCAACACGATGTGCTAGACCAGAAGTCCCCACCCCAGGAGAGAGGCCTGGCAGTTACTGAATGTCTCTGGGCTGTGTTCTCCCCACCTCTCCCATACTGCTGTCTCGTTTAGTCTCCACTGATTCCTGGGGGATTTCAAAACTGCCCGTAATCGTAGCTTCCCTGATATACACTGTTCCCAGCACTGAGGGAGCTGAGAAGAAACATTGTAAACAGCAAAGAGAAGTTTGAGTAACGCTTTGAGAAATCCTCAGGAGTTTGATAAGCGGGCTGCAGGGAGCGCCTCGTGAAAGGGAATGGTGTATCAAAGGCATCTACAAGTGAGAGTGCTGGACATGGCTGGGGCCTCAAGTGTCCCTACATAGTAGTGGGGTGGAGGCTTTAGGGAACGAGGAGGATATGAGCAAGGTCCCAAACGATCACCCTGTCCTGCTTCTGTCCTCCTCCAGTTACCTTAAGAAAGGACCAGCCCCCTCCCCAGCTCCCAGTGCTGTGCCAGCCCCCACCCCAGCTAGTGCTGCACCAGCCCCCACCCCAGCTCCTAGTGCTGCGCCAGCCCTCACAGAGGCAAAGAGGAGGGTATCTGTGGATCTGCGCAAAGTGCATCATCCCATGCCCAGGGGAGGGATGCTTCAACCGGGCTCCTAATGGGATAATGCAAGGAGAGAAGGACCTCAGCTGCAATTGATATCAGGAAAACAGGCAGAGTCCAGTCCCCCCAAAGTGCCTCCCCCTCGTCCACTTGGCCACAACTTAGTTGGGGCTAGCTGGGTGGGTTAGCCTGCAATAGTGTTTTATTTGGCCTTTTTTGAGGGGGGTCTTTTTTGATACAGGGTCTCCCTGTAGCCCCAGCTGGCCTGGAATTTACTATGTAGACCAGGCCGGCCTTGAACTCAGAGATCTGACTGCCTCTGCCTCCAGAGTGCTGGGATTAAAGACATGTGCCACCACGCCCGGCTAAAGAGACCTTATCTTTTTTTTTTTTTAATTAAATTCTCTG
>VZQC01003736.1:373349-392600 GCA_009823505.1 Rhizomys pruinosus | reverse complement strand
AAAAAAAAAAAAAAAAAAAAAAAAAAAAAAGATAAGGTCTCGCTATATAGCCCTAGCTGACCTAGAACTCAGTATAGAGATTACTCAAACTGGTGGCAAACTCCTCGCTTCAGCCTGTCAAGTACTGAAATTATAGGCATGTAGCTCCTGACACCTTGTTCTTTACTAGAAAGTATGTCTGGAATGGAGACATGGCTTAGCAGTTAAGAGCACTGGTTGCTCGTGTAGAGGACCCAGGATTCCCTGCCCCCATGTGGCAGCTAACAACCATCTGTAACTCCAGTCCCAGAGGACCTGATGCCCTGTTCTGGCCTCCACAGGCATTGCACGACACTGGTGCACTTACATGAATGCTGGTAACACACTCATAAATATAAAATAAATAAAATATCTAAAAAATATAGAAAGAGCCAGCCATGATAGCACAGGCCGTTATTCCCAGCTCTTGGGAGGCAGAGGCAGGCAGATCTTCTGTGAGTTCAAGGCCAGCCTGGTCTACATAGAGAGTTCCAGGACAGCTGGGGCTACAGGGAGACCCTGTCTCAAAAAGATTAAAAAAAATTTTTTTTTAATATATAAAGAAGGCACATCTGAGTCACAAAGTAAATAGCATTGCCTGTCAGAAACCAGAGGGCTACTCCCCGCCTTACCCGTGACTTACAGGCCCATTTGCCTGCTCTGAGCAATGAAGGTTCAGGCCATCTGGATGCCCCTGACAGTCCCTTCCTGAAGTCTAGCATCCCATCCCCTCTTAGTCATCACCTCTCAGAGGGCAGGATGCAGGTCTGCTCACCTCAGGAGATGCCATTATCTCTGGATGATTATTGGAGCAGTTGGTGACTTGGAGTGGGAGGCTGGTGACCAGGTCATCCCACTGCCCTCAGACTAAAGCTTCTCTCCCTCCTAGACAGCTCTAGGGACTTGGAATCAAACACACACACACACACACAGACACACACACACACACACACACACACACACAACCTTCCTTACTTCCCATTCTCCCACAGAAAAAGAACTCTGGTCCTAGAAAATCTGGGCCAGCAATCTCAGGACTCCTGCCTGTGTGGTCTACCTCGTCGTGCTCCCTGGGGACATCCAGACACCCCAGACATCCCTCTACTTTGGACTTGGCAGCATACTTCTGGGAAGTGGCCTCTTATCCGTTAGCCAAAGAGCTTTGTTGTTGCTCTGCTTTTTCCCCTCATCATGTAAACTTGTAAATGTTAATAGCCAGAGAAAAACATGCACGCGAAGACCTATTTCTCAACACTCCTGCTGCTTACTGCTGTTCTTGCCAGCAAAAACAAGTTCAGCTTCCTGGCCCCATTTATGTAAGCAGTGGACCAGCTGCCGGCCTGCCACCGAGGACACAGATTTAATGTGTCCCTGCTAATCCCACCCCATGCCCCACTTCAGAGCAGTGCGGTTCAGCCAGCAGTCCAGGGTGGCCTCCAGCTTCCTGGGTTGCCAGAGTACAACACCAAAAAGCCTTTTGACATTAAAACACTTGGTCTGAAAGGAGGTGGGTATGGAGGGGTTGCCAGGACACTGTGGGCACCTCATGTCCAAGCAGAAACAAATGCAAACTTGAGTCCCATGGGGCTAGGCAGGTCCCCGGGGTTCTCAGTGCCTCTCCTGCATCCTCTAGCACAGCTACAACCAAGTCTCCCAATTTCTGCTGTCATGATAGTCATAAGCCATCATCACCAAACGCTGCTCTGCACTAGGTACTTTACGGAGAGCTCTGCCAGGAACGGGGTGCCGTCCTCATCTTCCCCAACCCTCCTCAAGCTGTGGAGGCAACAAGGGCCAGAGAAGTTAAGGAACCAAGTCAGGGTCAGTACAACAGTCTGTAACCCCAGCACTCAGGAAGCTGGGGCAGAAGGATTGTGAGTTTGAGGCCAACCTAAGTTACATAGGGAGGAGCTATTTCAAAAGCAAAATAGGAGGAGGAAGAGGAGGAGGAGGAAGAGGAAGAGGAGGAAGAGAAGGAGGAGGAGGAGGAGAGGAGGAGGAGGAAGAGGAGGAGGAAGAGGAGGAGGAAGAGAAGGAGGAGGAAGAGGAGGAGGAAGAGAAGGAAGAAGAGGAGGAAGAGGAGGAAGGCGGAAGAGGAGGAGGAGGAAGAAAAGGAGGAGGAAAAGGAGGAGGAGGAAGAGGAGGAAGGAGGAAGAGGAGGAAGAGGAAGAAAAGGAGGAGGAAAGGAGGAGGGGGAAGAGGAGGAGGAGGAAGAGGAGGAGGAGGAGGAGGAAGAGGAGGAGGAGGAGGAGGAGGAAGAGAAGGAAGGAGGAAGAGGAGGAGGAGGAAGAAAAGGAGGAGGAAAGGAGGAGGGGGAAGAGGAGGAGGAGGAAGAGGAGGAGGAGGAGGAGAAGGAGGAGGAGGAGGAGGAGGAGGAAGAAAAGTGTTTGTTTGTGGTTAAGGAATTCCTACAGCTAGTGAGTGGGGTGTGTGTGCCAGGTCTGAGGATTTGAAGTTTCTTTCTCACCCAACTCAGGGGTCTCTCTCTGACCCAGGCTACCCACCACCCTCTATCTCTTTCTTCTCACTTTCCTGTCCCCTTCCATATCTCTTCATACTTTCCTAGCTTCACAGAGGGCTAGAGGACACCTGAGTTCTGAGGAAGGCAGATGATGGGGTGGGCCTCCCCTCTACAGCTTGCCACATCTGGCGGGGCCTCTGTGGGTGAGGGTCTCTCCGGAAGCTGAATCACCTTGAGCTTTCTCCGCCCTGTCCTAACAGTACTTGTATGATGCCACCCCCTTCGCCTCTGGCTCTCACACTCCTCCTAGCTGCCCCGTACTTGGGCCTCTTCACTTCTCATTGACACCCCAAGACTGGCTCCTCGGGGGCTGCAGGCCACAGCCAGGCAAGATGTCCAGGCTCTGTGTCATCTGCTTACCCCTATTCTAACTCAACTCCCAAACTCTTCTCAAATGAATGGCTCCTGGCAGAATACCAGCCCCCCAGCCCACTAATGGTTTTGTACTTCTTGTACCTGCTTGTATTTGCCTTGTGTTTGGCAGAGTCAGTATTTACTTTGGCTGGGCCTTCCTCTCCATCAGACCAATGGACCCACCATGGGAGAAAGGCTTGTAAGGGCTGCTCCTGTGGGCCCACAGAGAGGCAACACTGGGCACTGACTCAGACCCGCAGTGTGACCGGCTCCACAAGAAAAAAGACATTCTGTCTTCTGGTCACATCAGAGAAAATTACATGGCCTTAGGCCCAGAAGGTCTGGGCACGAGTCTTTCCAAGACTGTGGACTAATTAGAGGAGTAGATATCTGAGTTGGGCAAACAATCCTGATCCCCGCCCCCACTGGACGCAGATTAAGTGATGAAGAGATTAGAAACAGGAGCAGCCCGGGCTCCGACTCCACAAGGGCATTCTCAGGCTCTGGTCCAGAAAGCTGGAGGAGCTGTAGCAGGGCGCTGGTGCTGAGGGACGTGCCACTGGAGGACCTGAGGACCCCGCGGAGAGGTAGCTAGCTGCTCACTGCCATAGAGAGCCAGGCCCAGAAACAGCATGGTATAGCTAAAACTGGATCCTGGGCTCTGGGCTTGGGCTCTCAGGTCACGCCCACCATCTCCATCTCTCCTCTCAACTTCCTGTCCCCTTCCAGCTCCCTTCACACCCTCCTAGCTTCACGAGGCCTGGAGAACACCTACGTTCAGAGGAAGGCAGGTGATGGCCTCCTCTTCACAGCCTTCCACATCTAGTGCAACCTCTGCGCGTCACAGTCTCTCTGGAACCTGAGTCACCCTTGAAGTCTTCAGGCTTCTAGGAAGTATAGCATAAAGGGGCCTGACTTCTCATCCCTGACCGTGGCTTTGGAGTCCAATCAGGAGCCTGGCCCATAGTCAGGGTTTTCATGTTTCAGGTAGGTGGATGAAGAGTGGCAAGAAGGAAACTGATGTATCCCCTGGCCCCGATGTATCCCCTGGGCCTTCCCAGGCATGTCTACCCACCTCACTCTCTCCCAGCACCCACACCCTCCCTTTTAGATAAAAAAGAGGAAGCAAAACTCAAGCTCTAAAAAGTCACAAAGGAGCCGGGCGTGGTGGCGCAAGCACTTGGGAGGCAGAGGCAGGCAGATCTTTTTGAGTTCAAGGCCAGCCTGGTCTACAGAGTGAGTTCCAGGACTGCTGGGGCTACAGGGAGACCCTGTCTCAAAAAGACCAAAAAAAAAGTCACAAAGGAGACTCAAGTGTCCTTGAAGGGGAGGGTTGTGGAGGAGGGTTGTACACCCCCACTAATGCTTCCGGAGGTGGCTCAGAAGAGCTTCCTGACATCTGTCATCTCCTGGAAGCTCCCTCAGGGTTGGTGGGTTCCCCTTACCTCCAGGACCCTACAGACCTGACTGGTAGCTACACAGTAACATCCAGCCCAGACAACACACATCACCAGTCTGTTCAATGACTTTCAACATCCAGGATGGACTTTGAACAGTGGGACATGCTGGCTATGGACTTCCCTGCACAGAGGTGTGGCCCCTGATAGATCCTGAGCCAAAGGTTAGAAAAGACAGTGGACAAGCAGCACAGAGGGTAGTGTTGGCCAAGCTGGATACTGACCACCACACAACCTCACCATTAGTGTGAGCAGCACCTGCTATGCTAGCCTTCAAGAATGGGGACAATTTGGAGGCATCAAGGATGAAGACAAGCTGGAGGCCTTCCTGAAGAACAGGAGAATTCACAGACCTCCCCTGCCAGTCTTCACGCCCCTTGCTTCTGCCTGGCCCCTGTGGGCCCATATTTTGGTGCCAGGCCTCCAAAACCAGGATCCGCCATAGGGTGTCCCACAGGAGAGCTGCTCTGCCCCTCTGAGAGTTGTCCTCCAACCACCTCCTTTTGTGTGCTTCCTTAGGGCCTGGTGCTCTTCCTCCTAGGATGGGGGGATGGAGGGATGGGGGGATGGGGGATGGAGGGATAGGAGATGGAGGGATGGGAGATGGAGGGATGGAGGGATGGAGGATGGGGGANTCCCTCCCTCCATCGCCCATCCCCCATCCCTCCTTCCCATCCCCCATTCCTCCCTCCATCCCTCCCCTCCTCCCCCATCCATCCTCCATCCCCCATTCCTCCCTCCATCCCCCATCCCCCATCCCCATCCTTCCATCCCCCATCCTCCATCCCTCCATTCCCTCCTCTCCCATCCCTCCATCTCCTATCCCTCCATCCCCCATCCCCCCATCCCTCCATTCCCCATCCTAGGAGGAAGGCACCAGGCCCTAAGGAAGCACACAAAAGGAGGTGGTTGGAGGACAACTCTCAGAGGGGCAGAGCAGCTCTCCTGTGGGACACCCTATGGCGGATCCTGGTTTTGGAGGCCTGGCACCAAAATATGGGCCCACAGGGGCCAGGCAGAAGCAAGGGGCGTGAAGACTGGCAGGGGAGGTCTGTGAATTCTCCTGTTCTTCAGGAAGGCCTCCAGCTTGTCTTCATCCTTGATGCCTCCAAATTGTCCCCATTCTTGAAGCCTAGCATAGCAGGTGCTGCTCACACTAATGGTGAGGTTGTGTGGTGGTCAGTATCCAGCTTGGCCAACACTACCCTCTGTGCTGCTTGTCCACTGTCTTTTCTAACCTTTGGCTCAGGATCTATCAGGGGCCACACCTCTGTGCAGGGAAGTCCATAGCCAGCATGTCCCACTGTTCAAAGTCCATCCTGGATGTTGAAAGTCATTGAACAGACTGGTGATGTGTGTTGTCTGGGCTGGATGTTACTGTGTAGCTACCAGTCAGGTCTGTAGGGTCCTGGAGGTAAGGGGAACCCACCAACCCTGAGGGAGCTTCCAGGAGATGACAGATGTCAGGAAGCTCTTCTGAGCCACCTCCGGAAGCATTAGTGGGGGTGTACAACCCTCCTCCACAACCCTCCCCTTCAAGGACACTTGGTCTCCTTTGTGACCTTTTTTTTTGGTCTTTTTGAGACAGGGTCTCCCTGTAGCCCAGCAGTCCTGTAACTCACTCTGTAGACCAGGCTGGCCTTGAACTCAAAAAAGATCTGCCTGCCTCTGCCTCCCAATTGCTTCGGGAGATGGAGGGATGGAGGGATGGAGGGAGCCCTACCAGTCTGCAACAAGACTATCCAGGCAGCAACAGGTAGGAGAGATGGGGGAAGAATATCTAGGGTCTTCCCTGATCTGAACCCTCTGCATTTTCCTCTCCTGCAGTTTCTTGGAAGAAAAGAAGAAGAAGAAGAAGAAGAAGAAGAAGAAGAAGAAGAAGAAGAAGAAGAAGAAGAAGAAGAATGAGGAGGAGGAGGAAAACAAGAAGCTATATAATGTTTGTGGGTATATAATAAAGATAGGCAAAGTCACAAAGTCACAAGATAAGACTGGGTGTGGTGTCCCTTGCTTTTAATCCCAGCACTAGGGAGGCAGAGGCAGGTAGATCTCTGTGAGTTTAGGACCAGCCTGGTCTACACAGTGACTTGTAAGTCAACTGAAGCTATAGGGAGACCCTGTCTCAAAAAGATAAAAAAAGCCGGGCGTGGTGGCACACATCTTTAATCCCAGCACTTGGGAGGCAGAGGCAGGCAGATCTCTATGAGTTCAAGGCCTGGTCTACAGAGTGAGCTCCAGGCCAGCTGGAACTAAAGGGAGACCCTGCCTCAAAAATACAAAATAAATAAATAAATAAATAAATAAATAAATAAATAAATAATCACAAGATAAAAAAGGCCATGTGTGGTGGTGCATGCCTTTAATCTCAGCACTCAGATAAGCAGAGGCATGCAGAGCTCTGATTTCAAGGCCAGCTGAGGCTAAAGGGAGACCCTATCTCAAAAAGACCCCCCCCCAAAAAATCAAAAGACACAAGAAAAAGCCAGTGTGTTTGGGGGGTGGGGATGGCTAAATAAGGAAAGGACCCGAATTTGGATCCCCAGAACCCACGTAAGAAGTCCACAGTTGACATGCATCTGTAACTCCAGCAGTTCAGCACGAGAAGGGTGAGGTGGCAGGAGGCAGCCCTGGCCAGCCAGCCTAGTAGACTGCGTGAGCTTTAGATGCAGTGGGAGTCTCCACTGCAAAAACAGAACTGCAGAGCGGTCCAGGAAAGACACCCAGCAGTCTACTGCTGGCTTTTTCACACATGCGCACACACCGGCTTGCACTTGTGCACACACCTACGCTAATATACACAACACACTCACAAAATAAACAACAACAAAGAAAAAGCCTGGCCTGGTAGCTCATGCTAGTCATCTAGAATTCCGGAGGTAAAGCGAGAGGGTTACAATGAGTTCCAGGTAAGGCTGGGTTACAGTGTGAGACTGTGCCTCAAAAAAAGTCAGGAACAGAAGCCTCCCCTCCAGCCAGGGGCTTCTGCTTCTGTTTAGCTCTTCCTCTGCATGGCTCCCTGGGTAGATTTCGTTTGTCAAGATCCATGGAGCTCTTGTATTTCTGCTGCCTTCACTGTTTCAGGGGCCAGGCGTACTGCCATCACACGGCTGCATCCGTCTCCAGAGTCCCTGCCCCACCCTATGTCCCCAGCCTAAGTGTCATGAATTTGTATATGTGATTTTCTCTCTCTCTCTCTCTCTCTCTCTCTCTCTCTCTCTCTCTCTCTCTCTCTTCCTCTCCCTCACAGGTTACACTCCTCATTACCAAAAAGGAAACAGTTCACAACCGTGGGTGCTGTATGACAGCACATCTGCTCTCTGTGGAGTCCAGGGACCTGGTTCTGCAGCCAACCCAGCCTCCCTTATGAATGAGCCCCATCAGTTCTCTCAAAATGGGGCGGAACATAGTGGCGCACACCTGCACCCAGCACCAGGGCAAAAGGAGGAGGAGCCTGCAAAGCCAAGGCCAACCGGAGGCCTTGGTCTGCCAAGGTCTACACAGTGAGGTCATTTGAATTGTTTGTTTGTTTGTTTGTTTGTTTGAAACAGGGTCTCAAGTTCATAGATGGCCTCAATATATGGCTGAAGATCTTCCTGATCTTCATCTTAAACTTCTGGTCCTCCTGCCTCATCTCCTGAGTGCTGGGATTACAGGCATGAGCCGCCACACCCAGCTCTGCATGCATAGTAATCTGAGACCAGTTTGAGCTATATAGGGTGAGACTCTATATCAAAAAAAAAAAAAAAAAAAAAAAAAAAAAGCCAATAGGACTTTTTTTTTTTTTCTTGGTCTTTTTAAGATAGGTTCTCCGTTTAGTCCCAGCTGTCCTGGAACTCACTCTGCAGACCAGACTGGCCTTGAACTCACAAAGATCCGCCTGCCTCTGCCTCCCAAGTGCTAGGATTAAAGGCATGCACCACCACCCCCAGCCTAAGGTGGTCTTTGGCTGCCATGTGGATGCTGGGAATACTAATTTTGCCCAATTTATACCAAATTTATGAAGGTATATGAATTAAAATAGTGATATATTGGCCGGGCATGGTGGCGCATGAGTTCAAGGCCAGCCTGGTCTACATAGCGAGTTCCAGGACGGCGGGAGCTACAGGGAGACCCCGTCTCAAAAAGGCCAAAAATAATAATACCAATACTAATACTAATACTACTACTAATAATAAAATAGTGATATAGTGTTGTATGAATACAGACATAAAGCTAAGGAAGTGACTAGAAAGCTCAGAAATGAAAACCAGGGTCGGGGCTATAGCTCAATGGTAGAGCCTGGCATCCTCGAATCCTGGGATTCAAACACCAGTATTGGGGCAGGGAGGGGAGCTCTTCACATCTGACTGGCACACTTTAAGAATAGTTACAGCCGGATGTGGTGGCACACACCTTTAATTGTAGCACTTGGGAGGCAGAGGCAAGCGGATCTTTGTCAGTTCAAGGCCAGCCTGGTCTACATAGCGAGTTCCAGGACAGCTGGAGCTACAGGGAGACCATGTCTCAAAAAGATCAAAAAAAAAGAAAAAAAAGAATAGTTACAGGATGTATGTAGCTGGCTCGGAGTTCTTCAAGTCTGGCAAATACAACCTGGACTTCAAGTCTCCAGCTGACACCAGCAGGTGCATCATGCACCTCGTGCCTAACCAGCAGTTCACAGTGCAGGCATCCCCCTTGGGGATGATCTCCCCCTGACCAACCTGAAGTGGCTTGCCAAGTCCTGCAACTGCCTCCTGCTCAAAGTGACCAGATCAGCTCTGTGGCTGAGTCTCTGTAGGCATGCCAGCTGCCCACTGCTCTGGAGAGACAGAATATACCTTCATTACTGACCTGGTGGTAGGGCTCTGAATTGGGCAGGTTAAGACTAGTGCACATCCAAGTATCTGGTCAAGTACGATCAGATTCTCAGAATGGAGGAGGAACTGGGCAGTGAGGCCAAGTTTGCCAGCAGGTCCTTCAGATAAATAAATGATGGGCCAGCAATTCATGGAGCCCTCAGTCAGCACTGGCTGTTTGACTCTGTCTCTGGATTCTCTGATGACATGGAGGCAGCTGGAGGCCGGCCCAGTGTTTGTCAAGCTTCCATAGGTAGCTCCCCCTCCTGCTACTGCTTCCTTAGAAGCCTGAAGCCACACTGATCCCCTGGAACCCTGTTGGAAAGCCCAGCTCTGTAACCATGTGTTTGTCACCTCACTTCCCATCTAGTGTTAGGAGCGCTCATGTCTCAAGTGTAACCGCCAAGGTGGCCTCAGACAAGATTCCCAGTGGTTCTTTGTGCATAATAAAAGCCTCAGTGACTCATAAGAAAAAAATAATGGTTACAGGGGCCAGGGAGACAGTTCAGTGAGTGAAGGTAGCTGCTGCCAATCCCGCATCCGCAAGCACTCGAGTGTACACACTTTTAGGAAGTGGAGACAGGGGTATCGAGAGTTCAAAGCCATTCTCTGCTATGCAGCCCGAGCTAGGTTAAGACCTATTTCAAACAAAAGCCAAGATGGGGGTGGGGTGGTAACCCTAGCTGTGCAGGAAACTGAGGCAGACAGAAGCATAAAATTATTCTTTTTTGGTCTTTTTGAGACAGGGTCTCCCAGTAGTCCCAGCTGTCCTGGAATTCCCTCTGTAGACCAGGCTGGCCTTGAACTCACAGAGATCCGCCTGCCTCTGCCTCCTGAGTGCTAGGATTAAAGGGGTGGGCCACCATACACGGCTTTTTTTTTTTTTAGATTTATTTTCTTTTTCAGTAAGTGTATGTGAGGGAGAAAGTGTGTACCTGTGAGTGCAAGTGCACAGGTTCCAGAAGAGGGTATCAGACCCCCTGGAACTGAGATACAGGCATTTCTGAGCCACCTAACATAGGTGCTAGGAATAGAACTTGGGTCCTCTGCAAGAGCAGCACATACCCAACCACTGAGTCATCTCTCTAGCTACCTCCTATTTATTTATTTATTTATTTATTTATTTATTTATTTATTTTTGGTCTTTTCGAGACAGGGTTTCCCTGTAGCCCCAGCTGGCCTGGAACTCACTCTGTAGACCAGGCTGGCCTTGAACTCACAAAGATCAGTCTGCCTCTGCCTCCCGGGTGCTAGGATTAAAGGTGTGCACCACCATGCCCGGCCCTCCCCTTTATTTTTAAATATTATTTTGGTTTTGGAGATAGTCTCATGTTGTACCCTAGGCTGGCATTTAACCCCAACAATCCTCCTAGTACCCAAGTGCTACAATTATAGATGTGACTTTTTAAAATGTTTTATAAACTCTTGAAAGCAGAGAGAAAAATGAAATGATATCAGAATGGCAAAAAAAAAAACCCAGAAACCATAAATTCAACTATAGCTTTAAGAAAAAAAACAAAACAAAACTGATTTTGAATGTTGGCTGGCCCACTCTGGTACTCAGGAGGCTGAGATAGAAGAATTCTGAGTTTGAAGACAGCCTGGGTTACACAGCAAGACTTTGTTTCAGAAACAAAATGAAACAAAACAGAGCAAATGTTTATGGCAAAAAACAAATCTTCATTATAAAAAAAAAGAAAAAAATAGAAGCCAGGCGTGGTAGCGCACGCCTTTAATCCTGGCACTCGGGAGGCAGAGGCAGGCGGATCTTTGTGAGTTCAAGGCCNTTTTTTATTATTATTTTTCTTTGCATGTGTATGAATGTACTGTCTGCATGCAGTCTGTGCACCCGTGTCGTGCAATGCCGCGGAGGTCAGAAGAGGGTCTCGGATTCCCCTGGAGCTGGAGTTCTCCTGGAATTGGAGTTACAGACGGTTCTCAGCCGCCATGTGGGTGCTGGGGATCGAACCCGGGTCCTCTGCAAGAGCGTCGGTGCTCTTACCCGCTAGGCCATCTCTCCAGCCCCTCCTTAAAATATTAAGAGCTCCTGTAAACAATGCAAAAAAGATTAGCAACCTGGTTTAAAAAAAAATTAACAAATCAGGGCTTGGAGACTTGGCTCAGTGGTTATGAGCACTGGCTGCTCTTGCAGAGGACCTGGGTTTGAATCCCAGCACACACACAATGGTGTACAACTGTCCATAACTCCAGTTTCGGGGAACTCAATGTTTTCTTCTGACCTCTGTGGGTATTGCATGACATGGGTATGGAATGCAGGCATAGCATTCACACACATTAAAAATAAAAAAGAGCCAGGCGTGGTGGTGCACACCTTTAAACCTAGCACTTGGGAGGCAGAGGCAGGCGGATCTTTGTGAGTTCAAGGCCAGCCTGGTCTACAGAGTGAGTTCCAGGATAGCTGGGGCTACAGAGAGACCCTGTCTCGAAAAGACCAAAAATAAATAAATAAATAAATAAATAAATAAATAAATAAATAAATAAATAAATTTATTAATTAAAATAAAAATAAAAAAGAACAATGAGAGTAAATAGGCAGATTATACAAATTAAGTTACATAAATGTCTGCCCAATGTGGAAAAAGCGGTCCAACCTCACTTAGGGAAGTTCAATGCAAATGAACTCAGACACCCTGCTCCATGCATAGGCCACCTTAATAACAGCAGAAGTATGCAATCAGCATGCTCACATCTGCTGTAGTCTGAGTTGGTGCAACTTCTCTCTCAGAATTACGAATCCCCTGGCACATGACCGGTCAGGTCCTTGACTAGGACATCATCCTGCAGGTAAACTGAATTTATGTAGCATGAGTGGTGGCAAAATTATTCCCACCTAAAAATGATGAAGCGTCCATCAAAGGGAACATAGAGGCAGGGGTGGAAGGGCACTGGGGGTTAGAGCTCAGTTAGTAGAATGCTTCCTGGCATGGGTCAGGCCCTATATTTCATTCCCAAAACACACCTAATCTCAACAGCGTGAACTGGTATGCAACTGTAATAATTCCCCTGACTGCTACTGCTTTCCTGGTTCTGTGGCAAAGCCTTCGTGCCACAGCCTCCCCCTCAAATCAAACCAGGCTCCTAAGATCACCGCCATCTACCCAGAAGCCACTTTTGTTTGTTATAGCCTCAGGAAGCACTATTATATTCATGCTTCAGGTCAGTCACTATCCAGGCATTATATTCATTCAGGATTCAGATCTGAAATGACTTTTCCAAAGGTTCCCTAGCTGGTTAGGACATAAACCTGGATGGCCCAACCCCAAAGCTATTTTCTCTCAGCTGCATCTAATCTCAGAGGTGGGGATTTTACAGTGAAGCATGGTTGTAAAGCATTTCCTTCATTAAACGTGATGTGAATGGATATGGGAGGCAGTGAGGAAAGACCACAGAAAATGCTTCTACATCATAGTATAGTCTGAAGTTTTCTTCAATTCCTTTTTGTTTTATATTGTTTGTTTATGTGGGTATCTTTTTTGTTTGTTTGGGTTTTAAATTTTTTTCTTTAATTTTTTTTTTGGTCTTTTTGAGACAGGGTCTCCCTTTAGTCCCAGCTGGCCTGGAGCTCACTATATAGACCAGGCTGGCCTTGAATTCACAGAGATCCACCTGCTTCTGCTTCCGCCTTCCAAGGGCTGGGATTAAAGGTGTCGGCCATCACACCCTGCTGTAATTTCTTTTTTAGACAGAGTCTCACTGTATAATTCTGGCTGACCTAAACCCACTATGTAAACCAAACCTGGGTCCCCTGCAAGAATAACTAGTGTTCTTAACCCTTGAGTCATCTCTCCAGCCCTCATTCTTCAATTCTGGAGAGAAGACAGTGGGCACTTCCAGGCCATCTTGGTCACACCAATCAGTATAGTGTCCACGAGACTCTAATGAGGACGCTGGGAAGAAAGGTGGCCTTGTTAACCCTATGCCCTGGGAAAGGTAGAGCTTGTTGACCATATAATTATAGTAAAAAGAGCAAGCTCAGGGAGCTCAGTCAGTAAAATCCTTGCCACATAAGCACGAAGGCCTGAGTTCAGATCCCTAGCATCTATGAAAAAAGCTGGACACAGTACCTCTGTAACCCCAGTGCAGGGGAGCAGGGGCAGGGGTAGAGGAAGACAAGCAGATCCCAATCTTGGAGCTTGGTGGCCAGCCAGTCTAGCCAATTAATGAGTTCTGAGTTCAATGAAAGACCCTGTCTTGGCTGGGCATGGTGGTGCACGGCTTTAATCCCAGAGCTTGGGAGGCAGAGACAGATGGATCTCTGTGAGTTCGAAGCCAGCCTGGTCTACATACTGAGTTCCAGGACAGCTAGAACTGAAGGGAGTACCTATCTCAAAAAGACCTTGTCTCATAATTAAGTGGAGGGCTGGAGAGATGTCAACAGTTAAGAGCACTGGCTGCTTCTGCAGAGAACACGGGTTGGGCTCCCAGCACCCACATTCTTCACATGGTGGCTAACAATCATCCTAACTCGAGTTCTAGGGGATCTGATACCTTCTTCTGGACTCTGTGGGCACTGCACAATGCACTCATGCAGGCAAAACACTTATACACATAAAAAAAATACAAATAAATTTTAAAAAATAAATAAAGTGAGCCGGGCGTGGTGGCGCACGCCTTTAATCCTAGCACTTGGGAGGCAGAGGCAGGCGGATCTTTGTGAGTTCAAGGCCAGCCTGGTCTATAGAGTTCCAGGACAGCTTGGGCTACAGGGAGACCCTGTCTCGAAAAGACCAAAACAAAAAAAAATAATAATAATAATAATAAATAAATAAATAAATAAATAAAGTGGAAGCCAGGTGTGGTGACACATGCCTTTAAGCTCAGCACCCAAGAGACAGAGTAAGTGGATCCCTGTGAGTTCCAGGCTAGCCTGGTCTACATAGTGAGGTCCAGACCAGCCAGGGTTACACAGTGAGACCCTGTCCAAAAGAAAAAAGAAAAAGAAAAGGGTGTGGTGGGTAACACAGGCCTTTAGTTTTAGTACTCCAGAGGCAGAGGAGGTGAGCAGATCTCTATAAGATGGAGGCCAGTCTGGTCTACATAGCAAGTTTCAGGCTAGCTGGGACTACAGAAAGATCCTGTCTCAGATAAAAAACTAAAATAAAGCAAAATAAAGAATATTTTTTGGTGTTTTTGAGACAGGGTCTCCCTGTAGCCCCAGCTGGCCCAGAACTCACTCTGTAGACCAGGCTGGCCTTGAACTCACAGAGATCTGCCTGCCTCTGCCTCCCAAAGCTGGGATTAAAGGTGTGCACCACCATGGCTGGCCAAAATAAAGAACTTTTTAAGCTGGAAAGCAATAGAGGAAGACGCCAGTATCAACCTCTGGTCTCCATATGTGTCTGGTGTATGGCCTCCACATGTATTTGCAGATAGGTACATGAGAATTTGCCTGCACACATGAGCACACATACAAACACGCACACATACATATACTACAAGCACATACACCATGCACACAAAAAAAGATATTAAAATAAAAAGAGCAAGCTCGGGGACTGGAGAGATGGCTCAGCATTTAAGAGCACTGGCTATTCTTGCAGAAGACCCAGGTTCAGTTCCCAGCAAGCACATGGCAGCTAACAACCATCTGTAACTCCAGTTCCAGGGGATCCAATACCTTCTCCCAATCTCTGCAGGGATTGCACCACATAAGTACACTTGCAAACATGTAGGCAATATGCTCATAAACATAAAAAATAATAAATGAATTTTTTATTAAAGGAGTGGGCCACCACACCCAGCTTGAAAAAAAAAAAAAAAGGGCAAATGGGACCCTGGTCTGTCATGCACTTACTGTATTGGGCCACATGGAATGTCTCTGAGCCTGTTTCTCTTTACTACTTAAGAACACTGCTCTAGGGGCTGGAGAGATAGCCTAGTGGTTAAGAGCACTGACGCTCTTGCAGAGGACCCGGGTTCGATCCCCAGCACCCACATGGTGGCTAAGAACCGTCTGTAACTCCAATTCCAGGAGAACTCCGATTCCAGGGGAATCCGAGACCCTCTTCTGCCTCCACGGCAGTGCACGACACGGGTTACACGACCTGCATGCAGACAATAGACATGATACACATACAAAAATAAATAATAAAAAAAAAATTAAAAAAAAAAAAGAACACTGCTCTACCAATTCTTATCTCAGTTATTTGGTTTCTCAATCCTTTCTATCAACATGTAGAGCACTCATATTTCAATCATCTTTTTATTTATTTTTTTATTTTTATTTTTGTCTTTTAGAGACAGGGTGTCCCTGTAGCCCAGCTGTCCTGGAACTCACTCTGTAGACCAGGCTGGCCTTGAACTCACAAAGATCTGCCTGCCTCTGCCTCCCAACTGCTAGGATTCAATCATCTTTTAAAAACTCCTCTTTGTTGACTACTTCAGCCAATAAGCATGCTCTGAAGTCTTCTCAGAAGAGCTTGACCACACCTACCACACCATCTGCCAGCCTTTGTCTCCCGCCCTTCCATCAAAGCTGCACAGGTCAATGCCATCACCAATGGTTGGCCTGTTAAATCTACTGGTCGAGGCTGGGTCACCCTGCCTGATTGCTCCCTATATAGCTGAGGCTGGCCTTGAACTCCTGATCTGCTGCCACCTCTTCCTTGAGTGCTGGGATTACAGACATTTACCTTCATCCTGGCTTAGCATCCTTTCTGACACCCCCCCCCCCGCCCCCTCCTGTAGCCTGCCCCACTCAAACAAGGCAGCAGGGATACTCTACTGACCTGAAACTACAGCACTGTGCCAAAGGTCTGGTTCAGTTTCTTGCATGAATTGACACTGTGTCATGGTTAGCATAACCACTATGGAGAGAAACGACTAAAGAATGATTTTCTGGAAGAAGGCAGAGAGAGAACCGAGTCAGAGAATAGGTACTAACTAGGTAGAGGGATTGGATGCAGGTCCTTGAGAAGATATGCCTTGAAACAGAAGCCACCAGGCAAAGGTGGAAAGTACTGGCGAAGCTTGAGGTTCAGCTAATTAATTCTGTCCACATAGTGCACAGGAAGACAGGATCTGAAGTTTAAAACTTTGCTTGGTCGTTCCCCTCCTGCCACGCTAGCCCTCCAGGTTACTCCTGGGGCTGCGAGTGTGGCACAGGGTAGGGCACCAGCCTAGCATGAACAAGGCCTGGTTCGATCCTCAGCACTGGGGTGAGGATGGGAGATTGCTGTCTGGAAGATTTATGTGTACCTACAGTTAATGAGATGACATACCACTTCTGATTCAGCTGGTGTCCAAGCTGCTGAATAGGTAAACCCAAATGGTCTCTTCAGAGACAATCCAAAGCGTCTCCAGGGCAGGAAACGTCCATGCTTTCCCACAACCCTCTCTCCTCTGTCCTTCAGTAGTACGGACAATTACAGAGGAGGCAGGAATTTCCTGCCCAAGATTTAAGTATAAAGAATCTCTGATGCTGGGTGTGGTGGTACACACCTTTGATCCCAGCACTCAGAAGGCAGAGGCAAACAGATCTCTGTGAGTTCAAGGCCAGCTTGGTTTACAAAGCAAGTTCCAGGCCAGCTGGAGCTACAGAGAGACCCTGTCTCAAAGAGGAAAAAAAATCATTTAGCCTTAAAATACATTCTGAGGGGCTGGAGATATGGCTCAGCAGTTAAAATAACAGTCACTTACAGGAACCACAGTAAAGGTATGCACCACCACACCCAACAAGACTAAATGAACTCTTAGCTACATATATTGAACTGTACCAGAGACTTTTCTTGTTTGTTTGTTTGTTTGTTTGTTTTGTTGAGGGGCTAGAGATATGGCTCAGCAGTTAAAATAACAGTCACTTACAGGAACTACACTAAAGGTGTGCACCACCACACCCAACAAGACTAAATGAACTCTTAGCTACATATATTGAACCTTGGACACAAACTTTTCTTGTTTGTTTGTTTTGTCTTTGAGATAGTCTCCCTGTAGCCTCAGCTGGCCTAGAACTCAATATGTAGACTAGGCTGGCTTTAATCTCAGAGATTCACCTGTCCCTGCCTCTAGAGTGCTAGGATTAAAGGTGTGCACCACCATGATTGGCCAGAGACTTTTCTTTTCTTTTCTTTTTTTTTTTTTTTTTTTTTTTTTTTTTTTTNAAAAAAAAAAAAAAAAAAAAAAAGAGGAAAGAAGGTAGAGAGAGAGGCAGAAAGATAAGAGCAGCAGAAAGTTCTGGAAGATACTGCATAGCACTCAAGCCCAGCACTGCCCAACATACACTCCCTCAATGGTAGGAAAGCTCTGTATTCTTTTTTTTTAAAGCTTTATTTTTTTTAATTTTTTTTTTATTTATTTCTGTATGTATATGAATGTACCGTCTGCATGCAGGTCTGTGCACCCATGTCGTGCGCGGAGGTCAGAAGAGGGTGTCGGATTCCCCTGGAACTGGAGTTCTCCTGGAATTGGAGTTTCAGACGGCTCTCGGCCGCCATGTGGGTGCTGGGGATTGAACCCGGGTCCTCTGCAAGAGCAGTCGGCGCTCTTAACCGCTAGGCCATCTCTCCAGCCCCGAAAGCTCTGTATTCTAAGCAGACTGGTACAGCCACACAGCAACACTAACCACAGCTGGCCACTGAGCACTACAAAAAGACTTGTGTGATGAAGGAAATAAGGTTTGTTTTGGTTTGGTGTTTTTGAGGAGATTTTATATATATATATGTATGTTTGTTTGTTTGTTTTTCTTACTGTGTAAACCTAAGCTGACGTAGAATTTGCAATCCTCCTGTCTCAGCATGCCAAGTGCTGGGATTATAGGCCTGTACCACCAAGCCCAGCTAGGAACCACTTTTTTTTTTCTTTTTTAAATTATATTTATTTTTGTGTGTGTGTGCATGCACGCATTCGTGCATGTGTGCATGTGTGCATGTGTCAAAGTACATATGTAGAGGGCAGAAAACACCCTTGAGAGTCAGGTCTCTTCTCCTACCATAGGTCACTCATTCAGCTTATCACCAAGAGTTTTTACTCTTGACCCATCTCCCCCTCCCTTTGTTCTTTTGGGTTTTGGAGACAAGGTCTCCCTATAGTCCCAGCTAGCCTGAAACTCATTACGCAGACCAGGCTGGCCTTGAACTCACAGACATCCACTTGCCTGTGCTACCATTCCTGCCGCCCTCCTTTTTTCTTTTTCCTTTAGTTTAAATTTGAATAGCCACCAACGGCCATCGACTGCTCTTTGAGACAGATATACCCCTATACTCAATGTGGTGACTCAGTCTGTGGTACTCAGGCCTGCAGGGTCAGGGGAGGGCTTGCAGAGGGGCAAAGAATACAGCTCTTGCACACTGCTACAAACACCCAGCAAGAGCCACATTTGTCTACACAGTTTGCTGAGGGTCTAGTCGAGGGAGTGGAGTTGGGCCGGTGCTCCTGGGGTCACAGTTCTCCAACTGAGATACTGCTCTGTCTAGCTGCTCCCAGAGATGATTTGTCCTTAAGGAGTTGACACCCAGTGGTCAAGTCAGAGAGACTGAATAGTCTCTGTCCTTCTTAGGGTTTACATTCGGACTCCTTTTAGGGTGGAGTCTGCAAGGCTGATCCCACACAGTCCCCAAGGGCTTTGCATGGATGCCATAAATGTTTGTTGTAATGAAGAAACAAGGGGTAAAGCCAAAATGGGGAGAGGCTTCTGGCAGGTCAGTGCCTGATGAGGGAGGGAGGGAGGGAGGGAGGGAGGGCCTTTCTTTATTCAGTCTCTTAATCACACCATTTAAGCAGATGTCCTCAACTCTGGTACTGCCTAAGAGTCACGCACAGCAAGTCATTAAAAGAAAAATTCTAGAACTTATTCATGTTTAATGAATATGGGGTGGAAGTCAAGAATCATCATTTTGCCAAGCACTCACCTGGGAGCGGAGGCAGAGGGATGTCAGCCAGGGCTGCCTTATCAAAAAAAAAAAAAAAAAAAACTTATCCCAGCTGGGCATAGTGGTGCATGCCTTTAATCCTAGCACTTGGGAGGCAGAGGCAGGCGGATCTTTGTGAGTTCAAAGCCAGCCTGGTCTACAGAGTGAGTTTCAGGACAGCTGGGGCTACAGGGAGACCC
>VZQC01003736.1:112949-358089 GCA_009823505.1 Rhizomys pruinosus | reverse complement strand
TTTCGAAAACATGTTCCCTGTAGTCCCAGCTGACCTGGAAATCACTCTGTAGGACCAGTCTGGCTTGAACTCACAACGTCCACTGCCTCTGCCTCCAAGCGCTAGGATTAAAGGCATGCGCCACCGCTTCCAGCAAAGCTGCATTTTCAACAAGCACATGGAAAGCCTCTGATGAAAGCTGCCCATCTTGAGAAACATGGCATCAGTCATCTGGTTCTACCCATTGTAATCCAGTACTCGAACACCTTCCATGTGTGGGCAGGCACCATCCCAGCTTCCAAGCTAGGCTCAGGCAACTCTCCACTACCCGAGAGAGCATAAAGCAGCCACACCGCTTGAGAGGCCACTGGGAGGCTTCTCCTGGGAGTCCGAGGCCCACCACCTCAGCCATGTCCAGCCACACACTGTACTGCCAGCCTTGCAAGGCCAGGTAAGATGGAATCTTAAAGGGGTTTTTATCTGCATTGCAACTTTTGAGCAGGCAGTAGTGACTTAGTACCAGACTTAAGCACCAGACAGAAAATTGTCTGAAAATCAGCATAGAAACCACCAGTGGCCCCCAGCTTAATTGCTTCTTGTATTCGGAGGCACTCTTTCAAAGATACAGTAGAAAAGTAGTACTGCTATATGGAGCAATTTATCTTTTTCATTTTTATTTTTTATGGATTTTTTTTTTTTTTTTTTTTTTTTTTTTTTTTTTAAATTTAGATCCATTCCCCTATCTGCACCTTCCCACATTGCTCTTGCCCATTTTAATTGTACTCTCCATTTATAATATGGCCTAGTATAGAGTCGATTTTTGCCCTACGTTCCTTCAGTGTGGGTCCACCTGCTGGGCTGAAACCACACAGTCTCAATGTAAGACAATGGCTTTTCCCCTCGCAAGCAAAATCCCTCCTGCCAAACGTCGGCTCATTTGGATTTCTACCCACTTCCTTATGTTATGCTGGGATTTCTTTTTGGTGTGAGTTTGGCATAGGGATCTTGTCCATGTCATCATTGCTGTGAGGTCATATGTACTTCTGACCAGCTGTCCTGTGATCATCTAATACTTCTGGCTCTTACAAGCTTTTTGCTTCTTTCCACATGATCCCTGAGCCTTGTGGGGAAGAGGTTTTTCCCCACATTTTTTATTTATATATTTGTAAAAACTATTGGAGTATGAAAGCAATATTTACAAGTACTTACCTGTGGGAATGAAACTTTGTGTGGCTTGAAGCAAGAACGTGTAAGACCTGTACCAGAAGATCTCCGGTTATCTGATTTCTCTGTGGGCATTCAGTTGACTCTGCGAGTTATCTATCTGTAACAGAAAGGTTCGGGATATTACAATGATTCTTGCTTCGCCTATCTCTGCCAAGTTCCATGCCCCTTCCCTCCAGGCATTGAGCAAAATGTCACACCTCTAGTTACCTGTTGCACAAACCGGAGCTCTGCAGCCCCCCCTGATAGGAGCCAAGGTGGCTCACCCCTCCCCTCCGCCTGCCCCCCACTTCCTTGCCCAGATCACAGTAGCTTCCAATATACAGACCTCAGAGTGACAGGGAAAATAAACTGAGTTACTATCTCCCCTGCTCTCTGTCCACGTGTGAGTCTGCTAAATTTTTCCCGCAGGTGAATCTCCTGCTGTTGTCCCTCCCTCTTCTTGTGAGGGTGAGGCCTAGAGACTGTCGGCCTTCATGCAGGAGACAAGTCCTGGAGATGAGCCAAGAAAAGTAACAGCATTGTGGAATTCGTTCACGTGTGACACAAAGACATTTGAACAATGACACCTTCCCTTCATCTTTGGGATATATACTAAGGCTGTTTCTGATAAGATATAACAAAAGTAAGGGAATCAGGGCAAGAGAGAGAAGGAAATGAAAAGTTATGGTTGTGAAAAGTAATCATCTCTCTTTTCTATTCATAGTATTAATATTATTAAGAGAGTGCATTTCACAAGACACTGACTAAAAATCTGTGTTTGTCAGGCAAATGGTTAAACCAGAGCCTGGAGTAGTCAGATTCTATAAATGCCCTCTAGTAGTAACAACCACTACCAGTAATGGCTAAAATTTACACAAGGCTTAGCATATGTTAATCAACTGTTTTTTACCATTCTGGATAAACTTATCCTTTCATTCTGTCCAAAAGCTCCAGGAGCTTATTCTAGTCCTCTTCATTTAACAATGAGAAAACTCTTAGAAAAGAAAACTGAATAACCCCCGAAGCTGTGCAGCTAGTCGTTGAGGAGGGATGTGAGATAGCAGGCAACTTAGCTGATAGAGTGGGCACTGAGGTGGGTTTCCGTGCTGATGACAAAATTGAAGGTGATGGTATTTAATACATCACAGAGCCTTATTACTGAAAAAGAGTCATTTAGCCTCTTTATCCCCAGTACCTTGACAATACATACAGTCCTTGGGCTTTAAGCAGTGTTGTTAGTTACTTTTTGTCTTTATGACAAAGTAGCTAAGAAGCAATTTAGAGAAGGATTCTTGTATGCTCACACTTTCAGAAGTTACTATTCCTGGTCAGTTTCACCATTGCTTCCTGCACCCTTGATACTGAGTCAGTGTGGGAAACATTTGGCAAAGTAATTCCTGGGACAAGATGTGACTTTCAAAGGCCAAACTCCAGTACCTCCCTCTTCCAGCCAGGCCCCACCACCTAACGCCCATTGGGTGATTGCAATGATGGGAAGCTAAAAAACCCTCAGGTTGCACTATCTCCACAGCCTACGATCTGGGGAAACTTTTTCATGTCTAGATCACAACTGTAGCAGATATACTAACTATTCCCAGATCAAAACCAGGGGCAGAGGAGACCTCCCTCCCTAATTCCACACTCAGCCTGGTCAACATTCCTTCTGGGTCACTAAGCACTTTTCACACTCAACAATCCTAGGTGAGATTCATCATTCTCCATGCACTGATTCCATTCCAGACTTCTGCCCGTGGCCACAGCTGACCTCATTGTCCATAGCTGTCCCAGCCATGGATCTCCACCACTCTGACTCTTCTGTCTCTTTTCCTCTCTGTCTTGAACTTCTAAGTACATTCAGTTGTCCTTCCACATATATGGAGATGTGTCTCCTCCTGTCTGAATAACTTTAACAGTACATTGTATTGTTAGTCTAGATATCTCTGTAATTATTTTAAAATACCAAGTAAAATTGTGTCACCACTTGCTCAAAAGTATATGATGAGTCCCATTTGGCTCTGAAAAAGAACTCAGAGGCTTGGCAAAGTCAAAGGTGGTTTTCCCCCTCCCTCTCAGCCTCTATGCTTTTCTGCTGGGTTCTGTTGCTCTCCAGCTCCCTGATTCCAATCCAGCTGCATGGAGCCTCACACTGGTCTTCAAGAAGTGGCATGCCCAGGGGCTGGAGAGATGTGCTCGGGTGGTTAAGAGACTGGCTACTCTTGCAGAAAGGACCCAGGTTCAGTTTTTCTCCACCCACTAGTATTAACATAACCATCCATCACTCCAATTCTGTGTGGTTCAGTGCCTTCTTCTGGCCCCTTTGAGCACTGCAAGGCCCAGCGTTGCACTTATACCTAGTAGGCACAAAAGGGGACATATGCATAAAAATGACAATAATAAAAATACATTTTTAGAAGAGCAGAATGCTCTCCTTTCCCTCTGGCTGGAATTATCCTGAGATTATCTATTGGTTTACTTTCTCCCTTCCTGTAACATTCCCACAAATCTTACTCTCTTTTGGGGCCTTCTTCTAAACCCCACACCAAAACAGGAATGGATCTCTACTCTTTCTACACTAAACTTTAACCACTGAATTCTATGCCAACTGTGAAACTGGTTACTTCCATCTGCAACATGCGGAAAAAAACCTGAGGAGCAGAGGAGAGCTCCAGTCCCTACCAGAATTTCAGATGTTAAACAAATGGGTGTGGTGTCGGATTTCCATGGCCCTATTTTCATGTGGTTGAAGGCTTCATTTCAGTGATGGTGTTGGGGAACGTCCTGTGGTAACTAGGATGAAGTCTACTTGGTGGAAGTATGTCACTGGAGGCTTGCCATTGAAGAAGGGACCCCTCCCACCCCCGCCACACGCACATATGCTCAACCCTTTTCATTTTCATTTTCTCATTTTGGTTGCCAGGAAGTTGAAAACTGCTCCCTAGGATGATGGAGCCAGTGGCGACCACCATCAGCCCAAAATAAACCCTTCCTCCTTCTAAGCAGTGTCACGGAGTTTGTCTCAGAGATAGAAAGCTGACATCTCATGCTGTCCTCTAATCTCCAAGCACGGCTCTCCAGTTCCCCTGCATCTGCTCTATTAAGGGCTTCCCAGGCTGTCTTATGAAGACCCCCCGCCCCCCACCCCCCCCCCCAACAGCAAATGACCTTCGGCATGTCATTTCAATTGCGCTGTGAGGTGAGTATGATGGAAGCTCTCACTTTAGGGGGAAGGAAATTTGAGACAGAAGTTATCTAGGGGCAAAGATAAGCTATGGCATTATTTAACATCAGGTCTAAAATTGCAAGCCAGCTTCCTGACTTTCATACTCAACAAACTGTCAGCATTCTTCACCTTTGTTCACAATAACAAACACTGGTTGTTTTTTTCATCCTCTGCTCCTGGACTGGAAGGCGCCTCAATGATGTTAGGCTAAGGCGACTTTGCAGTGTCCGATAGTTTCGTTGACCACACCTGGGTTGAGGGAGAATCTAAGTTGAGGAGTTGTCTCCATAAGATTGGTCTCTGGCCATATGGCATTTTCTTGATGTTGAGTGATGTGGGAAGAAGGCCCAGCCCACAATGAGGGTGGATGCCACCCCTAGAGATGGTGGTGGTGCACTTAGGAGGCAGAGGCAGGCGGATCTTCTGTGAGTTCAAGGGCAGGTGGATCTACATAGTGGTTCCCCAAACAGGCCCGAGCTACAGGGAGAACATCTCAAAAAAAGGACAAAAAAAAAAAAAAAAAAAAAAAAAAAAAAGCAGCTGAGTATGGATGCTGGAGGAAGGCAGTAAGCAGCATTCCTCTGTGATCTGTTGCTCCAAGTTCTGCATGATTTCTGCCTTGGCTTCCCTGGTGATGGACTGTGCTGCAAGCCAAATAACCCTTTCTCCTGAGTTGTTTTGTTCAGTGTTTTTTTTTTTTTTTTTTTTTTTTTTTTTAATTTTATTTATTTTTTATGTGTATGAACGTCCTGTCTGCATGTAGGTCTGTGCACCATGTGTCGTTGCAATGCCCACGGAGGTCAGAGGAGGGTTTGTCAGATTCCCCTGGTGGAACTGGAGGTTTCTTGGAATTGGAGTTCAGATGGTTCTCAGCCGCCATGTGGATACTGGGGATCAAAACCCAGGTTCCTCTGCAAGAACAGTCGGTGCCTATTAACTGCTAGGCAATCTTCTCCAGCCCCAGTTTGCTCCGTGTTTAATAGCCGCAGCAGCAGCAGCCGCGCAAGAGACAGGAGGAAACACTGGTGTCTGCCTTCCTCAGCTGAGATGTCTGCTGCTCCTCTGACCCTAGTGGAAAATACTAAGACCTTCCTGTGGACAGAGAAACAGAGAAAATATTCAGATTACCCTGGTGAAGACACTGGCTTCAGACCGACAGTCCAGAGGAGGAGGTTGAATGATATATTTCTGTGGTGTCTTGGAAAGCAAGGATGGAATTTCATTGCATAGAATTTAGGTTTTATATGCCAAAGGTAACTCTCAGAGTGTTGAATATCTGTTCTTAAAAGAATTTCAGTGAGAATACCCACACAAACACACACAAAAACCCCGATACATGCACAGACACAAACCCACACACACACACACACACAGACACACTCACATCATCCACAGGGCCACACCCAGCCATTAACACTCACAAACTCTCAGCATCTCTTGATCTTTGGTCTCTGTGAGCTCATATGTCTGTCCAGATGTCTCCATGTGCTGCTCAATATGTGCCTCCATATTTTCACATGGCAGGTGAATATACAAGGCAGGTTTGATTAATTATGACTTGAAACTTTGACACTTTAAATCTCCTAGGCGTTATCTCACAAGAAACCCCCCAACAACGTTTCACGGACCAATACTTCGAACAAATAACTGATTTTCTTTAAAAAAAAAAAACTGTCAAAACATGACATGTCAGATTTGACTTCCCTCTACCAACATAGCACAATCTGTTTTGATGACAAGGCCTATATTTTAATTATTGTTTTAATCTGACTCCAAATTTGACATACGGCACCTCGTTAGGTTCTCTCTACATGTTCTGTTAAAAGAAACAAAAACAAGCTGTACAAGTTATTCAACTTCTGGCATAAAAGTTATTTTTATGAAATCCTATTGCATCTGAAGAGGTTAAAAGCTTCCAAAAAACACACTTCTGATGTGCAGAATGACAAGGCTTCGGGAAAACGTACTGGGAATCAATCACAGCAGACACTAGCTGTTGGCAAAATGTGTTTCCTGGCGGAGGATGGGCTTGTAGGAAGATATACAAAAGACGGTCTTCCAGGACGTGCACCCCCAACCTCCATTCTCACCACATTGGTACATTGATAGAGAGCTCATATACCAGGGTTAGATTTTCTAAACAGTTGAAAAAGAGTTGCATCCTGGATTTTGCCTTAGAGGTAGAAGAGAACAGACCATTTTTATTTGAACTTTATACAGCATCTCCTTTAAAGGTCTTCTCTAATCAAGCATGAAGAAACCATTTGATAAGTCAATTTTTTTTTCTGTTACATATAGATAATTGACCAGGAACTATCAATTAACCAGAACTCTATTCTTGTTGCCTTCTGCCCTCACACACTGAAAAATAATGAAACTTCTATCATTCAGATTTTGTTCAAAATGTTCAAAACCTCCCCTCAAAAATGATCACACCCAGAGAATATACTGAAGCTGACTTTGATGCAGTATTCTGAATGCAGTTATCTATGTTCTTGGAAATGACCACTGCTGCTTAGAAATATTTGCTCATTTATTTACCACTCACACAACAAGCACTGGTTTCACTAAGCACAGGTCGTTTACTGAGCTCAAGGAGTGTAAAGAATAGGAATTTAATAGGAGCCACTGTTGTGAGGCAGTTTAGTGAAAACGGAGAAGGCTTTGATGGCCATGAAGGAGGAAATGCAAAGAGAGGATACCCAGAATCCTCTGAGAGGATTAGGCTCCAGGCCCTTATACTGAGGCTGTGGAACTCACTGTCTTTTTCAAAAAAAATCTTTGAGCCACGGTCTCCCTTAGTCCCAGCTGGCCTGGAGCTTCACTATGTAGATCCAGGCTGACCTTGAAACTCACAGAGACCTGCCTGCTCTGCCTCTGCATTCCCAATGTGCTGATGTGGATTTAAAGCCCTGTCCCAAGATGATTCTTTAGTCACCATGTGTGTCCTGGGAACCAAAACCATGTCCTCTGCAAGCAGCAGTCAGTTGCTCTTAACTACTGAGCTAAGTCTCCAGCCTGGATTTTTATGTCCCCCAACATGTATTGAGAAAAATGTTTTAATTGTTTTTGCTAAATCATGCAAGTTGAAAACATTTGGTCATTAGAGTTAATTTCTAACATTTAGCCACTTAACTAGTGTCACTCTTCTCTGTTGGGAATCTCACTATAACTAGAAATCCTTGGTGGCGATGAAGTATATGGAATTGATCCAACTTGGAGCAGCTTTCTCTACAACTTGGATACAAGAAGAATACTAGAGGGTCCCCAGAGCTGGGCTGTGAATGGCTAGAGGTGGAGGCAGCTAGCTTAGTGTGTAAGCACAGCTTCATAAACACTGGTATATTAGAACAAACACTGCTCTAATTGTTCTTCTTCCCTTTAGAATGTGCAAGTCAGGATGATAAGGGCTTGCTTCATCATTAGCCTCTCTTCCCTCCCTACAATCCATGTGGGACTTTACCTGAAAGTCATCATCAAGCACAAGGGACACACAGTTAGGTCACTGTGGAGGCAGTGAACAGTGGCCAACAACACCCAGACAAAGACCTCTAAGCAGAGGCTACAGGGAGATGAGATTCCTTCTGTCTACTTGCACCCTCATTCTGTATCCTCACCATCCCCTCTGACCACTGGTGAAGTGGAACTAGAGAGAGCTGGCCCATTGTCATCCCTCAAAAGTCTGTGTACAGAACTCAGCATTTGGGTCAGTCATAATGTAAAGCTCAGGTTTTGTTACTCTAAAATGACTCACCCCTCCTTGTATGATTATTGTGACTGGATCCATCTTGAATCTGACCATGCAGTAATGGTTCTGGCCTACCTAATCCAAGTAGAAGTTTCTTATTTTTTATTAATCGATAATGAATTGAGTTTTACAAGTTGGGCTTGCGCAAGAGAAAATGTTATACCCAAGACGTAGCAGAACTTCACCAATGCCTGCATGAGGGATGGTAGGTATGTATGAGGAAGACTTCAAATAAGCAGGAAAGGCAAGCTGCATCTTATTAAGATGGAGTCAGTCAATAAGACACACATAAGATCTGCCTTGAAGTGGGAAGTATAGGAGATGTCAGCACAGTAGAAGAGCTGATTCCTCTCAGTTCTTTACAGATGGTCCCTGATTTATCATAGTTCAATGTATGATTGCTTTCAGCTCTTTACAGATGGTCTCTAACTTATGTAGCTCAACAAATGATTGTTTTCAACTTTGATGATTGTGAGAATATCCTTCATCAGACTGGACTGTGGCCATGTACATGAGGGAATTGGTCCGTCATAGTGAGGGTAGGAGGCCCTTCTTATAACTGCTGGTGACCTCCTAGGCAGGAGGGGCCCTGAAAACTTTATAAGAAAAAGTATCTGAGCTGGCCAGAGGGAACAAGGCAGTAACGAAGGTTTCCTCCATGGCCTGGTTTTCAGTTTCTGCCCTCCAGGGTGTTGCATTGGTTTCCTAGGATGGGACTCTAACAATATTTCGAAGCCACAGGATAAAACCCTCTCTCCTAACTTGGTTTTGTCAGCATTTAGCACCACCCTGGAAAGCAAACTAGGACAACATGTGAGGGATACACCTTCAGTAGAAATCATAGTTTTTGTCATTTCCCCAGACTAATAGTATGCAGTGGGGTCCTTTTGTGCTGTTGGTTGGTAATGGTTCCCAGCCAACTCTAAGCTCATGACTGGGGATAGGTTGGACTATGTTGTGTACTGTCTGCCTAGGCTGGGATGTTTGGTAGGGCAGGAGGATGAAACACATTTTACAATCCAATATTTTCAATCTATGATGGATTGCCAGAATGTAAGTTATCATAAATTCAGTGGATGGCTGTACTTAACTGGAATGTGTCAGTCCTTAGAGAGATTATCCTACAGGATTCCTAGGGATTGCAACTGTAGGAAGGTGAAGATGAAGTCTGGCTGGGAAAGGACACAGTGCCAAGAGCATTTTCAGGGTCATGTTTTCGACTGCAGAGTCACCTTTTCCAGGTTCAGCCACTGGAATTCTTAGGAACCATGAAGGGCAAGGACCCAAGAAGGACAGAAACCTTCCAAGTTAGCATAGCTCACCATGGAGCTAGGTCTGGAGCACACAAAGCCTACAGAGTCACACCAAAACACAACCTCAGCCAGGACACAGAGAGTGCCGCCTAGGTTGTCTGAGGGATTCTCTGCAAATGGAACCAGGATGTTTTCCCAAGGAACAGATCTACCCTAACCTGTCCTGGCTGCTACTCTGGTCCTTCCTTTGGAATTTGAGCCAAAAGAGGCAAATAGACTTCAGGGAATGGAAATAGGAGGAGCCAAGACACAGCTATCACATACGAAAGACAGGGGAGACCGTGAGAGTCACCCCAACACCACAGTGAAACCAGAGTCATTCCTTCAGAATAGCTCGTTTGAATTCTCTGATTGCTTTTCGGCTAATGAAGGTTTCTTTTAATGTAGCAATTTGTGCGGGACATAATCACGAAAGAAAATTTATCCATGGATCAGCAGTGACTGGGGTAGACTGAGGGATACCAAGGAAACCCCTCGTGGGCATTCACTGAAAAGACCTTCCTCACAGGGAGGTCCCAGCTTCAGCTCCACAACTGCAAAGGAACCAAGCTCAAGCTTGGGTCCTGCAGAAGCTCTGGGTGCAGTCCCTACCACCTGCACTTAGAAAGAGGAATCACATTGGATTAGGTGAGAGAGATTTTACTTGGGTGTAAACAGAAATATAAAACACCCTTAATCTGATTCTCAAAGTAAGAAATCCACAAGAGGCAATTTGAAATTAAATAGAACTGAATTTATTCTGTGATTGGCAAAAATGCCATTTTGAAAATCCAAAGGCAAACAATGGACACATTTTACCAGAATGATTAGTCATGAAAGCTTTAGGCAGAAAAAAAAAAAAAAAAAAAAAAGAAAAGAAAAGAAAATGGAGCTTCATCATCTGACAAAGCATTAACTTCCAGAATATATAAAATACTCAAAAAACAAATAAGAATGAAAACAAACGACTCACTCAAAAACTAGAGTAAAGAGCTGAACAGAGGCTTCACAAGTGAGGAAACAGAGACGGCTGATGTCACTAATAACTGAGAAACTGCAAATGAAAACCACTTTAAGATATCATCTCACTCTGATAAGACTGTCTAGGATCAAGAAAACAAATGATATCAAATGCTGAAGAGATTGTGGGGAAAGGGAAACACTTATCCACTGCTGGTGGGAATGTAAACTCATACAACCACTGTGGAAAACAGTGTGGAGAACCTTTAAAAGGCTCAAAATGAACTTGCCACCTGACCCAGTCATACCACTCCTGGGTATGTACCCACAGGACTCATCTTACTGCAGAGATACATGCACAGCCATGATTATTGCAGCTCTCTTCACAATAGCAAAGAGCTGGAACCAACCCAAGTGCCCCTCAACTGACAGGTGGATAGAGAAAATGTGATACCTCTACACAATGGAGTTCTATGCAGCAGTAAAGAAAGATGACATCATGGACTTTGCAGGTAAATGGATGGAACTAGAAGATACCATGTTAAGTGAAGTAGCACAGTCCCAGAAAAACAAATGATGAATGGTATCCCTCATCTGTGGATGCTAGCACCAAGTACATAGTTGTAAGGCAAACTGAGCAACATTGTTATATTCCTCCTGATCTGAAAACAACTGTGCTCTTATATTGTGAATCCCTTAACAGGTTCTAGAACCAAGCTACCATTTATTTTCAGAGTTAGGAATTTTTGGTATATGGGTGGAGGGTATGTATGCATATTTAGAGTAATATAAGATCAAAAGAATGAGGAAAAACTAGTTTGCCATGACATTATGTCTAACCGCAGTATTTATTTTATGGGAGTGCTTCCTAGTATTTCTTGTACAAGGCTGCTTGAGCTTTTGCACAAGTTCTTTTCTAAAATATTACACAGTAGTTAAAAGTATCCAGCTGGTGTAACTTAGCCTTTCTGGATGCTTCACAACCATACTTAATTCCCATACCAATTTGGCCAAAGTTCTTAAGGGATAACTTTGTTCCTTGCCCTCAGAGCTCAGTTAAATCCCAGGGGACTATGCATGGGGGCATCTCTTGAAATGCCCTGCAAATGTAAGTTATCAGACTTCCTGTGCAGGGAGGTCTTGGAGATCCACTGATGAGACTTCAGCCAGTGTCCAGTCTATAAAGAGGAAAGTCTGCTCATGCTTCAGAAAGGAAAGCCTGGTTTAGTAAGACCTGACTTTGTCCTCAAGTAGATGGAACTGGTAAATGAAAAGCCAAAAGGAGCCAGGCGCTCCCTCCCCCCTCCAAAATCCGAGTGACCCCTGAGGACCAGATCCTCAACTGACCTTGAGAAAAGAAAAACCTTGGTTAATCTGGGCTAACTGCGTGTGGCCTTAAACATCCAAAAGGAAATTATAACCGGAAATAAATATTTAGTAAGGCCTGAAAAATTGTACTTCAGGTATAAAACTTGAGATCTTAGTAAAAAAAGACAAAAAGTAAAAAAAAAAAAAAAAAAAAANCAATAAGGCTAAGAAAAGGAATATTAAAGGAAGTACTAATTGGAAAAGAGGAAGTCAAGCTATCCCTATTGCTGATGATACGATGGTGGTTTACTTAAGGGATGCTAAAAACGTCACCAGAAAACTCCAGAAATGGTAGGACAACAATAATTAACAGCTTCAGCAAAGTGGCCCAGGATACAAAATTAACCTTAAAAAAAAAAAACACTAAGTGGCCTCTTGAACACCAACACAAAGCAACTGAGGAAAGAATCGAAGGAGACCTTCCCACTCACAATAGCTTCGAAAACAATAAGCCTGTGGGGCGGTAGGTGAGAGAAGAGGGCTTAAATAGGCGCCACGCCTAAATACCTTAGGCCGCCAAAAAACATTTTTTTTGGGAAGGAGAGGCAGATGGCAGCGGTATTGTATCTTTTGGAATTCAATGAGAAAGGCCATGCCTATGTCTACAGATATTCCCAAGACAGCTACAAGTTAGACTTCCAATAGAAACCTAAAACTTTAGACAAGTCAACACTCATAAGCAAGGAGGAGAAAAATACAAGAATACAAACAAGCAAACAAAAAAAATGAAGGGCATCTGGGAAACAGGCAAGCAAAGCAAGCTTCAACACAGTGAAAGCGAAGGCGAGTTTGGGATGATGAGCCCAATTTGGAATATCCGAAGAGAAAGCCCAACATGAGGGACATTGACTGAAAAAAAGGAGGACAAACAAATAGGAAGTGGAGGACTCAAAATTCCACAACCAAGCTCTACAACCTGTGGAAGAATCTACATACACAGTGATGAATCTACACCTGGGGGATGAGCACCTAGGGACAAACAGATCTTAGCAAGAGAACTGAAATTCGTAGGAACCATATATTCAAGAGAAATCAAAGTAAATAATAAAGAAAACACTCAGAGAACTAAAAGGAGAAGGAGAATGGAAAAACTCAAGAAAGACCTACAGAGAGAGAATGACAATCGCCATAAAAGAACTCACAAAAGGAGAAATGTGACAAACCTCAGAAGGAAGTGGAAACACTGAACAATAGATCACACCATAAATTGAAATAGAAAAGGAAAAGCACCAAGAGCCCAATGCAAGCAAAGAAGACTAACAGGGTGAAGAGATTGAGAAAGCTGCCAAAAAGATCTGCATAAATCGAACAAATACTAAGAACTCAACAAGAATGAAAAATAATATCAAAAACACTCATCCATCATAGAGGAAAAGAAGAATGGAAAGAGCCCTCCAGAAGTAGAACAGTCAGAAAGCAGAAATAAGAATATCAACCTGGAAGATAACACACCTAGTGAACAATCTAAAAAACCTCAAGCGAAAAGATTTTATGGAGAGATTTTTAAAATACACCAAAAGTTGGAAAACAACCAAGAGAATGTGTGCACAACTAGAAGAAAAGAGACTCTAAACCCTCCAACGAAAGATTTCATTTAGGAAGTATGAGGAAGAGAGTGAAGAAGTGCACCCAAAAGACCGTAATGGTATTGATCAGATCCTTAACAGAATAATAGATGAAGACTTCGCCAAACTAAAAAAAAGACAAACTTAATACGAAGAGCATCATAGAACGTTCTCAGACAAGATCACCGAAAAGAAATCTTCCAATCAACATATCAATAGGTAAAATAGTGTTAAGATCCCAATAAACAAAGACTACAATTCCGTGAAAGCTACAAGAGATAAACAAGAAGGTACATATAAGGGGAAACCATCAGAATTACAACGCTTGACTTCTCAGTGCACCACTATGAGAATCAGAGAAGAACGTGGGACAATATCTTGGATTCCAAGTGTTAGAGGATTATTAGATGCCAACGCACAGAGTTACTATACACAACAGAAAAAAATGTCATATATAGATTGATAGATGGAGAGATAAAAAGTTTCCATGATATAAACAAAATGAACCATTCAGAACACAGTCTCTTGGAGAAAAAAACTCAGCCCTGAATTCAAGTAAAAAATACTTGAAGCAATTTCAAAGAACAGAAGAAAAGGAACAACTATCCCTCAGGAACCTAGGAGAGAAACGGTTAAAAACATAACTGCAGAAGTTAGAAACCTCATAAACCAAAAATGCAAATGGATCATACGGCTAAGAAACAGAAGCAAAACCATTCTTTTCAGTATTTAGTATAAATTTAAAATTTTTAATAATGAATTCAATTCCTCAATCAAAAGACAGACTGGGAGAATATGGATATTAGGAACACAGCAGCCCATCAATATATGCTTGAATCCTACAAGGAAACGTATCATATTAACCTTCAAAGGGTACTAGGTCTACCACCTTTAAAGTGAAAACAATGAGAAGAGATAATTACTATCCAAGCAAATGTATCCTAAAAAGACAAGCAGTGTTGCAATGTGGCTTTAAGTATCAGACAAAATAGACTTTCAAGAGAGAAGAAAAAAAAAAATCGAGTTAAGAGGTCAGGAAGTATAGTCAACACTATCACACTTTATTTTGATAAGAGGCCAAAAGGAAACACAAAATAATAGCAGACCACAACAGAGATTTCCACAGATCCACCTGAAATATACAATATAGCCAAGCCAAAAACATCTGGCGATGCACACATTCAAAACGTTTCTGATTAAAAGACCAATATATTGAACATCAGCGTGGACCATCCATCCAAGGCAAGATTTAACTCCCAGTACACCCTCATGTAGGGGACTTCTTAACCCCACTGAGCCCTTTTAGGACTGGTCGAACCAGACAAAGATAAAAAGAGGGGAGCATTCGTGGCTACAATCTGAATACGATACACCAAGAATTGCTCATCTCACGACATCTACCAAATATTTCCTACACCCAGACTCCTTCTACAACAGTCCAAAGAAAACTATTGTGTTTCCTATATTTTCACCCCCCACGGAACAATTCGTCCAAAAATCGTACCAACACATACTGGATCAACAGATAAGAAAGGACTCCTCATAAACTAAATAGCAACAAAGAATTGACAACATCCAAATGCTGGCTATTCAAACCAGCAGTGCCAATTAAACTCAATATCACACCAGTAATAAGGCCTATCTTATCTACAAGATTGCAGCATGGTATATGCGTGAACACACACACATATATCACTCATATATATATATAAAAAAAAAAAAAAAAAAAAAAAAAAGGAAAGAAATAAAAGCATCTACGTGGAGCAGACCATGAGAATAATGACCACATGACTGAATACAACACAAGCAATACCCAATAAGACTGGGATTACTTTAGAAACGTCATAGTCACTTAATACAAAGGTATTAGTTTATACGACCCTGGTGTGCCTTACATTTAGAAAACACGTAAAAACACAAAATATGAAGAGCGATACTTCAATCACACTTATAAGCTTAATCAACGAACTTTGAGAGAGAGGACAGACAACCAAGATAACCAATCAAGAAATCCAAACAGACAAGAACAGAAAAAAAAAAAAATACTCAGAGACTCAAGGAATCTCAACTCTGAAACAGAAAGCACAAGGAAAAGCTATACAAGATAAAGAAATCAATGATATCCAAAATGTTGGTTCTCTAGAGAAGTTAAACAATAGACGGACGACCTGTCAATAATCACTCCACGTGTGTTATCGCAAAAGGAAAAAAGGACAACCTCACAAAGACCAATTAGAATCTGTGATGATGAGAGCGAGATCATATCACCAAACCAGCACTAATGAATGAGAGATCCAGAAACATTCATTATCGGGGAAGAAATGAAATAATAAACAACTCATTCTCTTCTCCAACAACACTGGTACATTATATACACACTAGCTTCAACAGTCTTGAGAGAATCGCGTAATTGAGAAATTTTTGAAAGACACCTTACAGAAATAATTGGAATGAATATCTAGAAAATTCCTGGTGGAATCACCAAAGCTCAGACAAGAAGAAGTTGACACTTAAACAGATAAAACCATAATATGTTGAAGAAACTGGAAGATGTAATAAAGAATAGGAAAACCTCCCAAACTGTGGTGTGGGTGGCTCACATTGCCTTTTAATCCTAACACTGTGATAATACGAAGCACGGCAAGAGACTCTCAGGTGCGAGAATCTCTTGAGGGTTTCAAGGCCAGCCTGTGATCGTAACAGGTAAGGATGAAGGCTCACAAGAGACAGGCTGTTGACTAGAACGTGAGTGAAAACAGACCCTGATCTCAAAATTCCAAAAAAGACATAGGATACGCAATCAATTAAAATAAAGGGAGAAAACTCCCAACTATAAAATTAAAGGCCATTCAGTTCCAGATTCGTTTAACAAGAGGCGAGATGTCAGACATGACATGAAAACATTCCAAAAATACTTACAACCATTAATACTCAAAATTATTTAGAAGGGTACACCAACAGCCAAATCTCTCAAACTCTGCGTGTCTCGTATTCAGCCAGCAAATGACACTCTAATACCAATAACCAGGGTTAGCATACAACCAAAAAGGAGAACAAATAAGAATAGACCCATGTCTCCATTAGACCAATTAACTCTAGCAGCAATCGACAAAAGATGGATCTTCTACTAGACACTCAAATAACTATTATAAAGACCAAATACTTACAGACCCACATCAAGAAATTCATCCACAATGACCAAATTGGAATCATACCAGAGATGCAGGGATAGGTTCTACATATGGAAAATCAATAAATATCATCAAGTCATAATAAATGGACTGAAAGACTCAAAAACCACACCTAATATTCATCTAACAATGACGGCAGGAGAAAAAGGCCTTTAGACAAGACATAAATCCATACATTCCCACATATCATGACGTTAAGGAAGCCTAGAGGAAGTTTGGATGGAGGATCATCCTCAATGTTAAGTCAAAGACCATATATAGTGAAAACACCAAATGGCCCCAAATTATCAGTGTCTCCATCATCATAAATAGGGAATGACAGAAACATTCCCATTAAAGGTAAGAACTCGGCAAGGTCTTGCTGCTCGCTGTGGTCAACCACTCCTCAAAATCCAATACATATGCTTGGAAACAGTTGCTACCCGGGCGAGTAAGGCAAGAAAAGGGAAATTAAAGGAGTACTAATTGGAAAAGAGAAAGTCAAGCTATCCCATCTTTGCTGATGATATGATTGTTATGAATCTTAGAGGATGATAAAAGCTACACCAGAAAACTCGCTAGGAAAATCGCTTTTCAAGAAGTTTTCCAGTAATTGCAGGATACAAAATTAACCTAGAAAAATTCAGTAGCCTTTCCTTACACAAACAACAAGCAACATCTAAAGAGGAATACAAGGAGACTTACCCACTCACAATAACCTGAAAACAAATCAAAAATCTAGGAACAAAACTAACACAAAAAATTAAGGATCACTACAATGAAAAATTTAAAAATAAATATTTTTTTTTAAACCCCTGAAGAAGGAAATTGAAGAGTCACACCAGAAGATGGAAAAACCTCCGCATGCTCATGGATTGGTGAAAGATTAATATCATTAAGAGAATGTCCATTTTCTAACCAAACTCTTGCTACAGATTTAATCAAGACCCCAATAAAAACCGCCCAAGAGCTTTTCTTCACAGGGCTTGGACAAAAATAGCTACTCCTTGATTTCATGGAAAAAGAAAAGACCACCAAATAGCCAAAGCACCGCCTGAGACGTGACAAAAGAACCAAATACCAGGGTGGCATCTTTATCTACCAGACTTTCACCCATACCTACAGGGCTATAGTTCATACAAACAAAATCTTCGTAACTGCACACAAAAGATAAGAGACCTGTTGACCAAGGGAACCAAACTGAAGATCCAAGACTGAGCACATACAATTTCAGCCCATCTCATACTGGGACAAAGGTGCCAAGAGTACACAGTGGAGGAAAGACAAGCATCTTCAGCAAGTGAGGCGTATGGCCAAGTAACTGGATACACCTACTTGGTAGAAGATGAAATAAACCCCTACCTCTCGCCCTGCTACAAAAGTCACACTCGCAAGCATGGGATTCAGAACCTTCAACATGGACATGCAAACTCCTAACGTGAATAGAAAGAAAAACTTTCGCAGCAGACTATAAGAACATAGGCATAGGAAAAGCTTCCTAAATAATCAGACAGCAGCTGCACGAGAATTAAGGTCGACATTGACAAATGGGACCTCATTAAAATCAAAGCTTCTTTACATCAAAAGAAACAATCAAGGAAGTGAAGAGAAAACCCACAGAGTGGGAGGAAACCTTCACTGCAGATACATCTGACAAAGCATTGATTTCCAGAGTATACAAGCTACTCAAAAAACAAAGAAGAAAGAAAACAAATGAATCACTGAAAAGATGGAGCAAAGAGCTGAACAGAGACTTCACAGAGGAGGAATTAGAGATGGCTGAGAACCATCTTAAAAAGTGTTCAGTGTCACTAATAATTAAGGAAATGCAAATGAAAACCACTTTAGGATATCATCTCACTCCAATAAGACTGGCTAGGGTCAAGAAAACAAAAGATACCAAGTGCTAGAGAGGTTATGGGGAAAGGGGAACACTCATCCACTGCTGATGGGAATGCAAACTTGTACAGCCACCATGCAAAGCAGTGTGGAGAACCCTTGGAAGACTTGGAATGAACTTGCCACCTGACCCAGCCATACCACTCCTGGACATGTACCCTCAAGACTCACCCCACCGCGGAGATACATGCACAGTCATGTTTATTGCAGCTCTCTTCACAATAGCAAGGAGCTGGAACCAACCCAAGTGCCCCTCAACTGATGAGTGGATAGAAAAAATGTGGTACATCTACACAATGGAGTTCTATGCAGTGGTAAAGAAAGATGACATCATGAGTTTTGCAGGTAAATGGATGGAGTTAGAAGATATCATGCTGAGTGAAGTAGCACAGTCCCAGAAAAACAAATGACGAGTGGTATCCTGCATCTACAGATGCTAGCACCAATTACCTAATTGTATGGCAAACTGAGCAATGTTAATATGATCTGAAAACAACTGTACTCTTATATTGTAGAATCCCTTAAAAAAACAAACAAATAAAAAAATTTTTTAAAAGATGCTTCTCATCCTGTGGTGTCAGGGAAATCCAAATTAAGACAATGAGGAGACATCTATCAGAATGGTTCAACTCCAGAACACTGACAATACATCAACAGGTTGACCGGGGTATGTAGCCACAGAACCTCACTCGTTGTGGATGGGAACTCAAATGGTAGGGTCGCTTTAAAGGAAGTTTTGGCAGGCTCCAGGGTCCCTGAGAGAACAAGCAGAGAAGATCCAGTGCTTCCCTCTATGGTCTTGCCCTCTGTGACAGCAGACAAAGGCTGAGATTTCAGCCCATAGTATCTTGGGAACAGTAACAGCCAATACATGACTATTGAGTAGGAGCCCATCTTCCTGTCTTCCTGTCCTTGTTGTTACTGTTGTATCAGCTGTTATTTCTTGTGTGTTCCTTTGATATGTGTGATCCTGGGGAAATACTTTTCCATGTGACTCTGAGAGTTGAATGCAAGCCTTCCTGTATGAGAAGAAAGCACTCTCCCAGAACCACACCCCTAACCTTGAGTTCCCATTCTAAACCAGGGCTTCTTGCTCATTCTGGTTTTTCTATTCCTAACCTCTCAACCACAGCACCTTAGCAGAACCCATTACAAAGGTAATTACTATTTCCATTATCCTGGAGTGAAAAACAATAAAGGAAAATTGCCTGTGGGTTGTACAAATTATAGAAAGAAGGAGCATTCTAATGGCTTTTCCTCCAGTTCTATGAATTTGGCAAGTTGTTAGGAGTAAATATGAACTGTTAAAATTTCTGGGAAGCACAGTGCTTCCGCTTTTCAATTTCTGACTTGTGATCAGCAAGTCCAAGCAGTGCTTTTGTGGGGGGCTGTCGCACTTTAACTGCAATATTTTATTGTCTTTAGTTGGAGTCCCACAGAAGGCTGTATCCCATACCTGTTATATGCATGGCTCTTCTTTTGTCACCCATTCCGTCTCTTTTTTTCATTTCTTTTTTCATCAGCCTCCAAAAACAAGTCTCTATATGCCCTTCCTGACTTCTTCCATAGAACTTGTATTGTGATCGAAACTTAACACACCTTGTACCAAAACCAAAAGGGAGAATAAAGTGCTAGCAGAAAAATGTGCGTGTGTATGTGTGTCTATCTGTCTGTCTGTCTGTCCATCTGTCTGGTGTGTGTGTTTACATCCCAGCCCCACTGTTTACAAGGGGAGTCATGATTCAAGGTCTTTAAACTTTCTGAGCCCTGGTTGCTTTGTGTCTAAAAGAGACAACAGTACCTTTGTTTTAATGATGTTAGTAATATCTTCCTTTGGTGCTATTTATCACATACTTTGGCAAATATTTTGCATGCATCATATCATTCATCATAGTATGTATATATTACGTGTTGGGGGGTCTTGTATATCTTTTTATTTTATTTTATTTTATTTATTTTTTATGTGTATGAATGTACTGTCTGCATGTAGGTTTGTGCACTCCTGTCATGCAAAGCCATGGAGGTCAGAAGATGGTGTCGGATTCCCCTGGAACTGGAGTTAAAGACGGTTCTCAGCCACCATGTGGGTGCTGGGGATCGAACCTGGGTCCTCTGTAAGAGCAGTCGGTGCTCTTAACCGCTAGGCCATCTCTCCAGCCCCAGTCTTGTGGCCATCTCTCCATCCCCAGTCTTGTATATCTTAAGATGGCCTTAAACTCACTATCTAGCCAAAGATAACCTCAAACTTGTGATCCTTCTGCTTCCTTCTCCCAATGGCTGGGATTAGAGGTAGGCAGAACCACTCCTGGTTTACGTGGTGCTAGGGATCAAACTAACACCTGCTCAGTGAGCACTCTACCAACACCACAATATTTTTGACATGTTCATAATTATCACCTTCCTTGTATAGGTAAAGACAGGAAGGTCAGACTTCTGGAATTTCCATCCTATAACTCAATGCAGCAATTCAGGTTCCTAGAAAATACTCCAGGAAGTAGGCACAAGTCTATTAGGGAATGTCCCAGGAATGAGTCTTATGAAGGAGTGGGTTGAACAGAGGGGAACTTCAATATAATAGCAGTGGCAGCCTTGGGTTCCACAGGGTGCTGTGGAATGGAGATGTGCCTAGTGAAGTCCAAAGTGGCCAAGCTAGTGTCCCCCACATCAACCTATCACTGATGTGGATTTCTCCTCAGAGCAATTGTAACTGTGGGCACCATAGCTTCCTCATATAGAACAACTTCTTCTTTTTTTTTTTTTTGTCTTTTGAGACAGGGTCTCCCTGTAGTCCCAGCTGTCCTGGAACTCACTCTGTAGACCAGGCTGGCCTTGAACTCACAGAGATCCGCCTGCCTCTGCCTCCCAAGTGCTAGTATTAAAGGTGTGCTCCACCCCATGTTCTCATTCCTTATAGAAGTTGTTCTATAAGGAATGAGAACATGGGCTATTCACAGCTAATGGCAGTGAGAGTCTTAGTCCTGAGAGGGATCCACAGACCTGAACCCAAAAGTTAAGCTAGTGAGTGGAGGAGCCAGAACTGAAGGACAGATCTGCCCCTTCCAAAGCCCATTCTTTTACCCCCTGTCCCTGACCACTGCTGCTTTAAGCAAAATGGCTCTTCATGGAACCAAGAAAATGCTAATAACTTCTGACATGTACGCGTATTGTACAGTGAGGGATGGTCAGGGGACAGAGACTATGCTATGACTGAAACATGTGAACTTCCATATAAAGAATCAGTAAACTGGGCAGAGGACGACTCTGGAGAGCACAGTAAAGCTGATGGAGCATATCCTAGGAAAGATACACCAGGAGGGAAAGAGAGGGAAGGAGAGAGGAAAGGAGAGAGGGAGGAAGGGAGAGAGGGAGGAAGGGAGGGATGGAGGGATGGAGGGACATAATCTCCCCCAAGGGCCGGGGCCTCACCAGAGCAGATGAGGTGCACTTAGTATCTGAGCAGTCTGCTGGGCTTTCTAGGCCGGAGTTTGTCTCCTCACCTGCAGAGGGAACAGGATCTCCGGTGTGGGATCCACAGTGGAAGAGCCGTGACATCAGAATGACCGCAGGAGACAGAACTTTGAAGAGGAAAGCAAGTAGGGGAGTGTGGAGCACCAGCCTGTCACCAGGGAGCCTGAGGCTCATGGTGTCTGTGTTGGGGAGGCTGCGGTAGGGTGGTCACCATGCTGAACTAAGGCTGCTGCCCACATCCTTATCTTCTGTGGGGCTCACGTCCCTGTGTGCCTCTCTGGAACCCTCCACTATGAAAGCATAACATCTCAGCAAGAAGGAGATGTGTTTAACGAACCCTTTCCATTATCACAGTCTGTTTTGAAGGCTGGATCAGAGATGACAGAAGAGAAGTTGAAAACTGTTATAAAGAAATATTATCGTAAGCCAGACCTTTGACAGATCAAACTCATAGAATCAGCTGTTTAAGGAAAACTCAATCAAAACCAAATAATTAGGCAGGTTTGGTAGTATATGCCTATAATCTTAGAATTCAGAAGCCTGAAGCAGAGGAATTGCAAGTTTGAAGACACTCTGGGCAATTTAATAGAATTTGTTTCTTTAAAAAGAACATTTTTAAGGGCTGGGGAGATAACTAACTCAATGGTAGAACATTTGCAAAATATGTTCAAAGCTCTGGGTTTAATCCTTCATACACCAGATAAAAATTTTTAAATCTGCCAATAAGTATGCCCTGGACTTTTTTCTCAAACGCAGTGACTTCCCTCATGAAGGAAGAATGCTGTTAAAGTGTTGACCCCTTAGAATAGCACCTACGTATGGTTGGTGCTATAGACATGCTACTTAAAGGAAGTAACTGACTTCTGGGCTTGACTGAGGATGTTTCCTGGAGGCTGCCGCCTCCCCTGAGAAGCAAACACCAGCTGACAGGCCCAGAAGGCAGCTGCAGACAATGTCCCAGACACACCTGTTCCCTCATCTGTAAGTTATGTTTCTTCTTCTGCCTTCCAAAGATGGACTGAGGCTGTTTTCAATATGAAAACTCAGGTGTCTCACAAGGAGGAAGAAGGTCACAAGGAGGAAGAAGGGTCTGAAGGCACCGCAGAGGCTGGAAGAGTCTCCAGTGAAGTCTGCCGGCAGTTAAAAGGCCCCCTTGGGCATTCGTCCCTGTTAGTCTTTCAGAAACGAGGCCCTTTGTGTAGCTGAGGTCTGGCTACTGCTGTTTTTATAGGAAGATTGCAAAGGTGGTGTGTGGTGACTCCTACTGGAAGCATGTGGCAAAGTCTCATTACACGCAGCAGATCTTCAACATGCTTCATTCCAGCTTTGATCACCTCCATGCAGTGATATTCACTCCTACAAAAGTGCGGTTTCTTCCATCCCTCTAGAGGTGTCTAGAGTGCCCCCCGTGTGTCTTAACATCACCCGATTCCTGTAAGTCTTTCCAGGGGTAAGCTCCCTCAGACCTTGACGACCATGGCATCTGGACTCTGCCTTAACACAGGAGTCTACAATGAGGAAAGTGAGCAGAACAAGGATCCTGTGCCAGAAGAGGGCTCACAGCCCCAAGGAAGCAAGGCTCAAGAGACACAGTATCACTCTGATGAGGACAGGGGGAGCAGAAGGACAAAAGAAGAGGAAGGTGGCCGCAGGAAGATCACCTTCAAACCTTAGCAGCAATGGCCACACGTCCGACGCTGTGCTACTCCTTCCTCCATAATTCCTTTTCATTTCTTGGGATTGTGGTTCGTTTCTTCAAGATTTCTTTTCTTTTATTGGCATGTATTTGTCATGGACAGTGTTGAATTTCATATAGACAAGGTTTTTTTCGGGAATATCATGTAATTGAACCACATTGACATCCTTCTCCCATCCCCCTCCCTCTACTCTCCCTTCTGCATTCACAGCTCGTGCATATGAATATGTCTATTCATATATATGATTTTAAGTATCTATAAAGAATTCTAGGACTCATAAATGAGAGAAAGCATTATATTTGTCTTTCTGAGTCTAGTTTTTTTTTTACTCAAAATGTTAATCTACAGTTGCATCCATTCCCAAGCAAAAGATTTAATTTCATTGCTCTTTATGGGTGAATAAACCCCATCATGTATGTGCACCACAGTATCCAGCCATCTGTTGACAGACACCTAAGCTGATTCTAAATGCGCCTCTTGTGAACAGTGCTGCAGTAACACAGGCATGCCCGTGTTTCTGTCATCTGTTGGTGTAGAGTCCTTTGAATGTATTCTCACAGTGGTATGGCTGGACTGTTAGTTACTTTTTGTTGCTGTGATAAAATATAATCAAAAGCATCTTATGGAAGAAAGAATTCATTTGATTTACAGCTCCAGAAGGAGAGTCTCTAATGGTGGGAGAGGCACAGCAGCGAGTGACCTGAGCAGGAAGCTGAGAGAAAATGACCTGGAGTTGGAGTGAGGATATAAACACTCAATCCCCGCTCCCCATGATGTTGGTCCTCAAAAAAAGACTATACTTCTTAAGGGTTCTATGACCTCCCCACGTACAGCCATGAACTGGGGACCCAGTGTTCAAATACCTGGAGCCTATGAAGGGCATTTCCCTTTGAAATCACCACAACTGTGTTATTTTCCATTTTTTTTAGGAACATCCATACCAATTTCCATTGTGTAGGGAGCAATTTACATCTCTACCAGCAATGACTAAGGGTTCCCTTTCCTCTGCAAATTCACCAGCATTTGTCACTGACTCTTTTCTTAATGGCTGCCATTCTGACTGGGTAGAATAAGCTTTGATCCTCTTTGTTATCTCCAACACGCATCACACGCCATGCACAATTTATGTGCAGCTAAGAACTGTGGTTATCTGCTGAACCCACTGTTATATTATAGTATTTAATCAACCCATTTGCAATGCTTCTGAATATTGTATCTTTGCAGTCTCCAAATTTTGGCCATATAAAACTCCTCTGAAAGGATACAGGATAGGGGGCTGTGAGGAGGGATCCCCACAGCTGATATATGGGAAGTGTGCAAAAAGAGCCTCCAATCTTCAAACACATTTTTAGTAAGAGAATTTCTCCCTTGTTTGTTCTATTGTCATGTTCCATATTAGATTTTGAGTTTCAAATTGCCTGCATAGAATTATTTTTATTAAAAAGAATGTCTTTGATGAGCTCAAATGATCTAAATCATACCACTGAACTCTGAGAAAACGCTTCGTGTTTCTATGGTACTGATGCAGCCATTTGTAATTGTCTGTGCATTCTGTGATTGCCTGTTTTCCCAGGCTGAGCCCCTAAGCTCCCTCTGAGTAGGAAAGATGGTCTTATAGTTAATTTCAGTTGCTCTAGCACCTAGGATACAGCAGGCAGGCAGATGAAATGGAATAAGATGCAGGGAGCTGGGCTAGAGAGATGGCTTAGCAATTAAGAGCACTGGCTACTCTTGCAGGGACCTGGGCTCAGTTCCCACTACCCATATGGTGGCTAACAACTGTCTATAACTCCAATTCCAAGGGATTCTGTGCCTTTTTTTTTTTTGGCGTCCTTGAGCATTGCACACATGTAGTGCACACATACATATATATGCATGTAAAACACTTATACATTATATATATATATATATGTATATGTATATGATATGCCACAAAGCCCTTGTACCTGTGGATAGCGGACACTGTGTGTGCCTTTGACCTATGGGGACTGCGTGTGAGCTTGTCCTGGTCCTGCCACAACCCCAGAGGAGCTATGGTGGTTTGAATGAGAAAGCCCCCCCCAAATATTGGATATTTTGTCCCCAGTTAGTGGTGCTGTTTTGGCAGCTTTTAAGAAGTTCAACCTTGCTAGAGAAAGCATGTCCCTGGGGGACGGGCTTTAAGAGTCCTTAAACCTTGCCAGATTTCCAGCTGTACTTTGCTTCCTGTGCCTCCTTAAAGATGTGATCCCTTGGTTGTCCGTTCTGGCCCTCTCCTTCCACCATGCCTCCCTGCCATTATGGACCCTTACCGGAACAGTAAGCTCAAATAAACTCCTCCTTGTATAAATGGCCTTAGCCGCGGTGTGTTTTCACAGCAATATAAAAGTAACTAATGCAGAAGTTATCAGGCAGCAGGCGTGGGCAAGCACAGATGGATGAAAAGGGAAGAAAGAAAGGACATAAGAAAAATTGAAGGAGTGAGGCCTGGAAGAAGTTATGTCAATGATTCTAGAGGGGATGGTGATCTTAGACAATATGTAGTCCAGACCTAAAAGAACCTTAACCCCCAACATAACGGTCTTAGGAGCTGGGGCCTTTGTCAGATGATCAGGTCATGAGGGTGCATAAGCCTGGTGCACTTATAATAAGACATAGAATTTCCTCTCTGGCTTTTCCCTCACTATGTGAGGATACCATGGGTGAAGCCCATCTGCAGACCTCACTGGACACCAGGTCTTCAGGCAGCTTTGTTACCAATCAGCTGGCTGATGTCCATTTGCCCTTCCTGGATAGGCCATGTATACCCAAGGAGAAAAGCTCTTCCAGACCTGTTACAATGGCTTTTGTTTCTCTTGGTGTTTGGGAGCAGCCAAGCAGCAGCAGGAAGCAGGGAGAGGGAGCAGCAAGTGGCGCCCTCTAGTGTTGCAGTGTGTGTGCAGGCCTTGGATATCAGAACCCTAGGCTCTGGGCATCAGCCTGTGCTGTAGCCCTCAATCTTGGTCTGAGACTGTTGGTTCTAAGACACGGAAGCTCTCTGGATTTCTTCTGGTGACTGGAGCCTGTGGGTTCCTTTCTCTGGCTTTTTTACAGTCTTCTTCTTCCTCCTCCTCCTCCTCCTCCTCCTCCTCCTCCTCCTCCTTCTTCTTCTTCTTCTTCTTCTTCTTCTTCTTCTTCTTCTGTCTTGGCTCTCTGGTCATCTCTAGGCTGCCTCCTTCTTCCCATGCTGACCACTCTTGAACTGTTCTGTTGTGCCCTTGGCTGTCAAGCAGCTGACGCCTCTGCTGTGACCACAGCTCTGTTCTTTCCTTGTTACAGAAGCTCAGGCTGCACTACTAATCATAGGCAAGAAATGATCACTATCACAGCCTTGTCTCTTAATGCCAATGCCAATCACTGAGAAGTGTTCTGAACTAATCATGGCCATGCTTCTTAATGTAAATCACAGTCATTCTTTCTTTTCTAAGACTGTTCAATGACACCTCTTACCTCCAGTCGCCAATCACAGAAGTCCCTCTTCTATGCCAGTGGGGGTAGTGCATTCCCGCTGGCCAAGGTGGAAATGGTTGCATAGTCTTTTAGAGTTCATCTAGAGATGAGCTGTTTCTGACATCTCTGGCTAAAGCCACACCTTCATGAGTCAGGTAAATGAGCTGCAGTGATTGCATGGCTGTCTCACTTCATCTGTGCAATGTTCAAGATGGCCGGTGCTTGTGTCAGAGTTGTCCAGCTGGCTGTTAGTCTGATAATCCTTTGCTCAAGGCAGCCAGGGCCACAAGCAAGAACCCAACAAGCTGCCAACTAGGGGATTGGATGGCCTCATCCCAAACATCTCTGCTTATTTAGAGGAAAAAGGACTTCAAAAGAAGTGCTGACTATGTAAGCCTAGAGAACTTATTATTAGCACTAATAATGATTTTAACTGACTTTAACAGTGCCTAGTGCCCCAGGGAGAGGTGGTCTCATTTGTACGTCTCTCCTTGATCTTGAATTGCCCAATGCCCAGAACTATGAACAGTAAATGTATGGTGTTTCAGCAACACAGACACAGTCATTCATTAAAACTGTGTGTCTTGGTCCAAGCAGGAGGCTAGTGCCTGAGACTGGGTACCTTCTAAACCACAGAACTGTGTACCTCACATTTCTGGGGCTGAAATGGGGCTCCGGCCAATCTGGCAACTGATGAGGGACAGGCCTCACAGAGGACCCCTTCTGTGTGCCATCTCAGGACACAAGAGACAAAGAAGTCACCTGGGGCCTCTTTTATTAAGGTCATAATTCCATTGTCATGGTTCTACCCTCATGAGCTAATAACGTCTCTTTGTACCAACTCACTGGGAATTAGGTATCAACAAAAGCTTCAAACCACAACACTGTCTGATCAAAGACGTCCTCCTACCCCAGCTTATTCTCTAGACAAGTACAAGAGCTGTCTAGAAACAGACAGACATTGCACCCTGTAAGAAAACCAACATGCTTGGCTTATAGCCCACTCTGAATGCCAAAACCTATCTCAAAGTTACACTAACCAGAGCCACCATCCTGTCCCTCTTGGGATGGACTGCATCCTTAAACTGTGAGCCAAAATAACCCTTCCTTCCTCAGGTAGCTTTCAACAGGTATTTTGTCATAGCAGCAAGAAAAGTAGGTAGCACAATGCCCCAGGGGCTAGTGGGAGCTGAGCTGGGTTTCCAGGCTCCAGGCTCTGTCCCTCCTGCATTTGCAAAGCCTGGTGGTTTGGCATCATTCAAGGCTTCTGCATTGATTTGTGCACTGAAGGACAAATGCCTGGGTTTAAAAGGGCCCTGAGCTAATTTCCAAAGGACCCCATCTTGGGTTGAGTAAACTTTAGGTAAACCTCAGATTGGAGCTAATTTGTAACCCAGGAACTGTGTAAAGCTCCCAACCCAGAGACTGTGTTACCTGGGAAAATAAATAACAGCCCCTGTTGTCTCAAAGTCTCCAAACCCCATCACGGGCCCTAGTCCTACCCACCTCTCCCTTTCCAAACTCCCCAGCCCTTATAGGCAGCCCACCAACTCTGACTGAGGGTGCAGTTTCAAATCCCAAGGAGAAACTGTCACCACCCGCATTGTTCTTAATAAAGAACAATCTGCTCCTAAGGTCGGTCTCTCATCTTTCATTTTCATGTCTCCCCGGTCAATCCTGATCTAACGTTTTCTAACATGCTCTCCTTCATTCACTCAATACCACAGTCTGAGTGAACTGTGCATACTAAAGGTGCAGAAGGTATGCTCCATCCCACCTGCTCTTACAGAACTGAGGTCAGAAAGCAAAACACATAGCAGGTTAGCTAAGGAAGAAAACCACAACAGGGCTTGTGTGGCATGTCGTGGATGGTAATACATTTTCAGACAGGCCAGCCAGAAGAGGGTTCACCAAGAAGATTTTTGAAGTCCCAGAGGAAGAAAGATTACCAAGTGGATATGTGGGGGACTATATTAGAGGTGGAGAGAGCATGTGCAAAGGCCCTGGGGAATCCAAGGGAAGCTGGTTTTTTAAAAATATTTTGTTTATTTTTTATTTTTAATTTATGTGCATGAGTGTATTGCCTGCTTGTATATAAGTGCACTCATTGTGAAATGCCACGGAGGCCAGAAGAAGGTGTCAGGTCCCCTGGAACTGGAGTTACAGACAGGTGTTAGCCACCTTGTGGGTGCTGGGAATCAAACCCAGGTCCTCTGCCAGAGCAGCCGGTACTCTTGACCTCTGAGCCATCTCTCCACTCCCAAATAAATAAAATAAAAAGTTATTTTTTAAAAGATCAATAAGAACTCTGTTACCATGTGTCAACCTGCTTTTGTGGCTACAGCAGAATGTGTAAGACAAGAAGACGTCAGAAATAAAAGAGGTCTATTCAGTCCACACTGCTGGAGGTTCAAGAGGGTTATCTTGGTCTTTCTGGCATCAGAATGGTGGAAATCTGCAAAAGGAGAGATCGCCTTGCTGGACAGGAATCCTGAGAGGCCTGGGAGTGACCGGGCTTGTTTATCTCTATAGAATTAACTCAAACTCACCAACACATCTCTCCCAAGAGCAGGGCCCCATGAGCTATGGACCTCCCATTAGGCCCTCCTCCTAAAGGTGCTCCTGTGTCAGCAATGCCAGCCTGAAGACCAAGTCTTCAGCACTGAAATGCATCACTATGAGAGTGTGCAACAGCAGGTGTCAGGAACTAGGTGGTACTGAAGAGACAGAGGCAAGAAACCATGCTCTAGGTTTATTCCGAAAGTAGAGTCTCACATGTTCAGATCAGCTGGCAATTAGTTGAGAATGAGGGGTGAAGGCTGACGGATCCATGATTTTTTTATTCTGACCAAACAGAGAATGGAGCTGTTCCTCAGGTTGTCAGTTTATAATATCTTGGGTCCAGAGTCACACTTCATTACCTGCTCTGAGAAAATGGATCTGGGTCCTTCACATACTTGTTTTGTTTTGTTTTGTTCTGTTTTTCTCTTGCCAGTTGGTCCGATAGTAGAATATGCAAGCAAACAGAATAAGAATTGGGGCAAGATGACAGGACATTGCCTCCTCACCCAGCCACCTCCCTAACCACAGCCTCCTGCAGATCACCCAGCTCCTGGCTCCTGCATTACACAGTGGCCTTCTATACCCAAAGGGCAGCTGGTCCCTCAGACACCCAAGAATCTCCTATCAATGGAATTCCCAAACACACCAGCCACCTAGAATTCCAGCAAGTTTTGAAGATATATATATATCGTATTATATATTATATATATCAAGAAACATCTGCCATGACTTTGCTGCTATTTAGAAAGAACTGGTCCGCCCCCCCCCCAGGATCCTCATCACAGCTCTGGGCTCAGGGCTTCTTTCCTGGGTGCTATAGTACTAGGCCTATACTATTCCTGATAGCATATTCTTTCTGCCTTTATTCTGTGATTTACTTTAAAATTTTTATTTTATTACTATGTGGGAGTTGAACAGGGTGAATGTATGCGTACATACATGTGGAGGTCTCAGGGGCCATCCACCTTGATTTTTGAAGCAGAGTTTCTCACTAGATCCTGGGGCTCACTGATTACACTAGGCTGGATGCCCAGTGAGTCCCAAGATCTTCCTGTCTTCACCGCCCCACCACTGGGATTTCAAGCATGTGCCATCTTGCCTGCCCATTTACAAAGGTCCTGGGGATCGAGCTCGGACCCTTATGCTGGTGTGGCAGGCACCTGACCAGCCGGCCCATCTCTCCAGCCTCTAGCCTTCATTTTTCACAAGCCACTCTCTCATCATTCTAATTGTCATTGTAGCGAATAATTTTCCATTATTTTTTTGTGTATGAGTGCATTGCCTGCATGTAAGTCCATTCATGTCCTGCAATGCCCAAGGAGGTCAGAAGAGGGTATCATCTACCTTGGAACTGGAGTTTGAGATGGTTGTTAGCTGCCATATGGGTGCCGGGAATTGAACTCCAATCCTCTATGGCATTAACCACTGAGCCATCTCTCTAGTCCTGTGAATAATTTTTAATTGTATAAAAACATAATTTTTCATGTTTGATATTAAAATGTGTGTGCATGTTTCCCCTCACAATTGGACACAGATTGACACATAGTGGACCCAGAAGGCAGACCTGAGGTTTTGTAACTGACTTAGTTGTATCCTCATGTAGTTGTGTCCTTGAGTTGACCTTGGTGCAGGGTAAGGTCATTGCACAGTGGCAGCTGGCCATGGGCCTTCACCTGTGTTAACTGCAGTGACCACCCCACCCAGGCTTCCCTAACTGTAATGACAACAATGCTGACCACAGCCTAGAGCAGAGGCCTGACAGGCGGATGGACACATTCTATCCCACCAGAGGATTCAGGGTGGCAATGGCAGGCTCAGGACCACCAGTCTCTCTTAGTATTTTATAAACAATATTAAGATAGAATTCTTGAGGGAATACATAGTTCATACATGTCATTCTAGCCCACGTGACATTCCTAGAACAGACAATACTTGCTTTCTTTCCATGACATAAAAGGAATGAATTCAAGGCCAACCTGGTCTACATAGTAAGTTTCAGACCAGCTGAGGCTACAGGGAAACGCTGTCTCGAAACAAAAACAAAAATAAGTTACTGTTCAGGCTGGGCGTGGTTGCACTCAGGAGGCAGAGGGAGGTGGATCTCTGTGAGTTCAAGGCCAGCCTGATCTACATAGTGAGTTCCAGGCCAGCTAGGGCTACAGGGAGACCCTGTCTCAAGAAGACCGAAAAATGTCACTGTTCAGTCATGCCCTGGCCCCAGACATGATAGTTACGTACAAGCAGCTGTATCCTGGCTTCACATAAATACTACTAATAAAGCTGTTTTATGAAGCTCTGAGCTGTCACTCTAATGGCGTAAGTTCTATATCAATACTACAGTTTCAAAGAAATGAATTGTGAAAGATGAGATTAATAACTGCCCATGGTAATGTTTTTATGTTCATCCCTTTTCCATAATAACTTTATTGTCTTCTCGTGTTTCAGGGAGTGGATTTTTATTCTTTTGAAACTGTATGCCTAATATGTATACAATAAAAATATCTACTAAAAACAAACAAGCAAAAATGAAGGACGCTAACCTTTAGTTGACGTACCATCTGATAGTAGAGCACTTCCGCAATCACCCTAGAATTAAGTAGTGTGGTTGTAGGACTGATACTACTGAAAGTCAAAGTCAAGCAAGAAATTAAAATGGGCTGTTGACCAGTGATGTTAACACAGTTCCCAGTCTGTTTCCTGGGTAAAATGTTACATTAGTGATAGCAGAAACAGATTCAATTTTAAAATAGAGGCATTTCCTTGACCAATGTCATTAACATTTCTGACCATAATTTCAAAATACAATAATGAATGAGAGAAAAAATGAATGGAGGCAGAGGAGGGGCATCTGGTGGACATGGCAACACGAGGCTGGATCAAGTGGGTCTTGGAGAATAATGGAAACAAATCCTGACAAGTGATATCATGTGCCCCTGGTGGGGTGGAAGATGAACTCTCCTCAAATCCAAGGCCCTGCTGAGCCCAAGAAGAGTCAAGAGGATGTCTCTGCTGAGGTGATGTTGTAGAACCCTACACCACCACCTCACCACAGGAGACCCTGTGCCTGCTAGGCTTCCCCACAAGTTAAAGGAGTCCACACGGGTCTTTGCAATCCACAGTAAGTAGTTGCTTTCTGCTACTCTAGTTGCTAACTAGAGTAGTCTAGTTAGCAAACATCTCTCAATATTTCCCCACTTGTTTGGTTTTTTTCCCCAGCTATAAGAATCTTCCTGTGAGTCCTAGAATCAGCCCTTTCCTGCCCCAGGGCCTTGGCTCATGCCATCGTCCCTCTGCCTGACCTATGTTCCCCTCCAGTGAGAACCTGGGCTTACTCTCTCACAGATGGTTTCCCTAATCAACCTGCCTGGCCCAGCTTCCCAGGTACATGCTGACTTTGTAGTTCAGCCTTTTCTCAGTTTCTTCCATAACAAGCTTAATACTTGGTTATTGATTTGTTTATTGTCCTTGGGGATTTTTCACGACTGCTTACTGTGACACTTTCTCACATGCCACCTTCCCCAGCTTCTAGGTAATCTCAATCCTCACATGGATAGATCTTTCCAGAGCCTACCCTTCCCACCCCCATGATATCCCCGAACTTCACTCAGGACACATCAATAACAGTCACTCCTTCATCTTTAACTTCCCAAGACTGGGACCTTTCGTTAGAATCACTCAGCCAACATGCACCTTCATTACACTTGCAAAACCAAACCCTGATTAAGCCCCTTCATGTACTCCATAGGCACACTGTGTACTCATGGGAGACAGGGAAAAACACAACCTAATGGTTGGTCCCACTGTGACTTTCCAGTTCTTGTGATCTCCAGAGGGCCCTTAGCATGCCCAACAAGCTCACTGAACCTCTAACTTGTTCTTTCTTTTAAGTCTTCTAAGTTACCATGATCTCCTGTTTGCTTAGACTGCCGGGATATTGATCCCCAACTCTTGTCACACTGAGTTAACTGGAAAGACGCTTCTGTAAGTTCCTCCTCAGCCTTCTCTACCTTCCTACAAGGAAGCTCTCACTCTCTCTCTGTACTGTGCCCTGGATGAAGTGTCTCTGTTGCCACCCAATGCTAATCTGCTTCTGTGCTAGACCAATGGGTCTCAACCTCACAGAGGACAATTCTCCAGCAATTGTCCCCTCCCTTTCCTATGTCCCCAGCACTTCCCTCTCCACCTGACCATTTTTCTCTGCTAACAAACACCTTTCTCCTGCAAGAACTGGTGTCAGGGGCTGTGGAATGAGCAGAAATGAGTCAACACATTATCCAGTTCCCAGCACACAGGAAAGTGGATCCACCTTGCCTACCCATGAAAAGTTCTATCTAAAAATGGTCAGGCTGCATTATATGAGTGGACTAATATGATTAGGGTCTCATGAAGCCATTATCAAAGTAACTACTTTAGTAATTTCAAGGCAAACAAGAGAGGTATTATTTTAACTGAATGGCTCCTTTACGTGAGGAATATTCTGTGGCCATGAACAGGCTCCAGCAAGAGAAAGCTTAGCAAAATCTCAGTGTCTTACTGCCTTTGTCTCGTAGGTTAAGTTTCACCTTCGTAACATTCTCGGGATCTTAGCAGCATCATAATACAGTTTCTCTGTCATGAAAGCTGGCCATGGGTTAGAGGGACACTCAGGGCTCCTTCCTTCTGGGCATCGTAGATGAGGTGTCTGTTCTTTATAGCTTCATGGCTCAGTATAAGGCCCCCAAGTTGAGCATTGTGAGGTAAAAGGGCTGAGACCCATTCAGAGCCTTCATTGCTTCAGCCCACATGGGCTGACAGTTTTTCTTCTGTATTTCTCTGAACAGAACATAGAACCACTGACAACTCAGCTGGGCAGTGTTGATTCTCATGAGCCCCAAATCAAAATGAAAACAGACGTCATCGGTAAGTGCAGTGATGTCTTCCACACCCAAGGAAGCCATTCTTTCTGGAAGTTTCCACTCAGCCACCTGTGGTCTGGCATTTAACTTATGGAACAACACACACACACACACACACACACACACATTTGTAACTGACTTAGTTGTATCCTCATGTAGTTGTGTCCTTGAGTTGACCTTGGTGCAGGGTAAGGTCATTGCACAGTGGCAGCTGGCCATGGGCCTTCACCTGTGTTAACTGCAGTGACCACCCCACCCAGGCTTCCCTAACTGTAATGACAACAATGCTGACCACAGCCTAGAGCAGAGGCCTGACAGGCGGATGGACACATTCTATCCCACCAGAGGATTCAGGGTGGCAATGGCAGGCTCAGGACCACCAGTCTCTCTTAGTATTTTATAAACAATATTAAGATAGAATTCTTGAGGGAATACATAGTTCATACATGTCATTCTAGCCCACGTGACATTCCTAGAACAGACAATACTTGCTTTCTTTCCATGACATAAAAGGAATGAATTCAAGGCCAACCTGGTCTACATAGTAAGTTTCAGACCAGCTGAGGCTACAGGGAAACGCTGTCTCGAAACAAAAACAAAAATAAGTTACTGTTCAGGCTGGGCGTGGTTGCACTCAGGAGGCAGAGGGAGGTGGATCTCTGTGAGTTCAAGGCCAGCCTGATCTACATAGTGAGTTCCAGGCCAGCTAGGGCTACAGGGAGACCCTGTCTCAAGAAGACCGAAAAATGTCACTGTTCAGTCATGCCCTGGCCCCAGACATGATAGTTACGTACAAGCAGCTGTATCCTGGCTTCACATAAATACTACTAATAAAGCTGTTTTATGAAGCTCTGAGCTGTCACTCTAATGGCGTAAGTTCTATATCAATACTACAGTTTCAAAGAAATGAATTGTGAAAGATGAGATTAATAACTGCCCATGGTAATGTTTTTATGTTCATCCCTTTTCCATAATAACTTTATTGTCTTCTCGTGTTTCAGGGAGTGGATTTTTATTCTTTTGAAACTGTATGCCTAATATGTATACAATAAAAATATCTACTAAAAACAAACAAGCAAAAATGAAGGACGCTAACCTTTAGTTGACGTACCATCTGATAGTAGAGCACTTCCGCAATCACCCTAGAATTAAGTAGTGTGGTTGTAGGACTGATACTACTGAAAGTCAAAGTCAAGCAAGAAATTAAAATGGGCTGTTGACCAGTGATGTTAACACAGTTCCCAGTCTGTTTCCTGGGTAAAATGTTACATTAGTGATAGCAGAAACAGATTCAATTTTAAAATAGAGGCATTTCCTTGACCAATGTCATTAACATTTCTGACCATAATTTCAAAATACAATAATGAATGAGAGAAAAAATGAATGGAGGCAGAGGAGGGGCATCTGGTGGACATGGCAACACGAGGCTGGATCAAGTGGGTCTTGGAGAATAATGGAAACAAATCCTGACAAGTGATATCATGTGCCCCTGGTGGGGTGGAAGATGAACTCTCCTCAAATCCAAGGCCCTGCTGAGCCCAAGAAGAGTCAAGAGGATGTCTCTGCTGAGGTGATGTTGTAGAACCCTACACCACCACCTCACCACAGGAGACCCTGTGCCTGCTAGGCTTCCCCACAAGTTAAAGGAGTCCACACGGGTCTTTGCAATCCACAGTAAGTAGTTGCTTTCTGCTACTCTAGTTGCTAACTAGAGTAGTCTAGTTAGCAAACATCTCTCAATATTTCCCCACTTGTTTGGTTTTTTTCCCCAGCTATAAGAATCTTCCTGTGAGTCCTAGAATCAGCCCTTTCCTGCCCCAGGGCCTTGGCTCATGCCATCGTCCCTCTGCCTGACCTATGTTCCCCTCCAGTGAGAACCTGGGCTTACTCTCTCACAGATGGTTTCCCTAATCAACCTGCCTGGCCCAGCTTCCCAGGTACATGCTGACTTTGTAGTTCAGCCTTTTCTCAGTTTCTTCCATAACAAGCTTAATACTTGGTTATTGATTTGTTTATTGTCCTTGGGGATTTTTCACGACTGCTTACTGTGACACTTTCTCACATGCCACCTTCCCCAGCTTCTAGGTAATCTCAATCCTCACATGGATAGATCTTTCCAGAGCCTACCCTTCCCACCCCCATGATATCCCCGAACTTCACTCAGGACACATCAATAACAGTCACTCCTTCATCTTTAACTTCCCAAGACTGGGACCTTTCGTTAGAATCACTCAGCCAACATGCACCTTCATTACACTTGCAAAACCAAACCCTGATTAAGCCCCTTCATGTACTCCATAGGCACACTGTGTACTCATGGGAGACAGGGAAAAACACAACCTAATGGTTGGTCCCACTGTGACTTTCCAGTTCTTGTGATCTCCAGAGGGCCCTTAGCATGCCCAACAAGCTCACTGAACCTCTAACTTGTTCTTTCTTTTAAGTCTTCTAAGTTACCATGATCTCCTGTTTGCTTAGACTGCCGGGATATTGATCCCCAACTCTTGTCACACTGAGTTAACTGGAAAGACGCTTCTGTAAGTTCCTCCTCAGCCTTCTCTACCTTCCTACAAGGAAGCTCTCACTCTCTCTCTGTACTGTGCCCTGGATGAAGTGTCTCTGTTGCCACCCAATGCTAATCTGCTTCTGTGCTAGACCAATGGGTCTCAACCTCACAGAGGACAATTCTCCAGCAATTGTCCCCTCCCTTTCCTATGTCCCCAGCACTTCCCTCTCCACCTGACCATTTTTCTCTGCTAACAAACACCTTTCTCCTGCAAGAACTGGTGTCAGGGGCTGTGGAATGAGCAGAAATGAGTCAACACATTATCCAGTTCCCAGCACACAGGAAAGTGGATCCACCTTGCCTACCCATGAAAAGTTCTATCTAAAAATGGTCAGGCTGCATTATATGAGTGGACTAATATGATTAGGGTCTCATGAAGCCATTATCAAAGTAACTACTTTAGTAATTTCAAGGCAAACAAGAGAGGTATTATTTTAACTGAATGGCTCCTTTACGTGAGGAATATTCTGTGGCCATGAACAGGCTCCAGCAAGAGAAAGCTTAGCAAAATCTCAGTGTCTTACTGCCTTTGTCTCGTAGGTTAAGTTTCACCTTCGTAACATTCTCGGGATCTTAGCAGCATCATAATACAGTTTCTCTGTCATGAAAGCTGGCCATGGGTTAGAGGGACACTCAGGGCTCCTTCCTTCTGGGCATCGTAGATGAGGTGTCTGTTCTTTATAGCTTCATGGCTCAGTATAAGGCCCCCAAGTTGAGCATTGTGAGGTAAAAGGGCTGAGACCCATTCAGAGCCTTCATTGCTTCAGCCCACATGGGCTGACAGTTTTTCTTCTGTATTTCTCTGAACAGAACATAGAACCACTGACAACTCAGCTGGGCAGTGTTGATTCTCATGAGCCCCAAATCAAAAAGAAAACAGACGTCATCGGTAAGTGCAGTGATGTCTTCCACACCCAAGGAAGCCATTCTTTCTGGAAGTTTCCACTCAGCCACCTGTGGTCTGGCATTTAACTTATGGAACAACACACACACACACACACACACACACACACACACACACACACACTGGAGCTCTGGTAGGGTGTCGATCATTTCTTGGATAGTCAGGTTGTCTACCCTACAGTTGACAAGACTGTCACTTTAGATGGGCTGACCTTGTCCTGTGAACTCTGTTCCAGTATGTGTGTTCCTTAGGTTGCTATAGACGAAGAGGGCACAAGTCAGATGCTGGCTGGGCTCTGAACCAGGAATCCTGGCGTTGGCGGTCACCAGTTACTGAGCTTGGCATCCTGATCAGGTGTAGGGGAGTTTAGAACAATATGTCACTGTTCTTTCCTTCCATTGTGTTCTTCTCTTCTGCCCTACCAAGGAGCTGCCCCGTCTCCCCCCAGGCTCAGAGGCAGAGTAGGTATGAGTTACAAAGCATCCAAGTACTAATTACTAAATTAATGACTGTGTGTATGTATGTGTGAGTGTATGTGAATGCCTGTGAGTGTTAGTGCATGTGCGTGAACATTTGTATAAGCATGTGTGTGAGCATGTGTGTGTGTGTGTGTGTGTGTGTGTGTGTGCGCATGCGTGTCATGTTCTTGTTGATCTCAGATGTTGCAAACTCACCCACTGAAGAAATTACTGGTATCAGAACACCAGCATTTACTTCAGGGACTCCAGAAGCCAGTTGCCAGGCCACAGATGGCTGAGCATATGAAGCTTACAGTAGTGTCTGTGGCATCTCCCATCAGCCTGTTGCAGGGTAGGGATCACCCACAGTAGAAAGAAGGAGACAAAAGTTCCCAAAAATCGTATTATCAAAATGGTGCTCTTGGCTGCCATGAGAAAACTCATCAGGAAAGATGGGTGAGAGATTTACCCAGAAGGCACACTTCCCACGCGTGTGAGACATTTTGGGAAGACAACAGCTGGAGATAACATCCTGCCTTCCTTCCAAGAGCCTTGTTGAGGCCCAAATGAGCGGAAGTGCAAAGAGTTGCAGCGACATGTGCAGGATTTTTTTTTTTTTTTTTTTTTTTTTGAGACAGGGTCTCCCTTTAGTCCCAGCTGGCCTGGAGCTCATTCTGTAGACCAGGCTGGCCTTGAACACACAGAGATCCGCCTGCCTCTGCCTCCCAAGTGCTAGGATTAAAGGCACGCACCACCACATCCGGCTTTTTTGTCTTTTTTGGGGGGGGGTATTTTTGAGACAGGGTCTCAACATGTGCAGGATTTTTAATCTGAAGAATGGAGATACTTATTCTGAAACTTCTTTAAATTAAGACTTGGCAAGCCCAGGCCTCTGCGAGATCCAGCCCTACAGAGTCCCAGAGCCCATTCCTTCCCCGTGTGCTGTTTTAATATTCCCCATTTGAAGTTACAGGAAGATGTGCAGACAGCATCTTCCTGTTTCATTCATGTGTTCAGAGGTTCCGGGATAACTTATGTATCTAACTTGTCTCATTGCCGCATCAAAATACCTGACAAAGCAGCTTAAGGAAGGAACTGGGCTCATAACTGGATGGGAAGGACATGGTGGTAGGAGCTGGAGGTGGCTGCTCACACGGCGTCCACCGTCAGGGAGCAGAGAGAGATGAAGCCTGCTGCCCAGCTGGCTTTCTCCTTTTTATACAATCCAGGATCTCAGCTGGAATGAGGCTGCCCAGAGTCAGCATTGGTCTTCCATCTCAACTAACCTAGTCTAGAAACTCCCTCATGGCGGTGCCTGGAGATTCATCTCCTAGGTGAATCTGGATCCTGTCACACTGACGAGACCAACCATCAAAATCTAGAATTAAGGTTTTGAGAATCGTATCCGGAGCCTATCTCAGAACTACCCTGACAGTGGGAGGGTTGCAAATCTCAAAGGGAAAAATGAGTCACAATTCCCAGAGTTCCGTTCAGGTGACCAATGACCGATATAAGTACCAGGGAAGCCAAGGCTCTGAATAGGCAGTGCCTTTGTATCTGAAACATATCCTTAGATATAAAAATACTGGATCCCAAGGTCGATTCTCATAAGCCAGGCCACGGGGACTCCATGCCCAGGGAAGCATTCAGAAGACATCACTAAGCAACACGAGGCCAAGTGTATGACCAACAAACACATCCCTAACTATCTCTCCAGGGTCCAGGGTCAAAGCCAGATCGAAGATGCCCACTCGGACAATGTGCACATTACACTGTAAACACAGAACAAAAGGCACTGTGGCTTCCGTTTCAGCTGCCTATCTGCACAGGGAATCCATAGCTGGGATCACTCCTGCCCAGAAAGGTGGGAGGGAAGTCCCTGGAAACAGAGTAAGGGGGACCCAGGAGGAAGGTTCCTCCAGTTCCTCCAGGTACTCCTGTGTATTGCACCACATGTGGTGATCTTAGCCCTTCCTGGAAAAGTTACACCCTAAATTCTCGTGGCCAGGAAGCAACTGCCTAGGGTCTCAGTCCAGACAGTTTTCCACTCCCTCAGGCTACATTCCAAGGCCAGGTTCGGGAGGATGGTGAGGAAAAGATCTCCCAGGCAGGCGGAGTCACCATCTAAAGACCCAGGCAGACACTGTCATAGATTCAAATGCTGCATCTGTTTGATTAAGTTAAAATGAGGTATCCTTTCCCACAAAGGTGCTCTGTTCTTATAAAAACATCAACAATGTTGACAAGAAAAAGAACAAAGTGGCCCCAGCTGGTAAATCTGCATTCCAGCCTAATGACTGCTTTGTCTCCTCCCAGAATCTTCTATGCATATACGTGTGTGTGTGTGTGTGTGTGTGTGTGTGTGTGTGTGTGTGTGTGTTCTTACTCTTCACAATGTTATGAACAGCTCTGTTTTTTTTTTTCTCTTCTTTTGTTATTGATGTTTGAGACAGGCAGGGTGTCACTGTGTAGTCCAGGCTGGCCTGGAGCTCACTGTGTAGGTCTAGCCCCCTGCCTCTGTCTCCTAAATGTCAGGATTCCATGCCTGTGCTACCACACCCAACCTGTTCTCAAACTTCTTCATGTTCAAATCAGAGACCAAGAGAGTTGAGAGGGAAGGGGAAAGGACGGCAGCTACCTGTGGAAGGTTCACTACATGCCATGCATTTCTACACACTGGGTTAAACTTAAAAACCAACCTCGGGCTGGAGAGGTGCTTCAAATGTTAAGAGCATTGGCTGCTTTTGCAGAGGACCTGGGTTTGATTCCCAGCACCCACATGGTGGCTGACAACCATCCACAACCCCAGTCCCAGGGGAATCCAAGGCCCTCTTCTGACCGCCATGAGCATGCCATGACGTGGGTACACTTACATATATGCAATCAGTACACTCACACAGCCTCCTTAGGACAACTTCTATTAGTTGTCCTAGAGTTAGTTGCTCAATAGACCCTTTCCCAACTGCTTCCCACTGAGCCCTATAGAGAGCAGAGATGGGGGCAGTGCACGGAAGGCCACAGTGTGGCCATTCCCACTGTTTGCTCTAGGCAGACCTTGGTGACAAAGATACAGAGTGACCTACAGTGTTTGCCTGGCTTGCCCAATGCTCTTCAATCCCAGGCCCTAAGAACAGGTTCCATTGAATGGAAATCACTGATTTTTCCCTAAATTCCTGGGGCAACTTTTTTGTTGCTGTTCTCAGCCATTTCACTGAGTTGTATAGTTTCTACTTGTCTGCCTTTATAAGTCACACAATTCCAAATGTAGAAGAAAGGGAAAAGAGTATTTTCAGGATTATCAGTAGCTCATGGAGTCCTCACTGAAGCCCCTGGATGTCAGAACTGCCTTCTTCAGCTGACAGTTAAAATTGATTTCCTGGCCCCAGGCTCTCTATTCAGGGTAGACTGGGATCGTATTATGTCTGGGTGTCTGTCTCTACTGTCTTCCCTCACAGACCACAGGAAAATGAAGAGGGGCAGAGAGGAGAGCAACTGTTCTTGAAGTTTAGTGTGCTGTTTCCCATGGGGAGCCATGCCACTTGAGAAAAAGTGAACAAACTTGAGAAGACATCATAGATTAGACTATTCATGATGCTCTTAGAAGCTTCATTCAGAAAAGTCCAAATTAAGCCAAGTGTGATGGGACACTCCTGTCATTCCCAAACCTGTGAGGCAGAAGCAGGAGGACTTTGATGTGAGGCCATCTCGGAATATAAAGAGAGGTGACATAATGAGACCTTGTCTCCAAAAAGTCCAAAATTACAAGCAACCTAGATATCCCTCAAAGTGTGTGTGTGTGTGTGTGTGTGTGTGTGTGTGTGTACAGAAGTTACCTTTAAGGGGGTTGACAGAGAGATGTGAGGGGCTTCCTGCTTGGATGGATTCATTCTGTTTGGCTCAGAAGGGTGGTGACATAGATGTACACAAAGGTAAAAATCTGTTAAGTTCCAAGTTTAACATATGCTCTTCTGCATATAAACAACACCTCAGCAATAAATAAATAAATAAATTTTTAAGACATTAAAAGAAAGGGAGAGAAGACAGCTTATGCGAACACGTCTCGGGCAAGGTACAGCGAGGAAGGAAGGCCAGAGGGGCATTCTGGCCATCTTGCACAGCCTCCTGAGCCTCCCCTGGAAAGGACGTATAACGATGGAACTTTCTTGAACAGTCCTTTGGGAAATGAGAGCTTGTGCACACACATTGACCAACAGGGTGCCTATCACCCAGGAGACAATCGGAAAATGGGTTGTTTTGCTGCAAATACGCTGTCAGCTCCTGGGCAGGCAGGTCCAGTCCTAGGCAGCAGGGATGCCTGGTACATAACGCAATCCCTCACACAGTGGTGACACACCCTCATGGCTCAGCCTCCCTCTATCTTCCTACCAGGACCTGCTCCCCTTTTCTCGTGGGGAAAACAGAGCAAGCACTGCATATGGGGGAATCTCAGGGATGACCACACTGGTTGCCCTCCTAGTGGTTCTGGATCTCTCTCTCTCTCTCTCTCTCTCTCTCTCTCTCTCTCTCTCTCTCTCTCATCTTTCCTTGCAGCTCAAATAACAAAGCACATAGGTTTTCTTTTTTAATTATTATCTATTTTTAAAAACTCTTTTGAGATAAGGTCTTATAATACCGTCCAGGCTGGCCTTGAGTAACTGAGATTACAGGCCTCGTCCCCTCCCCCCCATTACCAGCTTGGATCTATGTATGCCCCATATAAATGCTTACCATAAGAAAACCACTCCATTTTTTCCTCTTGACTAACTCTATTGCTCAGTGGTCTCAGACAACCCATTCTGTGCTTAGCACAAAAACAGAGAAACATAAAACAGAGGTAACTTGGGGCTGGAGAGAAGGCTCAGCCATTAAGAGCACTGACTGCTCTTGCAAAGGACCTGGGTTTGATTCCCAGCACCCACATGGCAGGTAAGAACCGTCTTTAGTGCCAGGCTTGGTGGCACATGCCTTTAATCCCAGCACTCAGGATGTAGAGGCAGGCTGATGTCTGTGAGATCAAGGCCAGCCTGGTCTACAGAGCGAGCTCTGGGCCAGCTGGGACTAAAGGGAGACCCTGTCTCAAAAATACTAAAAAAAAAGCAAAACCAAACAAACAAAAAAAAAACCCTGAGGTAACTTGTAGTCTGGGGACAAAACTGAGCTTTGGAGATATGTGCTATGGTCCTTCGGTGACACAGAAGGTTAGAATATCTTCTCTGTCCCAGACGGGTCTTGTGATGACTGAGGGCTGGTTGCTGGGCCCCAGTGAGCCTCACATGACTCCTCTATAAAGTGAAAATCAGAAGAGTGTAGACGCTGGGGCTTGAGGTGGGGATGAGTAGTCCATCTGGGGCGCTGCTCAGAAGTGTGTGTGTGTGTGTGTGTGTGTATGTGTGTATGTGTATGTATGTGTGTATGTGTGTATGTGTGTATGTGTGTATGTGTGCGTGTGTGTGTATGTGCGTGTATGTGTGTATGTGTGTGTATGTGTGTATGTGTGTGTATGTGTATGTGTGTGTATGTGTGTGTATGTGTGTATGTGTCTGTGTATGTGTGTATGTGTGTGTATGTGTGTGTATGTGTGTGTATGTGTGTGCATGTGTGTGTATATGTGTATGTGTGTGTATGTGTGTATGTGTGTATGTGTGTATGTGTGTGTATGTGTGTGTATGTGTGTGTGTATGTGTGTGTATGTGTATGTGTGTATATGTGTATGTGTGTGTATGTGTGTATATGTGTGTATGTGTGTGTGTGTGTGTGTGTGTCCTCCACAATGTGTTCAGTTGTCTGCTGCTGATCGTGTCTTACGGGGGTGTGGACAGAGGCTGGAGAAGGGGCCAAGAGGAAGAAAGAAAGGAAGAGGAACATACATTGCCAGCAGGGTCCACCATTGTCCTAAGAAGAGGTGACATCAAAACCAAAATGGCTGCAGCATGGTCAGCCAGAGATCCTGTTACCCCCAGTGCCGCCCACCTCCCTGCCACATGAGACAAAGGAATGGGGCCTTGTAGGAGGGCAGAGCTGAGCTGAGAGGATGAGATACCACTGGGGACGAGGGGATATTACATCATACTCTTGGTTCTTCCTCTCCTGCAAGATTCAACCTGGTTCCAAAATGATAAAACATCCTGCCTGGAACTCATCTACCAGAAGGAACGGTCTTCCAGACCTAACTTTGTTTTGCAAAGTTTGAAAAACACTGGTTTAGCGAGACTGGACACTCTCTTGACCGTACAAACTCTGTGTCCATCCTGTGGTTTCGAGCTGCTGGACTTGCTGGTCCATCCACCTTCTCCAGAGAACTCTCATTTTTCTTAGTAAACTCTCCTTGTTGCTTGACTTCGGTGGAGCCCCAGCCAGTTTCCACACACACAGCCAGTTTCCACACACGGCCAGCTTCCCCACATGGCCAGCTTCCTCACACGGCCAGCTTCCACACACACAGCCAGCTTCCACACACACAGCCAGCTTCCACACACGGCCAGCTTCCACACACGGCCAGCTTCCACACACACACAGCCAGCTTCCACACACGGCCAGCTTCCACACACGGCCAGCTTCCACACACATGGCCAGCTTCCACACACGGCCAGCTTCCACACATGGCCAGTTTCCACACACGGCCAGCTTCCACATACAGCTAGCTTCCACACACATGGCCAGCTTCCACACACAGCCAGCTTCCATACACGGCCAGCTTCCACACACAGCCAGCTTCCACACACATGGCCAGCTTCCACACACAGCCAGCTTCCACACACGGCCAGCTTCCACACACGGCCAGCTTCCACACACATGGCCAGCTTCCACACTCAGCCAGCTACCACACACATGGCCAGCTTCCCCACACACGGCCAGCTTCCACACACACGGCCAGCTTCCACACACAGCCAGCTTCCACACACACGGCCAGCTTCCACACACACGGCCAGCTTCCACACACGGCCAGCTTCCACACACACGGCCAGCTTCCACACATACGGCCAGCTTCCACACACAGCCCGCCTTCTCTGCTTTGATCATCTAGCCTACACCCAGAGAAAATGATCTCCAGTTCATTTTAAACTCATTTCTGATTTTTGGTTCACAGGGGGTAGGATATAGTGCCCACTGCCTGGACCATGTGAGTTAAGTCACCTTTAGAACAGGGCCTGCCAGACAGTGTTCGGAAAGTGTCAATCACGATTTAAGAGGCAACGCCCTGTACTGGATAAAGTCTGTTTGAGGCTATGTACTGGGAAGTGGCAGCGGGGAGGGATTCACTGAAACAGAGCAAACGGAAATGCTCAGAGTCAACAGAAGAAAGTCAACAGGTCAGCAGGACCATCTGGAGCCAAGGTCTGAGTTGGGCAAGTCCTGAGAGCTGTGGTCCAGCTGTTGTCAGAGCCACCCCCACAGGTCCTGTGTTGGTAAATGACAAGCTCCAAACACCCTGGCTGCTCAGGGACGAGCTCTGCACACTGTGTCCTACCTGTGGTTCCCGAAGGATCTTGCCATCACCCTCCCCCCTTCCCTTTTTCCCATAGGGATTCACCATGCCATGTGATGGAGAAAATGCAATTGGGCCTGGGCCTAGAGGCAGCACCAGAAGTGCAAATCATCTGAAACAACAGCTGGGATCAACAAGCTGAGAGAAGTCAGCAAAATGGGCTGGGCAGAGGGCTCAGCAGTTAAGAGCTCTGACTACTCTCACAGAGGACCCAGGTTCAAATCCTAGCACCCACATGGCAGCTAACAACTGTCTGTAACTCCCGTTCCAGGGAATCCAATGCCCTCTTCTAGCATCCATGAACACTGCACTTACATACATGCAGCAGAACATTCATATACATTAAATATACATAAGTAAAATTTAAATGTTTAAAAAGAAGGGCTCTAAGCCGGGCGTGGTGGCGCACACCTTTAATCCTAGCACTCGGGAGGCAGAGGCAGGCAGATCTTTGTGAGTCCAAGGCCAGCCTGGTCTACAGAGTGAGTTCCAGGACAGCTGGGACTATAGGGAGACCCTGTCTTGAAAAGACCAAAATAAATAAATAAATAAATAAATAAATAAATAAATAAATAAATAAATAATAAAAAGAAGGGCTCTAAAGGGATCTCTGTGGCTCAAGATGTAATAAATTAACATTTAAAACAGAAACATAGTTCTAGTTAGATAGGCTGAGTCTCTCAAAAGCTGCACGCCCCTAATAGCCACCAGGGTCCATAACTATAAATGAACAAAGTTAAAATTTTTAAAAAGTGTTTGCAGTAAGAAAAAACATGAGTTTCATAAATTTAAGAAGGAGGTAGGCTATGGATTTTTCCCTCTGTTCCTTGGGTTAACAGCACCATTGTTTATGATACACAGATTTACCTAAGTGAAAACAAGAAATTGTGAAAGGCCAGATAGTTCCAGTAAAAGCAGAAATCGTCCGCATACAGGAAGCCTCCCACAGGTTATGCCCAGAAAAGGGGGGTGGGGACTGAACTGTTTCAATATATCAGGAAGAAAGAGACAATGCTGCTCAGTTCGTCGCCCAGAAGATAAACCTTGACCATCCTTTTGAAAAGACAGCAATCTGCCAACAGGGCAGGCTCGTGAGCCCCACCAGCCCTGCCTCAGAGAAGCCTCCTGGCAGCCACAAGGAGAGCGCTCCTCTCCACTAAGGTCAGAAAGGTGAGGAGAAGCCAGCTGCTGACCCGCTTCTGCCTAGCTTTGGCCGTCCCGAGTCATCTGCTCACCTCAGAAGTTTAGGAAAATGGTGAACACACCAAACCCCGAGCCTTCAGGAAGCAACTCTGCTCCCTCCAGGGTGGTTCCAGCACCTTTGGGGGAAATGGAACATTGAAATGTTTTGTCCCTGGGGAAAGTGTGCTGCTCCCTCACCAGGAGCTAAACGCAGCAGTCACTGTCCTGCTCAGATGCTGCCCCAGAGCTCGCCAGGCCTTCAGCACTTCCCACAGGCCACAGTGGTCAGCACTGACTGCAGCCATTACAAGACAGAGGGCTGCCTGAGGCATTGCCTGGCTGTTTTCCTGCTTGATCTTTACCGCCCTGTCCTGAAAGAAAGTGACATTCTTAGCCCTATTTCACAGATGAGGAAACTGAGGCACAAAGAGCCTAAGTACATTGTCTAAGATCCCAGCTCAGAGCTCCCGAGACTGTGGCCCAGTCACTGAAAGTTGCTAGCACCTGGGAGGGGGCATGGTGAGTGAGTGTGTGTGTGTGTGTGTGTGTGTGTGTGTGTGTGTGTGTGAAAACACCTTGCATACTTGGCCTAGGCCCCTTCACCCTGTCCTCAGTCCCTTGTTTGCTGAAGACTCCAAGCCCAGGGCTCAGCCACTGTCCAGCCTACACACCAGGCCTCCCAGGTCTAGGCAGAGTCCTGTGGAGAGCAGGGTTTCCCTGTGCATCTTCCCATGACACTTTTACCTCCCAGAGAATCAGCCTAGATGAAGCCATAGACAATTCTAGTAAGTAACCAGTGGATAAGCTGTGCTTCACTGCGGCCCGATTTTGTGAGACTGTCTCTTTGAGCATGGCTATGGCCCCCGGGGATTCCATAGGGAATCCTCCACCAAGGGTAGGAGGAAGACTGAGACATAGAGTTCTTGACCCAAAAGGGCAGGACCCCAAACCGAGGTCCCCACTTGCATCGGTAGCACCCATTCTTTACCCCAACTCCCTATCTTAACTCCCACTTAATTCCCCCTGTACTTCCCCTCCCCCTTTTTTTGGACGTGAAACTACCAAACACACAGGTCACACCGCATCCCTCATCCCCACCCCAGCCTCAGGAGCTCAGCTGGATGAAGACCTATTCAGCTGTAGGGCCAGAAAGCCTGACAAGGTCCTGGGGCCAGGCTCTGTGCCAGGGGGGCTAAGGCGATCCTCTGAGCCACAACCACTGTTCCTTCCTCTTACAGATGTCAGAGAGCTGTCTTCTGACATGCCCACGTGGATAAGCCGTGTTGGGTCACACTACCAGGGCACAGCCAAGAGAGTATGTGACACCCAGGACTGCTTAGACCAGGAAGGGCTGGCCTGCTGTGCTCTTGGCACAGGGCGAGGCCCCTTCCTGCCCCAGTTCCCCGCCCCTCCTGGACTCAGTGTTGCCAGGCAGGGCAACTTTCCTTCCCAAGGGTAGACTGGGAGCTCTGGGAGCTGTCCATATCCCGGCCACAGCGCCAGGAGCCCAAGGTAGGATCCAGAGGAAGAGTGGGGGACAGCAGCCACCGGAGGCTGAGGAGTTGTGGGTGCCGGAACCTGGCCAGGATTCTCAGGTAGAGGGAGCCGACTTCCCACCTGCCTGTGGGTACTGCCAGCCTGAGGTGGGCAGAGTTGGGGGAGAACAGTGAAGGTCAGCACCTGTCTCTAGCAGCAGATGTCAGGGCAGGTGGACTTGGATAAAGGACGTTGCAAGGAGGGAAAACAGGCGCAGCGAGGGGAAGGCATGCCCTGGGGATGGAGGCGACCTCAAGCACAGCCTGGCTCTCCACACTCTGCATGGATGCAGAACAGACATTCCCTGGGAGGGAGGGCCCACTCAGTGCCCTCCAGGCTCCTGAAGACAGGTGCTGGAGGGGACACGAAGGGGAGGAGAGAAGCTGAGCTGCTTCCCACTTGTAGAGGCCATAGAGGCTGAACTGGCCTGCCCACACCCTTCAAGGGTTGAGGTTTAGAAAAGCACTGGGATCCAGTGAGGAGCCATTTGCGTCCCCCTTCCTCTCCCTCCTGCACCCCCTCTACACCACAACTTCAGCACCATCTCCAGCCTTCCTATAGGGGGGCTGCTTCGAGGAAGAGTCACCATCTAGGGATCACACTAGCTTCTGGGAACCAGTGTGGAACAGCTTCCTGTTCGAAGCACCTGAGAGGCAGGCTGCAAAGGACTATTTGGACCCAAATAAAGAGCCTACTGTGTGTGCCCTTTACCAAGGTGTTTAGCATACCCCTGGTAAGCCATCCTTAAGAATGGCACTTCCAACCTGCCATGTTGGAAGGGTAATGTCTCCTATTAGAGAGATGAAGCAACTTCTCTGAAGGAGTACAGCTCCTCCTTATAGATCTACTGTCCGACCCCCAGCCTGGCCCCTGGGCACTCTGTCCCAGCCTGTCATGGCTGTGTCCTGTCAGTCACACTCTATTTTCCTGTAAAGCAAATCAAAAAGAGTTTTATATCCAAAGCTGATGGGATAACTTTGAAACAGCAGCCTCTCTGCTCTGGGCCTCAGTTTCTCCACCTATCAAATGGGTGTATAACCCACACTGAGCCCCCAGGGTGGTAGTGAATCTTCAGGCCCAGGTAGCTGCAGACAGTTGACTCAGTGAATATAGATGTTGCTTGCAGTAGGGGCAGCCTGGGTATTCCCCAAGAGAGCACTGGGCCAGCCTGTGGTGAGCGCCCAGAGGCTGTATGACTCAGGCCACTAGACTACCACAGACATAGGATGCTGTGGTTGATGACAGATAGGCTGAGCATTGTCCCAGGCAGTGTGGGTGGCAGCTCAGTGCCCATCAGATGGACTTAGGCCTTCTCTGTTTGCTTCTCTGATAACTGTGATGACCCTAGTTAATATTCACTAGCAGACTCCCCTCTGGCCCCTCTGTATCCTCGGCTTAAATACAGGCTAGGACAGGGCTCTGTCTCAGTCTCGATCACCACCCAGACCTGGGATAGTGAGGGTAAGTATGCCTTTCCCTCAGGAGAGCTTGGAGGGGCCCCTGGGTCCCTGCACTCCCAAGCCGGCAGCAGGTCTGGGATCAGGGCAATGCAAGGTAATTAGAGCCAGTTGCGCCTGCAGCACCTGGGCCTCCTGTTGTGATGGGAACAGCAGTCCCTAAGGTCCTTTCTCCATCCAAGCTGCCCAGTACCTAGCCAGTAGCTCCTGGTGAGAGGGTACTGGGAAGACAGTGCCTGGCCCTGCTGCCTGGGAGGGCCAAGGTGCAGCTACAGCCGTATCAGGGCTCCATGCACAGCTCCTGTCCTTCCCAGGCCTTTCCTGCGCCTCTTCCAGCATCTTTGGCTCCTGAACTGTGGGGTGCGGACCTTCCCCGTCTTCTTCAGATAATCGAGGTAAGGCTAGAATAGCAGCAGAAGCCAGGGCTCCCAGCCCGACCTCTCTAGCTACACCTAGGACAGAGCCACGCTCACGCTGGGGCCTCCAGCTGCAGGTCCTAGGGCGACCTCCCCAGTGCAGTGGCATCCAAACGTTCCTTGTTTCATGGGGTGGGAGACCCCATGGGGTAGGGGACTCCATCGTCAAGAACTGCTGGGCTTATTGTCATTTTACAGACACAGAAATGGGACAGGCCAATCACTTGCTCCAGTCACACACAGCACATAGCCTAGCATTCAATCTGGCAGCTGCACCAGACCCCCTGCTCCTGATTCTGCCCACTGAGACATGTTCCCCCATCCGTGGTCTTGGGCCTTGCTTGGAGGTCAGGAAGCCAGAGCTAACCTCGAAGCCACTGATACTCTCTGCTCAGTAGAAGACCTGGAGGACAAGAAGGGTTTAGGCTTTCTCATGGGGTTTTGGAGATGCGGGCAGGAGAGGTAGCCAGATTCTCAAACCTCTGAAAGAGCCACCATCGTGTCAGGTGGGAGAGGGGTGGTTCATGAGTTCCGACTAAAGCGCCCACTTCTGGGTGCTTTACACCTGTGTTCTTTATACAATAGTTCTCTGAAGAAACCACCTTTCCTCTCCAGGTAACAGGTTCAGAGAGACTAGGTAACTGGTCTAAGGTCACACAGCGAATAACAATCTGGCCTCAGACCTGTGCTTTTAGGCACACCATGCAGCCTTGTCTTTTAGCCTGACCGTGTCTGCAGTCTTCTGTTTCTAGTCTTCTGGCTTTGACCTTGTACATAGAGAAGGGTCCAGCCCTAAAACTAAAATGTCTAGGATTAAATGCTAGTTCTTTAAGCAACTGGTTCTGTGGTTTCTTAGCATGTTTGGGTCTCTGTTTTTCCATCCAAGAAATGGGACTAATAATTTCCAGATGAGATGAGATTCTTTAGGGAGGATAAAATGTGGTTTTTGGGTGTGGCGATAAGGACTGGAGCAAATGCTTCTGTTTGCTTAGCATATGGATACAAATAGACGCAGTGTGCGTCTAGAGAGGTGACAGGAACTGTGCCTGGCCCTGTGGCACTGCACAGCAAGGCCCTTCTCTGTCTCCCAGAGACTTGGCTGCTGGCCAGCTCTGAGGATGAACCCAGCTGCGTGCAGACACCCAGCTCCAAGGCTCCCACGGCTGTGCTGACAGCACATGTTTGTGCCACACCTCTTCCTTCAAAGGCTTTTTCTCTCCACTCTGCAGACAGAAATGGAGGCTCAAAGAGATGAGATCACTTGCCCAAGGTCACTGGCAGTAAAGTGGCAGGGCTGGGTGACATCCTGGCCTGTTAAGTTCTGGGTTTCAACAAGTTGTGGCCTGCAAGTCTATTCTCTGGAGTGCTGGGTTGCTGTGGGTTGATTTCTCTTTTTATGCTTCAGGCTGGAAATGGTACAGGATGAAGGCGCAGGGAGGCTTAGTGACGTCTCCTGCCGCCCAGGGGCCTTTGCCACTAGCCTCTGGTGCCAGAACATCACTGCGAATGACCTCAACTCCAGGGCCTCTGTGTCTACACCGGGAGGTTTAGAAGCTCTCTTCTCCTCTCCAGCTGGCCTCCCTGGCTTAGGGTCAGAGGCACATAGTAGGCCACCTCTCACAGAAGAGTGGGAGAGAGCAGGTCTCAGTCCCAGGACTCAGATTTGAAGGTACAAGCTGGGCTGTGAAATGCACCCAACTGGACACTTGAGACGAGTGCCAGGGCCTATGACAGTTAGCTTCCGTTTTTGTCTCCTGATTGAATTAAGAAATGCCTGAGGCATACCCTTGGTACATCTGTGAAATGGGCACTTTCCAGAGATTAACAGAGAGGCCAGCATCTGCCTTGAATGTGGACAGCCCATCCCCTGGGTTGGAATCCAGGGTGGAATGAAAAGGTGACAAGGAGGAGGTTAGCTGAGCTCCAGCCCCCTCCAGCCCCCCGTCCTTGGCCTCTGAGGTGTGAGCCAGCAGCTGCTTAGGCTCCGCTCCCATGGTGTGACTGCCACCATGCCATCCCACCATGAAGCCTCTGTCCCCTCAAACCCTAAACCCAAATAAGCCTTTCCTTCCTTAAGCAGCTTCTCATCCATGCCAAGAAAGGTAACAAACACTGGGTGTAACCCTGACACTGGAGAATCAGAAAGCTGGGCAGATGGCTGTGTCCACCAGTGACAGGAAATAAGACTCACTCTAGGGCCTCAGACTCTTCATCAATGAGGCTGCCACAGAAGGTGATGGCACACTGGTTAGTCAGATGGCAGTAGCGCACACCCCGGCTGGGCCTCTCCCCTCCCTCTTTCCAGTCTCATCCCCTTCAATCCCCAGTAGACTCCAAAGTAGCAGGATACCACTGTTCACCCCTCCTTAAACAGAGGCCCTTGGAAGAGGCCAGTGTATGGGTTGAGGAAACAGCTCAGACAGTAAGGTACTTGCACACAAACCGAAGACCTGAATTTGATCTCTTAGAAACCCCCCCCCCAAAAAAAAAATCAGGGTAAGGTTGCATGCACTGTAATCCCAGCATTAGGGAAGTGTAGATAGACATATTCCTGGGGCTTACCGGCCACCCAGCCTGGCTGAATTGTCAAGCTTCTAGCTAATGACAGACTCTGTGTCAAAAGAAAAGGTAGATGCTCCTGAGGAGCCACACATGAGGCTGACCTCTGGCCTCCACATGCATGTACCAATGCAGAGAGAGAGAGAGAGAGAGAGAGAGAGAGAGAGAGAGAGAGAGAGAGAGAGAGAGATCTACACATAGCCATCCTTCAGACCCATTCCATGAAGCTGTGTCTGTGAGGTCAGGGCTGGGCTGGCTTGGCTTCTGTTGGAGCCCACATGAATACCGTGACCCTGTCAGGACTAGAAGCCACAGTCCTGGCTTGCATCCACTTGGTCTGCTTCGTCCCCACCCTGTGGAGGTACAACTTGTTGACTGTTGAGCCCCCGCCAAGATGGGGAATTTCCATGGGGTTCCAAAACCCAGATGGGGAGGAACAGACAAGTCTGAGAGGTGGAAATATACAGAACTATATTTTGTCTAGCCCAGCAACTAGTTTAAGAAAAACATCAACATGTATTATGTAATGTATGGCTGCCCTCTTCGGAGGAGTATTTACAGACAAAGGAGGCCAGATAGCAGGGTAAGGGCACGAAAGAAGTTTTGTGCTTTGTTTTCTCATTGTTGTCTCATTGGAAACTTTTAACAGGTCAAGTACAGGCAAAACTCAACGCTTGTCCTCAGCTCCCCACAGCCGCCAGGATCACACATCCCAGATTCAAGGATGCCTTTCATTCTACTAAAATGATCATTTTAGTGATGGGTCTGGAGCTTGTGGCCGGCTCCGTTGGTAGAGTGCCTATCCAGCACACAGAGTCCTGGCTTCCACCCCAGCACCACACCGACAGGTTGTGGTGGTACAGACCTGTCATCCCAGCACTAGGGAGGGGAGGGCAGGAAGATCAGAAGTTCAAGGCTGCACTCAGGTAGAGAGTGAGTTCAAGGCCAGCCTAAGCTGCATGATACTTAAAAAAAATTAAAGATAGCAAGTTTAGTTATAGAGTGATCTATAACTAGCTGCTCGAAAATTCTCTGTAGCTGTGACCTCCGTCTCCCTATCTGTAGAGAGAGGGGTTGAACTTAGGGGACTGTGGACGACTGGCTCTAGTTATATCAGAGTAGCGGCAGTGCTGTGGAGTGGGCAGCCTGGGACTACAGGGTATGACCTTGACTTTGGTCATCTCCACCAGAGTCTGTTCCCCATGATGCAACTCAGACTTTGCACCCCCTTCCTGTCTTACCTCAGCCATATATCAGTTTGTCCTCCCCTGCCTGTGACCCCAAGGTTGATGTTAATAACCCTCCCGGCCCCCTTCCCCAGGAGAGCACCCTTAGAGAGCCTATCCATGGAAGGTTTAATTGAGATAGCTCACAAATTTTCTCCCCGGCAGCCCCACTTTCTATACCGAGAAAAAGAATTGGGGAGTTTCGATGACTAGTCCTGGCTCTCATGGCTGATGAGTGACAGAACCAGACTCTCTCCCGTGTTAAAGGAGAGGTGAGCATCTCCTAATGCTCCAGCACTGAGACAGGAGGGGGTGGCAAGACAGGCAGGCAAGCTGCTGCCAGAGAGGTCAACCCAGCTTCCCTGGTCACAGGGCAGAGAGGAAAGTCTCAGAGACAGCCATCAGGGCACTTGTGGGGACCAAGTAGGACAGTCCCCCGGCCTGTTCCCTAAGAGCCTCGCCGCGTTCTCAAACAGTGCCAGTGCACAAGTGATTTCTCTGTGTGCAGAAGGAATCGAGCCACCAACATTTCTCCTCCCCGATGATTGTCACCAGGCTCTCCTGGTGACCAAGGTTGATACTCACACCCAGATCCTTGAAGCCCTCCATGGGTTATTCTAGCTCCAGGTGTTTCTTGACCCAGACTGTACCCGGTTACCCTTAAAATTAGGGGTCAGTCCACATCTCTGCCTCTGCCTCAGTTTCTTTCTTATAAAATGGGGCTGAAACATTTGTACACCAAGAATATTGCAGATGGGACTGGGTGTGGAGGGCATGGGTCAGGAACAAGCCATCTGCTGTGTCACTTGGATGGGCTGCGTCGCTTGTTATTTGCTTATTAACCTTGGACATGTTTCTTAATATTTTTATCAGTAAACTGAGGTAAGAATCTCCTGACAGGACTGTGACAGGAAACCAAGTTCATCCATGTGAGAGCTCAGAACAGTCTAGGCAGACAGAGAGCAGCATACCCCATTTTGCTGGGTTTTTCCTTTGTGCATGTGTGCATGTGCATTCACATGTGTGGAGCTACACATGTATGCACCTGCACATGGAAGCCCAAAGTTGACGTCAGGTCTCTTTCTCAACCACTCTCTGCTTTATTTAATAAGCCAGGGTCTCTCACAAAACCCAGAACTTGGGGATTCCAGCTAGCTAGCTAGCTCACTGTTTTCACCCAGGGATCCCTGTCTCTGTCTTCCAAGTGCTGAGGTCATGGGTAACAGCTGCATTGACCTTTTACATAGGTTATGTAAACTCAGGCCCTCAGGCCTATACTGCCAGTACTTTATTCACTAAGCCATCTCCCAAACCCAGTAAGTCTGCTGTTTTTCTCATTTTTCTTCAATGATGGCAATTTACACAGGTATTTGGTCTAGGCTGGGTACAGGCAGATGTTTAATAAACCACGGTTGTTTTTGCATGGTGCCAACTGGTGGTCTATGGAGGTCACCACGGCCCCACTCACCAGGAGCTCGTATCCCTTTCTGTGTCCTGCAGGACGATGCCATCTTCCATCTCACAGGGTCTCCTGCTGCTGGCAGGCCTGTGCTGTCTGCTCCCCAGCTTTCTGGCTGAGGAGATCCCAGAGACAGGCCCCTCCAAGCATGATGAAGAGCATTCAGCCAGCCACAAGATCGCCCCAAACCTGGGTGACTTTGCCTTCAGCCTGTACCGGGAGCTGGCCCACCAGTCTAATACCACCAACATCTTCTTCTCTCCCCTGAGCATTGCCACGGCCTTTGCTGTGCTCTCCCTGGGGGCCAAGGGTAACACTTGCACCCAGATCCTGGAGGGCCTGGAGTTCAACCTCACACAAGCAAAGGAGGATGAGATACACATGGGCTTCCAGAACCTCCTGCAAACCCTCAACAGGCAAGATAATGAACTTCAGCTGACCACAGGCAATGGCCTGTTCATCAGCAACACTCTGAAGCTGGTGGAGAAGTTTCTGGAAGAGGCCAAGAGCCAGTACCACTCAGAAGCCTTCTCAGTGGACTTCTTAGACCCTGAAGAGGCCAAGAAAGTGATTAATAGTTATGTGGAGAAGGGAACCCAAGGAAAGATTGTGGATTTGGTGAAAGACCTGGACAAAGACACAGTTTTCGCCCTGGTGAATTACATTTTCTTTAAAGGTAAGATGGAATAATCAGCTTCAGCTGGTTCCCATGGAAACACCAAAAAAACGTATTCTCAAAGGACCTGTTCCTGAGCTCTTTGTGGCAGCCCTCCGTCAGCTGTAGCAACCTGTCTCAGCCATTTGTCACTGTCCTGGGGGTGGGCACTGAAATCCTTTCCATCATCTATTAAGCTTGGAAATAATGGATTCAAAAGTCAAATTCATTGACTTCTTTGCAGGACTAGTCAGAGCCTTTAGTGTCCTGATACACACTGAAGATCCCTACAAGGGAAGGTCTTAAAATATGCAGTGTTTCTCTAACCTCTGCACCAGATGGTGTGAAAGCAGTATTATTCCACAGAACATGTTTGAACAGCTCTTTGGTTGTGGACAAGTGTGAACTAGGCAAAGACAGACTTAAATCCTGCCACTTAGCTCATCAGTCTTGACATTAGACAATCCATTTTACCTGTCTGAGGAGTGACTCTCCATCTTGTCATGGACAAAGCTATCCCATTGCTATGAGGTGATGAATTAGTAAAGTTACACAGGTCACTGTGTGGGGCGCGGGTACCTCTCAACTAACCTTGACCCCAGGCCTGCTCTCCTGGGAAGTGGTTGAATAGGAAGTGGTTCAATAGGAAGCTCCTGTGCCCCCTAGGGAAATAGCCTGGGGAGGGTCTGGGAGTGGAGCTGAGGGGTCTTCCTTCCCCTGGTCGGAGTCCTGCAGAGCACCCAGGCCCCAGCCAGCACAGCTGGAGTCCTGCAGAGCACCCAGGCCTCAGCCAGCACAGCTGGAATCCTGCAGAGCACTCAGGCCCCAGCCAGCACAGCTGGAGTCCTGCAGAGCACCAGGCCCCAGCCAGCACAGCTGGAGTCCTACAGAGCACCCAGGCCCAGCCAGCACAGCTGGAGTCCTGCAGAGCACCCAGGCCCAGCCAGCACAGCTGGAGTCCTGCAGAGCACCCAGGCCCCAGCCAGCACAGCTGGAGTCCTGCAGAGCACCCAGGCCCCAGCCAGCACAGCTGGAGTCCTGCAGAGCACCCAGGCCCAGCCAGCACAGCTGAAATCCTGCAAAGCACCCAGGCCCCAGCCAGCACAGCTGGAATCTCAGCTAGGATGCAGGGCAGGTGTCAACCCCTTTCTAGAGCCTTTACTTCCTCCTGTGCAATGAGAAAGTGGGGTGAGGGTCCCTGAGGCCCCCTATCATGCCAATGTCCTTGATGATGGGTCCCTAAGATCCATGGGGCACTCAGGCCCCTGCCCATTCTGATGCCCTTGAAGATGGGTTCCTGATGTCCCCACCCATTGAGGGGGCCTTGACAATAGCACTCTTATACAGCAGAGGGATATCTGCCTGGGTGTCTACATTGTACCTCCAGGTGTAGAGCACAATTTGGGATCACTCAGAAGATTTGCCCTGAGTGGTAACAGAATTCCAGTTTACCAAAGAGCACGAAGCCTCAGATAAGAAGCTAATAAATAAGACTGCTGTCAAAGCTGTCATTTATAACCCCAAGCTACCTTTCAATAAACATATAATCCAAATAAAGTTCATCTAGGCAAGGCAAGGGCAGCAGCTATCAGCTTCTGTAATGTGGAAGTTCTGACATCTTCCACTAGTCCTGAGTTATTCTCACAGCTTTATGATAGCCCAGAAGCCTGGTGGTAACCCCTGTGCCCATGAAAAGCCAAGGTGCAGAGCATGTCTTGGGGAGGCTCAGGGACCCAGGACAGCCCCTCACTGGCTCACTCCTACCCTGGCTGCTGATTACCTTTTCCCCTCTGCAGGTAAGTGGGAGAAGCCATTTGATGCACAGCTCACCGAAGAGGCAGACTTCCACGTGGACAAGACAACCACACTGAAAGTGCCCATGATGAGACGCCTGGGCATGTTTGATGTGCACTACTGCAGCACACTGGCTAGCTGGGTGCTGCTGATGGATTACAGAGGCAACGCCACTGCCATCTTTATCCTGCCTGACGATGGCCAGATGCAGCACATGGAGAAAACGCTCACCAAGGAACTCATTTGCAAGTTCCTGCTCAACAGGCATACCAGGTGACTCCCTCTAACCCCAGCCCAACAGGGACATGGCTATGGAGGGAGGGTGGACCCCATCCCACGGCCTCTGCTAAGTACATAACCTTGGGCTAAAAAGAACAGACCAGCCTTTGGCTGAGTAGTGTACTTAGTGCCAGGCAAGGTCTGGGGAAGGGACAGAGCTTCTAGTGACAAAGCTGAGACCCTGCTTTGGGTAGATGTCTTTCCTCAGAGAAGATAATGTATTCTAATCCAGAGCCCAGATGGGGCAACAGTACTGCACATGCTATGTTCAAACAAAGAACCAAATCTAGTCTTAAGTCCTGGCCACAGCTGAGGGTAGGGATTAAGGTGGATAGCCCATGGGACATAGGAAAGGTGACTTCATGGAAAACCCTGAACAGGAAATGGCTGGCAACAGAGAGCCCGGGCATGTCTGCAAGAGGCCCGCCCTGTTTCTGTCACTCTTCAGTGGGGCTTATCACATCCCTGGGGCCAAGAGTCCCTGAGCGTGCCTCACAGGCCAGAGGACCTGTGGACTGTGAGCCCAGATCCCACTGCCTCTCACACGAGGAATGTTCTGAAACACCAAAACTTCAGGCAGACCTGAGGTGGACCATGGGCAGAGGTACCATCCTGCTGCCCAGCTTGGACTCTGCTAAGGCCCAGCACCTGGCAAAGTGCAGAGAATCAGGAAGAACGAAGACTAGAATCAGTGGCAGATCGTGAGGACCAGCAAGTGGCCTCAGCACAGCCCCTGCTTGGAGCTGTCCTTTCCCTGTGCCCTCGGCGCAGCCCCCGCTTGGAGCTGTCCTTGCCCTGTGCCCTCGGCGCAGCCCCCGCTTGGAGCTGTCCTTGCCCTGTGCTGCGCAGCCCCCGCTTGGAGCTGTCCTTTCCCTGTGCCCTCGGCGCAGCCCCCGCTTGGAGCTGTCCTTGCCCTGTGCCCTCGGCGCAGGCCCCGCTTGGAGCTGTCCTTTCCCTGTGCCCTCGGCGCAGCCCCCGCTTGGAGCTGTCCTTTCCCTGTGCTGCGCAGCCCCCGCTTGGAGCTGTCCTTTCCCTGTGCCCTCAGCACAGCCCCCGCTTGGAGCTGTCCTTGCCCTGTGCCCTCGGCCCAGCCCCCGCTTGGAGCTGTCCTTTCCCTGTGCCCTCGGCACAGCCCCCGCTTGGAGCTGTCCTTGTCCTGTGCCCTCAGCACAGCCCCTGCTTGGAGCTGTCCTTGCCCTGTGCTCTCGGCACAGTCCCTGCCTGGAGCTGTCCTTTCCCTGTGCCCTCGGCGCAGCCCCAGCTTGGAGCTGTCCTTGCCCTGTGCCCTCGGCCCAGCCCCTGCTTGGAGCTGTCCTTTCCCTGTGCCCTCGGCGCAGCCCCAGCTTGGAGCTGTCCTTTCCCTGTGCTGCGCAGCCCCCGCTTGGAGCTGTCCTTTCCCTGTGCCCTCGGCGCAGCCCCCGCTTGGAGCTGTCCTTTCCCTGTGCCCTCGGCGCAGCCCCCGCTTGGAGCTGTCCTTTCCCTGTGCCCTCGGCGCAGCCCCCGCTTGGAGCTGTCCTTTCCCTGTGCCCTCGGCACAGTCCCCGCCTGGAGCTGTCCTTTCCCTGTGCCCTAGGCGCAGCCCCCGCTTGGAGTTGTCCTTGTCCTGTGCCCTCGGCGCAGCCCCCGCTTGGAGCTGTCCTTGCCCTGTGCCCTCGGCACAGTCCCCGCTTGGAGTTGTCCTTGTCCTGTGCCCTCGGCACAGCCCCCGCTTGGAGCTGTCCTTTCCCTGTGCCCTCGGCGCAGCCCCCGCTTGGAGTTGTCCTTGTCCTGTGCCCTCGGCGCAGCCCCCGCTTGGAGCTGTCCTTTCCCTGTGCCCTCGGCGCAGCCCCCGCTTGGAGTTGTCCTTGTCCTGTGCCCTCGGCGCAGCCCCCGCTTGGAGCTGTCCTTTCCCTGTGCCCTCGGCGCAGCCCCCGCTTGGAGTTGTCCTTGTCCTGTGCCCTCGGCGCAGCCCCCGCTTGGAGCTGTCCTTGCCCTGTGCCCTCGGCACAGTCCCCGCTTGGAGTTGTCCTTGTCCTGTGCCCTCGGCACAGCCCCCGCTTGGAGCTGTCCTTTCCCTGTGCCCTCGGCGCAGCCCCCGCTTGGAGTTGTCCTTGTCCTGTGCCCTCGGCACAGCCCCCGCTTGGAGCTGTCCTTTCCCTGTGCCCTCGGCGCAGCCCCCGCTTGGAGTTGTCCTTGTCCTGTGCCCTCGGCGCAGCCCCCGCTTGGAGCTGTCCTTTCCCTGTGCCCTCGGCACAGCCCCTGCTTGGAGCTGTCCTTTCCCTGTGCCCTCGGCGGCGCAGCCCCAGCTTGGAGCTGTCCTTGCCCTGTGCCCTCGGCACAGCCCCCGCTTGGAGCTGTCCTTTCCCTGTGCCCTCGGCGCAGCCCCAGCTTGGAGCTGTCCTTTCCCTGTGCCCTCGGCGCAGCCCCCGCTTGGAGCTGTCCTTGTCCTGTGCCCTCGGCGCAGCCCCAACTTGGAGCTGTCCTTTCCCTGTGGAAACCTAGAGCTGAGCCCTCAGCCTGGGGGGTGGCAGGGGCAGGGGGTTGTCACTCTGATTTCCTTTTCTGAGGAGTGGCGTTCTGCTGCACTGACCCCAGCTCCCCTGAGAATCAGGCCCAAGGGGTATCCTTGACTAGAGTTGAGGGGGTAACCAAACACTGTAGGGAACAAGGAGATGTGGTTCCATGGGGCCGCCCTGACCTGGTTTCCAGGAGCAGATCCCACTCATTTTTAAGTTCTCTGGGCTGGATGGAGACAATGCAAACTGAAAGCAGGGAGAGGCATTTTCTTATCCTGCTGAGGGTGGAGACAGGGTGTTGAGTGGGAGAGAACCAAGCAGAAAAGAAAATATCTGCACAACATGGCAGCTCCCAGCAGAGCCATGAAACCCCCTTGAACTCTTCCCCATCCACCAGGTCAGCCAATTTGCACTTCCCCAAACTGTTCATCTCTGGAACCTATGACCTGAAGACGGTCCTGAGCTCACTGGGCATCACCCAGGTCTTCAGCAACGAGGCTGATCTCTCTGGAGTCACAGAAGACGCACCCCTTAAACTCAGCAAGGTGAGGTCACCTGGAAATGGAAGTGTCCCAGGCATCTATAGGAGAAAATAGGATGAAGGGGGCAGCTCAGGCACCAGACTGGGGAGGGGGAAAGGGACACAGACAAGGTCTAGGCCACGCTCTTCCTGTGGACTTCCAGGATGCACCCAGACAGGGTGGTTGTCAGAGCTGAAAGGTAGCACCATAGGGCCTTCCTTCCCTGAAGTGCTGCCCTGACCCCTAGTCTCATTGTTGCCCAGGGCCTTTGAGTACCTGGACTCAGTCTACCAATATCACAGAGATTTTAGGCCTGGGAATGTCCTGGAATCTTTCATCTGTGACATTTAGAGCTATAGATGAACCACCAATTTTGATTTGAGTTCAACCAGAGAGGCCACTACTCTGGGGAAATTAAAGGGGGTTCAGTATGGGCTGAACATTCTCAGAGTCTAGACAGTGAAGGTCATCTTCAGGGTCCTGGTCTTGAAGAATTCACAGCTACACATTGAGAAGGGGACATGTATGCAGAGGACACGGGGTTCAGAGGGTCCTTCCCCTGTGAAGCTGTGGGCTTCATCCAAGACCAGGAAAGATGGGGTCAGGAAGCAAGCATAGAAGGAAGTAGGCTGAAGCAGGAGAGGAAATAGGCCACGCCAGATGACCACGCCGGAGGGGCACAGGAGGGTCAGGGGCATGGAACGAGAAGAGTGTGTACTGAGGCCTTCCCTGGATGAGCCCTGTGGGGTCTCAATCCAGCCCGAAGCAGAGGCCACACTGCGTCTAAGCTGCCCCTGTTTATCTCCTCACAGGCTGTACACAAGGCTGTGCTGACCCTGGATGAAAGAGGGACCGAGGCGGCGGGGGCCACCATTGTGGAAGCCATCCCCATGTCTGTGCCCCCCGATGTGAATTTTGACAGGCCTTTCGCTTTTGTAATCCTTGATCAACACACTCAAAGCCCCCTCTTCGTGGGGAAAGTGGTGAACCCCAAACAATAAAAGGTTCTCCCAGAAGTACCCCAGCCTCTCCAGATTGGGTCCCCTCCCCGATGACATTAAACACAAGCTGGCCTGGCCGGTGCTCGAGTCCAGCTGCAAATCTCTTTCCATGTTGCTCTGGTATCTTCTCTATGCTCTGAGTTTGTAATGGACTCATAGTTACACTGTGTTTCTGTGTCCTCTCCGTCCACACAGGTGGGTTCTGAGTAGAGTTGCGTGGCTAAGACCAGATCCTGTAGTCCTTGAACCATCTGCATCCCCCAAATTCTGTCATGTCTGAAAACCTGGAGGAGGACCATGTGGCTCACACCTAAGGACCCAGAGTCCACCGAGTGGCCACGTCCTCTTGGGACTCTTCCCGTCTGCCCTCTGCCCCAGGCTGGAGTCTCTCCACTGACGTGCCTACCCTGATCTGTCCTTCCCATTTCTCCAAGAGCTGTCAGCTCTTAACATGGCTGTCAGCTTCTGCATCTCAGATTCCAATGGAACAGGATCCTGTCCCCTTCTCTCACTAAGTCACCCCACCATCTCGCTGGACATTTCCTGAGAGCAGCTGCAGGAAATTGTTGATGAAGGCTCTTGTGTGACTTTTCCGGGGGAGAAGTGAACAAACTTCTACTCGTCCCACCAACAACAGAATAAAGTCAATGTTTTCACCCACGTCTAGTTTAGTGGGTCGAGGAGTTTAATGAGGGTATTTACAGGCATGTGGGGGAGGGGTTACTTACAGGAGCCTGGCGGAATCTAATGCAGCTGCGTCATTGAAAGGCCTACTCCCTCATAGATGGTGTCTCGTGAAAGCTACAGCCCTAAAGCTGCCTGCTCAACTTGCAGGCAACTCCACAGAAGTGTCTCCTTTCCCCAGCAACTGCTTATGTAAAGGAGAGGTGCATATAAATCTTGCAGCAGGGCTGGAGAGATGGCCTAGCAGTTAAGAGCGCCCACTGCTCTTGCAGAAGACTGGGGTTTGATCCCCAGCACCCACATGGCAGCTGAGAACCATCTGTAACTCCAATTTCAGGAGAACTCCAGTTCCAGGGGAATCCAACACCCTCTTCTGATCCCCTGAAACTGGAGTTAGAGATGGTTGCTAACTGCCATGTGGGTACTGGGAATGGAACCCGGGTCCTCTGCAAGAGTAGCCAGTGCTCTTAACCTCTGAGCCATCTCTCCAGACCCCAAAATAGCTTTATTTTCTATCACCCCATCCCCATATCCCACTGTGATTGAACTTTAGGCTTTGAGCTTAACAAATGGTGTGCCTCTGAGCTGCAGGCCTGGGCCTTGTTTGTTTATCTGTTTGTTTCTTTTCAACTTCACAGACTGTGACTTTTATCTCTAGAAGTTCAGGTCTGTGTTCTGTAGGCCACAGGTGAAGATACACTGAGGCTGTATAAGAGTAATAGAAAAATGACGGAACATCTCTGGGTAACTGGAAAGGGGAAAGGTCCAGCCTGGGTACTGATGCCCACACAGTTACAGTGGGAGACTGTAACTGGTCATCAAGGGAGGTAGGAAGTTCATTCTTGAGAATCAGTCCTCCCAAGACTAGAATCTGCAAATGACAGAAACCTCCCATTCCCCAGCATACGCCCTGTGTTAGGCAAAGTCACTTGCCATATACAACCTGGGACCTCAAGGAAAGGGGTTATGGGAAGCACAGCCACTCTGAGAAGGCTGAACTGGCTACCCAACATCTAGAAGCCCTTCATCCTCCATCCACGCTGCTCCACTATCTGCCTATTACCAAAGGAATGTAGATCCACAGCTCATAGCTGGGGACCATAGCTCCAGGTTCACAGGAGGGGACCAGAGCTCCAGGTTCACAGGAGGGGACCAGAGCTCCAGGTTCACAGGAGGGGACCAGAGCTCCAGGTTCACAGGAGGGGACCACAGCTCCAGGTTCACAGGGGGACCACAGCTCCAGCTCACAGGAGGGGACCACAGCTCTAGCTCACAGGAGGGGACCACAGCTCCAGGTTCACAGGAGGGGACCACAGCTCCAGGTTTATAGGACAAGACCACAGCTCCAGGTTCATGGGAGGGAATCACAGCTTCAGGCTTATAGGGGTCATAATTTCAATTACCCTGGTTCCTACTATTTTCTTCTCCCCATTGCTCTGTGCACAGGATTAGACTTGTGTTTAAGAAATAGCATTTTCTTTCTGTGTAGCAGACAGGGGCAGTATTTCCTCGCTAAGCTGAATTTCTCACTAGAGGGACATCCATTTCAGAGAAAACCACTTTTTGTTTTCCCTCAAGGAAGACAGATGAATCAAGGGTTTTCACAGAACTGGTTGGCTTCTTTGGTGTTTGTTATTTCACATCTTCCTCCACAGGCATGCTAAGAGCCACGGAGAGCCACCCACAGCCACTGAGAACCACCCACAGCCACACCACCTCCACCGTCTTACAGCTTCCAAGTTATTTTCTTTCTCACTTCCCACGTCCCGAGTACAGAATTTTGAGGTCAGTATAAAAGCACCTAGGTTAGGAAAATATTCATCCTGTGTGATAAGGTTCCTCCCCTGCCCGGCACACGCATTCAGCCTCCTGGGAGCCTGGGCCCCAAGGCCAACTGCTTGGGGCACGTCTCATTCCACCATCTTGATTCTGAACTAAATCTTGTAACTTTTTTTTTTTTATCTTTTCAAGACAGGGAGACCCTGTCACCCCAGCTGTCCTGGAACTCACTCTGTAGACCAGGCTGGCCTTGAACTCACAAAAATCTGCCTGCCTCTGCCTCCCAGGTGCTAGGATTAAAGGCATGCACCACCACGCCCGGCAATCTTGTAACTTTTGTAGGTTTCCTGAACCTTGCGAATTTCTCTACTCCCTAAGTCTTATGAATGAGCCTTCCTCCTCCTTCTAGTAGCCACACCACAGAGCCCTTTGTCCAAGGAGCTGGAACAGATTCCAACCTTGTTCTTGTCATTTCTGTCCTGCCCTGGGGGGGTTCACACATCTCTTAGAAGCAAGTCCATCCACCATGCACCAAGGATTTCTGTGTCTTCCTGTCTCCAGCCCTAGTCCCGGGTTCACAGTATGTGGCTGGTCTGGGTGGTCATCACAGGAGCTCCCAGGCTGGGAAGGGAGGGCGCCTCCTATAGATCCCAGGGCTCCTCCATAACCGCTTCTGCCTGAGCTCTCTACCCATGCCCTCGGCTCTTCCTTCCAGGGTCCTCTCCACAGCCTTCTAGAGATAACCACATCTCTAGAGTACAACAGGAGGCTGTCCTGGGAGCCACAAAAGCTGTAGAAATCCGAAGCCCACTGGCACTTGCTGCCTGATTCCCCCAGGATGTTCTTGTTCTGTGGGTGCCTATGCACACCAGCTGATCTAGGGGTCTAGCCCTCCACTCAGGGTGAGGGTAGAAAGCACAAGGCTGAGTCACATAGATCTTCTGTCGTTTAAGTGGAAAAGGTCATATGAGTGTAGTTTCACTTGGTTTAGTCTGTTGGGGGATACCAATTATTCAGTGAACATAGGCATATTCCCTTGATATTGCCCAGCCTGGGTTCTCCAACCTCCTTGATTGCTTCTGATAATACAACTGTCATCTGTCAGCAGCAGTGATCCAAATGTGAGGGTCTGAATACCGGGATGGCTGTGTGACCTGAGTGAAGCTGGCAAACTCCTCTGAGCCCTGTTCCTTGTCACTCATAGTACAACCTGAACTCGAATTGGCAGGAGATTTTGATCAAAATCAGACAGCTCTTTCTCAAAACCACCAGGCAGGCTGGGGCATCAGGGTTATGTGGGATGCTCGCCTGTCTGAGTTCCTATCTGTCAGACATGGCTGACACCCCAGTTATTTTTCTTTTTTTTTAATTTATTGTTTTTTATTTATTTATTTTATTTATTTATTTTATTGATGCTTTGTGCATTTCATACATCATTTTCCAATTCAGTTCAGGCATATTTCCCTTTCCCTTCCCCCCTACCCCCACCCCATCTCAGATCATGCATTTTGCCATAACTGTCCTGCATCATTATGTGTATGAGTGTACTGTCTGCATGTAGGTTGGTGCACCCGTGTCATGTAATGCCGAGAAGGTCAGAAGAGGGCATCGGATTCCCCTGGAACTCGGGTTAAAGACAGTTCTTAGCCACCGTGTGGGTGCTGGGAATCAAACCCAGGTCCTCTGCAAGAGCAGTTGGCGCTCTTAACCGCTGAGCCATCTCTCCAGCCCCGCCCCCCAGTTATTTTTCATGTAGTCCTCACAGCCACGCCATGGTGCTGGGGTATGAATCCACTGTGCTCCCAGTCACCCAATCTGCGGATGAGAAAACTGAGGCTCTGGGAGGCCACTTCTCTCCCACTGTGTCACACAGCTAATGAGTGGCAAACGAGCCTCCCGAGCTCCGCCAGCCCTTCTAAAGTCTGCCCCACCACTCCACTGCTGGCTTCACACAGAACTGATTCCCCGTCTTGGGAGTGGCCAAGGCTGGGACTTCTCCCTGCAAAGTGTCCCCTCCTCCCCCCTTCCCGGGAAACACAGTACTGCTCCTTCCTCCTTGTGAGCTGCTCTTCCAGGTGTTTTGCAACAATAATGGTACATTATTAATAATGGTACTTCCCTGTGCAGGCCCAGAAGGCAGGTGTTCTTGTGCCAGGCCCGGCTGTTGCTGCCCACGATCCCCATCCACACAGCATCAGAATTGCCAAGTGCAATGCTGAAGCAGCTACCTTAACTTCTCTGCCCTGACACGAGCTACCAGCAGAGCTACTGGGGTACTGAGTGTAGGCAGGGACCCTGTCAACTCTGGGGTAGGTGAGAAGGGAGAATAAAAGCAGGACTTTGGCTTGCCATAGGGCAACACAGTGATGACCTCACAGCCCTGCACAGGATAAATGGCACAAATTCAGAGGTTCAAATACAGTCCCTGGAAAGCTTACACCAAAGGAGGGAAGATGTCTTGACCTCTAGCTACCTAGGGGCTGGTCAAAGGTGCACTCCTCAAACCGAAGTCCCCATCGCATGGTGTTATCTGGGAACATAGGGAACAGGGTGTAAGGAACAAATGCAGATAAGAATTCACTTAACATTCCATTGCACTACTTTAAAGGAGAACACACAGAACCACACAATTAGGAATGTGAATTAAGTAAAACTGGTTTTGCTTATTCTCCATCTAGGACTCTCAAAATAAACTCTTGAGATTTAATAATATGATTTCATTAGTTTGTGGGGTGCAATGGGTTAATTTTGGCAACATGACAGGATCCAAAATCAGCCTGGAGACAAATCTCTGCATATGTCTGTGAGGGAGTTTCTAGATTAGGTTAATAGGGGTGAGAAGACCCACCCAAAATGTGCTGGCACCATCCCAAGGGATGGACTCCTGGGCCAAAAGGAGAAAGCAAGCTCAATACCAGCATCATTGCTCTCTGCTTCCTGACTGTGGTTACAGTGTGAACAACTGCCTACCAGCATGTACCACCATGATGCACTGCTTAGGGCTGCCAGGGCCTGGGCTGTAATGCTATAACTCCAGCACAGCAGAGACGCAGCTCCTTGAGGAGTGTCCTTGTTGTTTAGGGACCTGCACTCAGGCAAAGCCAGATCTCTGGCTGGGCCAAAAGAAAAGAAGTTCTGAATGAGCCAGTCTGAAGCAGTGTTGGCATTTATTAAGATGAAGTTTTAACACAGATTGCAATACAGCAGTCAATAGAGAGAGAAAAGCTCAAAGAAAGAGTTGGACATCTTTAAGAGTATGGGCGTGGGCTTCTCAAAGGAGATGCTTCAGTGGGTCTCAAGCTTCACCTGAAAGGGCCATTAAGGAGCACTTTTTCTCTCTCTTGTTTGATAAGTGAGATTATAAAGTAGTTCCAGAGGTGACTTGAATGGACTTTTGATAAGACCAAACCATGGGGTCGAACCGCACAAGAGAGTTAAGATGTGTTTTTTAAGTCAGGCGTGGTTGCGTATGCCTTTAATCCCAGAATGTGGGCGGCAGAAGCAGATGGTTCTCTGTGAGATCAAGGCCAGTCTGGTGTACACAGTGAGTTCCAGGACAGGTGGGACTATTGGGAGACCCCGTCTCGAAAAGACAAAAAAAAACCGTGTCTTTTACCATCAATAGGGTTGTTGGTAAGATTCTGGAATATATTGTAGGCCTACAGATAAGAAAGGAGAAAAGTTTTATAGTCTTAGGGTTTAGGCTTGGTTCACTTCCATTTAAACATTCTTTTTTGTATTTTAATGTTTTAATTTTTTATATATGTATTTTGTACAAGATTATCAAATCTAGACCTGTGTCCCCCCCATCCCCCCACCCCACCAGAGCTCATATATTCTGCCAAACATGCTTTTCATCTCTTTCTCAGTCTTTCTCAAAATTCTCCATGTGGAATTTGACTGTTTTGAGTAGAAGTTCACTGTTTCAGTAAGTTTTTTGATGCAGTCCTTTTGGTTGTTGTTGTTTCCAATATGCATCACTCCCAACTACTTGGACAAAAGCTCAAGGGGCCATGCACAAGAAATGTTTACAACTAGGTAATTGGCACTAGCATCCACAGATGAGGGATACCATTCCTCGTTTGTTATTCTGGGACTGTGTTACTTCATTCAGCATGATGTCCTCTAGCTCCAGCCATTTTCCTGCAAAGCTCATGACGTCGTCTTTCTTTACTGCTGCATAGAACTCCATTGTGTAGATGTACCACATTTTCTCTATCCACTCGTCAGTTGAGGGGCATTTAGTTTGGTTCCAGGTCCTTGCTATAGTGAAGAGAGCTGAAATAAACATGGCCGTGCATGTATCTATGCAATGGGGTGAGTCTTGAGGGTACATGCCTAGGTGTGGTATGGCTGGGTCGGGTGGCAAATTCATTCCAAGTCTTCCAAGGGTTCTCCACACTGCTTTCCATAGTGGCTGTATGAGTTTACATTCCCACCAGCAGTGGATGAGTGTTCCTCTTTCCCCACAATAAACATTCTTGAAAACAACTCCATATAAAAGAAATGTCTCCATGTGGGCAATCTTCATAGCAAATGTTACTTGTAGTAGAATTCCTGACTCTAAACTGATGAAAGGCTTCAACCAGACTCTAGGGTCAGGAGCTCCTTTCTCTTCCCAGGTCTGCATAATTTTCCCTGCCTTTCTATCATGCTTTGAGGAAGATAAAGATTAAACCATAATCTAAGGACAAATGCCAAACCAGGCCACAAAGAAAACCAAACAAGTGAGCACTCTGCAAAACAAAATCCAAGCCTCTCTCGTATATAACCAATCAACCATTCAGCAAGTGGCTCAATGAAACCTTTATAGGATAGGCATTTTAAATATATCTTTCTTCCAACTTGCCACCAAGACCACAAAACAAAACCAACATCCAGGCATGAGAGTTTACAAATGAGATCAGCTCAGATCCACAAAGCCCCTTTCCCTTTCCAGTCCATCAATATGGATATCCCTAGATTCCCTAACATCTGTGGGTCTGTTAGCCCTCGAAGAACGTTTTCTTCATGCCTGGATCTGTTAAAGTTGCTACAAAGGGACACTTAAGGTTCATAACACACTGTCTCTCTCTTTTTTAATTTTATTTATTTTTGTATGTGTATGAATGTACCATCTGCATGTAAGTTTGTGCACCTGTGTCGTGCAATGCCGTCGAAGAGGGTGTCGTTTTCCCCTGGAACTGGAGTCAAAGACGGCTCTCAGCTGCCATGTGGGTGCTGGGGGATCGAACCCGGGTCCTCTGCAAGAGCAGTTGGTGTTCCTAACCAGTAGGCCATCTCTCCAGCCCCCATAACACACTGTCTCTTAAAGATATTAGGGAACAAATTATCAAAGGAAAATGGATTAATCCCAGTTTGGCCAAACCATGGAGAAAAAGCCCCGGTTTTGGTTTTGGTTTTTTTGTTTGTTTGTTTGTTTGTTTGTTTGGCCTTTTCTACAATTGTGGTGGCTTGAAGGAGAATGCCCCCCATAGGCGCTAAGTATGTGGACATTTTGTCCCAGTTTGTGGCGTGGTTTGGGAGGTCGTAGAAGGCATGGCCTTGCTGGGGAGGAAGCACTTATCTTTCTGCTCCTCCCTGACAGACTCTAAACCCTCTGGAATCATAAGCTCAAATAAATTCTTCCTTCAAGATGCCTTGGTCATGGTGTTTTATCACAGCAACAGAAAAGTAACTTATAAAGTGGTGTTATAATTCTACGGAAATTATCAAACTCGAGCCAGTAAATATGCTGTTAAATTTACATTGTCAGAAGTGTGGGAGATCTCATCTGGGACGGCAAGATCCTGGTCTCCAGGTTTCAGTTTTTCCCTTTACCCAGCATAGGATTCCTAGGGAAACTTTTAATTCTTTGGTCCACTGTTTCAGTTGTCTGATAGCCCAAGTCTCTCTCTCTTTAAAATATCTTCTTTCCTGCACACTTCCAGGCAGCCTTGCACCAGCGGGTTCCACTGGACTAAGCCAGTCACTGAAAGGACAGCCAGGCCCTCAGGTCAGGGCGGCACATGAGACGCCATCACCAGGCCAGGCTCACAAGTTGCCCCAGGCTCTTCTCCAACTCGGAGTGTCATTTCTCACAAAGAGACTGAGCGTTCACCTCCCACCCATCTCTGTCTCCCCTTCACCACCCTCCCCTGCAGTCAGCCTCTAAGTTCCCAGGGAGAGAACCTGAGCGACACTCAATGCTGCAGACCCAGCCCATGAGCCTCCAGCTGGCCTCAGCCACCTCTACTCAGTAAGTCTATCACCAGCCTCCTCCTGATCCACAGGATCCCAGCCTCCTCCCCTCGCCTAACACCCCTCCACATAAGAGAAACTGAGGCACCCAGCTCAGCTCCTACGGGCAGAACCAGTAGAGAACAAAAGCCTTGCTCTGTGCTCTCAGCACACAGTAGACCCGCAGTGAGTGCTGAGTCGGACTGGCCAGGTGGCCTGCAGTTCCTTGTGGCAGTCTCCCAGGTCTGGGCTCACCCTGGCTTCCTACCTTCCCCTGCTCTCTGCCCACAGAGAGGTGAGAAGCTGCCTTGAGTGATTTACGCTCTACCCACACTGCTTTGTCGTGGGTCCTCTTCTGCCCACCCTGAGCCACAGCCATGGGCTTGTGGATTCAATAACCATCCATACCCCCAACTATCTTAGAGGAGAAAGGGGTTTTTTTCAACTCTACATCTACAGAACGAAGTTCCACAGTATGGTCAGGTCTGCATTTCTCTTCTTTTTGGCCCCTCCCTCCTGCCTGGAACCCTCTGCATTTGATCTGGAAAGAACTTCCGATCCTCAGGAGAGCGTTTTGTCCGTTAACTCCTTGGTGGACGTGGCCCCTCTGTTCCCCCCTGTCTCTTTCTTATCTGGGTTCATCTGAGCCCATCTCTTGGTCCCTGGCTAGTCTTAAAGACTGGGAATTCACAGACTCATTGCTGCTTTCCCAGTGAACTGCCCTGAAACCAACAGTGGATGTAATCTGTGATATCTACATTTATTTTCTTTAATGTGTGTCCTCCCCACCTCATTTCAAAGATGAGGTCCTGTAGGCCACACACAGTTGCTAGCAGCAGAACTAGATTAGACCATATATCTGTCTTCAGCCTCCCTGTGACTGTCAGAAGACATCAGTATCTCCATGTCTCCATCAGGACTGGAGGACAGGTGGCATCTAGGATGGATTGTTCAACTGCTGGAAGGGGCTCAGCATGGTAGGTGTCAGGGGCCAAGGCTCTGGGCTGACAGCCTCTCAGCTGTGCTGTAATGCTGCAGAGATTACCTGTGTCCTTCAGAAGCCATGGCTCAGCAGGCCACAGGGAAAAACTGGAGAACCAGGACAGGGCCCTACCCCAGGGAGAAGAATAAATACCCTGAATTGGCCCAGTCAAATGAACACTGTAACTCCAATGTGCAAATTCAGCTGTGTCTCATTCATCTTAGCCCATTTCATAAGGAGAGAAACTGCTGGCCAGTCAGGAAAGAGACATTCAGCCAGGGTCACTGAGCCCCCACAGCAGTGCTCTGAAGGGACATGGTATGGTAGCTGGAGAGCTTTATTGCCACATCTGGAGGTTCGAGGTTTGCCACAAGCACCTTAGAGTTCTTAGAGTGCTACTAAGTACTACACAGAACTCCACAAGAAAGAGCACACCAGCCCCAATGTTCACACCAGCGGGAAGAGGAGCCTGTTTTCCTCTGTATCCAGCATTGAGTAGCAACCCAGGTCCTATCCTCAGAGGAGGAAGCATTGATAGAGAGACAGTGAGAGAGGGTGGAGATATGGCAAAGACTGAGACAGTACATGTGTTTCCAGATTCTTAGCCCCATCAAAGAAAGAATTCAGAGTTGAAGCAAAGTAAGGAGATGGCAGAAAGTTTGTTAGAGATTGCAAGTACACACTCAAGGGCCAGTATGGGCTTCTCAAGAAAGTCTCATCTATCACTGGGATCTTAGATGGTTTGTTTTATAGGGAAACCTCAGGAGAGGAGAGAGTCATTCAAGGGAAGAGGTGAATCCTAGGAGTGTGTCTAAATTTTCCTGGAAAATGTTTACTCTCCTTCTCTGTCTTTTATATGGTAACTTCACAGATGTTGCATGGCTCAGATGTAAGATGAGAAAGAGAGAAAGCAATTTGGCAAGGCTAATAACCTGGCAACACCACTGTACCAAAGCAAGGGATCAGCCATGTCTGTCCAGCTGGGTAGGAGTAGACTAATTATTATAATGGCTTTGTAGTCTCAGCCTTTAGCCACTGTGAGATTTGCCTCTTTTGTTTACTCTGCCTATCTAATGCACCTTCCTATCACTAGGGACTGGCCCAACCACACACAGAGCTCATGACCAGAAGCTAGAAACCTATCTGGCCTGAGTTCAGCCTGATCTGCTATGTGGCCTTGAGCAAGTTACTCAAATGCTGAATATAGATTTTCCATTTCACAATGGAGAAAGCTGGATGCCTTGAACACAGAGGTGACGGTGGTGATGGCCTCAAGCTCTGGGACTATCTCACAGGCTTGTGATCAGCCAAAGTCCCCGGAATGTCATAACAATAAAGTCACACTTGTGTAATCTACAAAGTGGTAGTTGGGAGAAGAGGGAGATGGCAGAAGTGTGTACTCTCTGAGGAGCCTGGGTGGTACTTGAACTGGGATTAATCATGGCCAGAACACAGAATGGCTTGTGATATGACCCAAGATCGTGCCCTCACTGACCAGCAGCTTCTCTGCCCATTAAATAATGAGGATCAGTGGACAGCCACCCATGACCTCTGTGAGGTATAAAAGTCCTGATCCTGGTCTGTCCCCTTTGCCAGCTAACCTCATATGATTTCCTTATGCTACTGTTCCTCAGTTTTCCGTTTGTAAAATGGGGCTGTAGTACTGGTACCTCAAAGTCCTTAGATATGCAAGAGGGCCTGAAGCCTGGCTCTCTGCCTGCTGTGGGATCTGGATCTGCCACTGTCCTTACTGACTATGATGGTTAGTGTGAATTGTCAATGCATCGCTCTAGTATCACCTAACCAAAGAGTCTCAATGAGGGACTCTCCAGGTTGGTTGTCTTGGGAGCATGTCTGTGGGGAATTATCTTCATTAAACTGACTAAGGTGGAAAGACCCGTCCACTGTAGGTGGGGCCATTCCTTAGGGTGGGGATCCTGGACCCTGTGTAAGAGTGGAGAATGCCTGCTGAGTACTGGTGTCACTAGCGTGCATGTCATCGTTGGCCCTGGTCCAATGACTACGATATAATGTGACTAAGTACAACAATGAAGTCTCCTTAAGTCCTTCTTGTCAAGGGTATTGATAGCAGTAGAAAAGCACTGACCTTGAACATGAGCTTTAACCTGGGCTTTGGCTTTCTCATCAACAAGTATAGGAAGCTAGTCATTATCCCACAGGATAGTGACAAGATAACAGAGTTCATACACATGACAGCTCAGCTGGGTGACATTTCCTGACAGGAGATTTATTTTGGCTTATGATTCTGGCTCATGGTCAAGTATCTATTTCAAGTGATATCTTCCTTTCAGGCAGCCTTGAGGAGGTGTGGCTCATCACAGGGCAAAGGATGGGAAATGCATGTTGCATCTCCTCTGGCTTCATTACACAGCCACCATTCATCGTGGCTCTGCTCTGATGACCTAATCTCATCCCAGCCACCCTCCAGGCCCCAAACCTAAACACCATAAGATTAAGTTTCCCACCGGGCACGGTGGCGCACACCTTTAATCCTAGCACTTGGGAGGCAGAGGCAGGCGGATCTTTGTGAGTTCAAGGCCAGCCTGGTCTACAGAGTGAGTTCCAGGACAGCTGGGGCTACAGGGAGACCCTGTCTCAAAAAGACCAAAAAAAAAAAAAAAAAAAAAAAAAAAGATTAAGTTTCCCCTTGTATTAGTAACTTTTCTATTGCTGTGATAAAAAACAAGGGACCTTATAGGAAGAAGAGTTTATTTGAGCTTACGGTTCCAGGTTCCAGAGGGATTAAAGTCCATCATGGTGGGAAGGCATGGCGAGGTGACCAGAGCGGGACCATGACATTAAGTACTCACAAGGAAGCAGAGTGCAACTGGAAACCTCACGAAGCTTAAGAACCCTCAAAGCCCACCCCCAGTAATGTGCTTTGTTTAGCATGGCCACACTTCCTAAAAACTCCAAAACCAGTGCCACCAACTGGGGACAAAATATCTAAATACTTAGAGCCTATGAGGGACATTGTTATTCAAACCACTACATTCCACACCCTGGCCGCTCCATTCAAAAGTCTCCATAGTCTTTACCAGTCTCAATACTATTTTTTTTATTTATTTTTTATTTTTTATTTTTTATGTGTATGAATGTACTGTCTGCATGTAGGTTTGTGCACCCATGTCGTGCAATGCCACAGAGGTCAGAAGAGGGCGTCTGATTCCTCTGGGACTGGAGTCAAAGACAGTTCTCAGCCGCCATGTGGGTGCTGGGGATCGAACCCGGGTCCTCTGCAAGAGCAGTTGGCACTCTTAACCGCTAGGCCATCTCTCCAGCCCCAGTCTCAATACTATATAAGTCCAGAATCCAAAGTCTCTTCTTAGACTCAGGGCAATATCTTAACTGTAAGCCCCTATAAAAATCAAAAGACAAATTACGTACTTCCAATATACAGTGTGACTGAATACATAGTCCCATTCCAAAAGAGAAGGATGGGATGGGGGTGCAGTGAGAAAATATTGGACCAAAACAAGACCAAAACCCAGCAGGGCAAACACCAAGTCCAGTCGCTCCATATCCAACTTCTGGGACTTTACTTCAGAAGGACTTAGATGGCTCAGCCCCTCGGGTTTGCTGCATGCAACATACATCTACGGAGGACATTCTCATTCAAACCACCACACCCCTCTTAAGGGCTCATACTGGGGATTAGACTCTGAGGAGTTTTAGAGGGAGCAAACCACAGTCACCTGAGTAGATGGGGACATACTGGATGATTGGAATAACTGGGCACATGGCTGATATTCAGTAAGTTAGTCTCTTTTACACGATGTCCATCATTGCCTGATGGGTGCTGTCACCGGGCCTTTACTCGGGACTTGTGTCTCCATCTCTGTCTTGCAGGACAATGCCATCCTCCATCTCTCAGGGCCTCCTTTTGCTGGCAGGCCTTTGTTGCCTTTTTTCTGGCTCCCAAGCTCAAGATCCTCTGGAGATGGATGTGGATGAACATGACCACGGTCATCAGGAGCATCTGCCCTGCCATGATATCGCCCACAGGATTATTAACTTAGCCTTCATGTTGTACGAGAAGTCTGACAGTTGGTCTAAAACCTCCAACATTTTATTCTCTCCAGTGGGCATCATGGCTGCCTTCACAATGCTCTCTATAGGGACCGAGGGTGACACTTATGACCAGATCCTGGAAGGGCTGAATTTCAACTTCACAGAGACATCTGAGTCTCTCACCCATGAATGCTTCCAGCAGCTCCTCCACATCCTCCACCTGGAGGACCACCGGCCACAACTGAGCATCAACAGCAGCCTGTTCCTTGACAAGAGTCTCAACCTGGTGGATGTGTTCGTGAAGAATGTCAAGGAGCTATTCTACTCAGAGGTCATCCCCATCAACCTCAAGGACACCCAAGGAGCCAAGACACAAATCAATGACCACGTGGAGAAGGAAAGCAATGGAAAAGTAGTAGAAATAGTCAAGGATCTGGAGGAAGATACAAGTCTTGCCCTGATGAACTACATCTCCTTCCATGGTAAGGTAGGGCCACCTGGCTGAGCTGGACTGGTACCACCTAATGAAACCACCTAAGTACTTGCTTCTGTTTCAGCGCTTAAGTTTTCCTGATGACCCAGAATAAAGCAGGGCAGGGCATTGTGATATGATATTCAAATTTTCACTCATAAATAATTCAATAACTTCCACAAACCTAGAAGGTTGGGGAATGATAAGTTAAAGCCAGTCAGATCACAGTCTCCTCTGCAGAATGTGTTTCTTTCACCGTCCTCAAATTACCATAATCTGAGGTCAGTGTTTTACAGAAACATTCATGATAGGAATTGATAAAAAGAAATGGGTACTTTTACAGTTTGGGCCCAAACTAAGGAGAGAAACACTCTCAGCTTCTCTCTGTCTTGCCTATGGCAGCGTCACAATTTATAGAAAAGATAAAACAAAAGTTCAAGAAGTGCACATATAGAGGTTCAGGTGTGAGATCCCAGTCATAACTGTGAGAATAATCTTTTCCTGGAAAATGGGTACACCCTCCACTGTCAAGGCTTGAAGCTAGTCTTACCCGGAGCATGGGGTTTCCTGGGGAAGATTTCAACTCTTTAGGATCCCAGTTATACTATTGCAGTTTTTCCTTGTTCCTTCTTCCTCCTTCCTTCCTTCCTTCACTATCTGTAGACTGGTGTGCAAATTCCTGAGATATATTGGTATCTGGAAGAAACAGCACTAACAGAATACATCCCATTAGTGTAAGGTATTTTTATTTTTTAATGTGTGAATGTTTTGCCTACATGTATGTCAATGCACCCAGGAAAACAGCACCCATGAAGGCCAAAAGAGGGTGTTAGATCCCTGGAACTGGAGTTGCAGTTAGCCTCTGTGCATGCTGGGAATCAAACTTGGTTCCTCTGGATGAACAGCAAGTGCTCTTAACTGCCGAGCCATCTTCCTAGCCCTTCCAATGAGCTTTTAAGTGGTCAGCTAAAATGTCAGAAAATCATACTTTGGAGACCCGTCTAGATAAATTTGGCTTGATTCCTAGTCAATTCCTTCTATGACAAAGGCAAAGTGCTTCCTGTGACTTCACACCCTGAGAAAGCCTCTCTAGAGCACCCGAAAGCTCCCTTTCTGTTTGACCAGATCAGAGCCAGAATGTGAGGGACCCCAAGGTTAAGTATGACTCAATAACTTAAAGATGCTTCCAGTCATGGTACAAAAGGAATTTCTTCAGCCCTAGTATCTATATGGGCATTCACTCCACAGATGCCTAGTCAAGTACATACTTTCACCTCCTTCTTAAAGGGTTCAAGAGGAAGAGCTCTGGAATGTGAGAACTGACTCCAGAGTACAGGGGAGATAATAACAGTACATAAAGTTCTTAAAGAAAACCCTGGAGTTAAGACAGGTTATGTAGATAAATGTTAGCCAGGATATGTAGGTGATGATGGCAGGTCGTGTTGAAGAACATGATAGCAGAACATAGATCATTGACCCTGGATCCTAATGCACAAGAAAAGCCCCAGGAAGGTCCTCACAGTGCCACCGGCTCCAAGGTCCCCTCTAGAAGCCACAAGTCTGCAGCACATATTTCTCCCAACCTGCTGAAAGCAACAAGGTAAACTGAGGAGTACTCAAAACAGAGCCACCTCTCAACCTCCCAGAAATGGGTTCCTCCCAGGGTCAGAGGTCCCCTGACAGTCTGTGTATTGGGGGTGAGAGGGACAGACATCTTTACCTTATTTACTGTAGCTATCAGAAATCAAATAAATCAATCCCCTGGTTATTTGTTTTCTTAGATTTTCCCCCCAGTAATTATTAATTAATTCAAACTTTTCTGTCAGATAAAGAACAGAGGCAAAACATAAAAAAAAAAAAAAAAAAAAAAAAACTTGGGGCTGGAGAGATGGCCTAGCGGTTAAGAGCACCAACTGCTCTTGCAGAGGACCCGCGTTTGATCCCACACCCACATGGCAGCTAAGAACCGTCTGTAACTCCAATTCCAGAGAACCCAGTTCCAGGAATTTCCAGGAGAACTCCAGTTCCAGGGAATCCGACGCTCTTCTGACCTCGGGCATTGCACAACAGGGGTGCACAAACCTGCATGCAGACAGTACATTCATACACATACAAAATAAATAAATAAAAATTAAAAAAAAAAACTAAAAAGATCCCTCCCCCATCCCCCAAAACAACAGGAATCCAACTGGGATTTTCTTTTAGCCTTTCACCCATTGGTGCAAAGGACAAAGGTCAAACACTTCATCAAAAAAAAAAAAAAAAAAAAAAAAAAAAAAAGATTCCAAGAAGAACCCATTATTTTCTACAAACCGGAGAAAAGCCACAAATGGCCAACAAGGAGTCATTTCCGGTGACAGCTTTAATAATTACAAAACCAAACGTAGGACTCTTTAACTGAAGCCAGCCAGACAAGTCTCAAATGTCTAAACCCTTTTATTTCTTACCAGTGAGGTGAGTTTTATATACAGTCAGTGCCAGAAATAAGAAGGCCAAATACTTGTATGTCTCAGAAGATGCTGGGATAGTCCCTGGTATCCTGAACAGGGCTGGTGTGCCACAGCCACCTCAGTTCCCGTTCATTCTCCTGGTGGCTTGCCCAAACTGTTACCAGAATCTGAAGTTGATTGCACATTGCTTCACTAGAAAAGCGGGAGATAGAAACTGGTCCAAGGAAATGGCTTTATTTACAATCTGTCTAGAACTGAGGGAAGAAAAAATCCAGCTTATCTCTTCCCTGTATGTAGCAATGTCACAATTTATAGGAAAAAAAAATGAAGCAAAAGCCAAGAAGTATACATCTATAGGTTTAGCTGTGAGATGCATTGTCAGACTGTGACAGCAGCCTTTTCCTGAAAGATAGGTTCCTCCTCCGCAGGTACCAGGGCCTCTGGCTAGGCTCCCTCCCACAGTGGGGTTTCCTGGAGAAATTCCAGCTCCCTAGGATCTCTGTTACATTGTTGAATGCAAGCTCATTAGAAGAACATATGTGCCAATTGCAGCAGATGGCACGGAATAATAGTGCTTCCTAGAATTTAAATTTGTACAAATTGGGAGTAATAGAAGAGAGCCAGTATTGAAGTGTATAAGACCTGGGTTCAAATCCTGCTTTCACCACTCATAAGTCATGATACAGTGTAAGTCATTTCACAGGATTGGGATGTGAGTACCCTAAATTATCAGGAGAAAAGCAAGGCCACTGTTTCCAAGTTGTGAAAGCACTTTTTTTTCCCCTTGACACTGATCTAATCAAGTTACCCAGAACTCAGGACTGAGTGCAGCACATAGTAGCTGATCAAATAACCTTGATCGTCAGTCTGCTTTGCTTCCTATGAACAGCTTAGGACTCGGGACCCCCATGAGGCCACAGGTCCTGAGGAAGCTCCCACCCCCTTCAGGAAGTTCCCCGTGGGAGGGTGATGGAAGTCAGACCACGGCTGCTCCTTTCTTCTCTGTTTCCCATGCTCCTGGGCAACATTGCACAGTGCAGAACATCAAGGAATATCAGTACAACTGAGCCCCAGTTCTTATGATGTCCTGGTGCCTGCCCGACAAGAAGGTAGGCTGGAGGCCCTTGGAGGCCCTTGCCCACTCCAAGGGCCTTGAAGGCAGACACTCTCGTACAGCAGAGGGGTCTACCCAGATACCTACACTTCATCCATGGGTCTGAAACAAAGGTACCCACTAGTTTTTCCCAGAACACAGACTGAACCACCACCTACAAGGTACAGGAAGCCTCCAGCAAAGAGAGGCCCAGGTTTGACTTAGCAGAACCTGTCCATACGTACTTATCTTCATTTAACATCCCCAGGAAACTGCCAAATAAACACAAAATTAAAATAAAGGTTTTCACAAATCAGCTTACATATATCGAAACTGCAGCTCGTTCTACTCTTTCAGACTATCTCCTTAAAAACCATCAAGCTTGGGGCTGGACAGATGGCTCAGTGGTTAAGAGCACTGGCTGTTCTTGTGCACGACCCAGGTTCAATTCCCAGGACCTACATGGTGGCTAACAACCATCCAGTTCCAGAGGATCCAATGCCCTCTTCTGACCTCTACCAGCACCGCACAACACAGGTACAACTATCTCCCTTCCAGCAATATACTAATACGCATAAAATAAAAATAAAAAAATTTAAAGCCATCATGTTTGATGACTCCATTTTCTTTTTCTTATCTTTTCTTTTTATTATTTTTATTTTATGTGCATGCTTGTATTGCCTGCATGTATGTAAGTGTACCCATGTCATGCAATGGCCAACAAGTCAGACAAGGGTGTCAGATTCCCTAGAACCAGAGTTATGGATGGTTGTTAGCTGCCATGTGGGTGCTGAGATTCAAACCCAGGTCTTCTGAAAGAGCAGCCGGTGCTCTTAACCACCAAGCCATCTCTCCAGCCCCAATGGCTTCATTGTTATCCCATTTTACAATGGATAGAGCTGAAGGTCAAAGAGAACCATCACGTTAGGGGGCTCAGTGCTCCTCTCCTCCATGTCTTCCCTAATCCTGGATCTCACTGCTGACTGATATGACCCTTCCTTCCCTCCAGGCAAATGGTATGATGAATTTGAGGTTGAACAGACCTTGGAAGAAGACTTCCATGTGAATGAAGACACAATCCTGAAAGTGCCCATGATCATTTGCCGGGGTAGATTTTTCATGTAGTGGGCAGAAGTGGTGTTCAGCTGGGTGCTGGTACAGCACTACATGGGCGATGCCATGCCTTCTTCATCCTGCCTGACCCGGGGAAAATGAGGGACCTAGAGGAAAACTTGACCCAAAAGCACTTTGAAGATATCTTACAATTCATTGACATAAGGTGATTGATTCCCCAGTCCAGGGAACCAGCCACAGCCACCCAACCTCTGAGCCGTCACATGGCTGGGGCCCTTTAGGATTGGCAAGAGTCTGGGGCAGGTGGACCTCATCCCTTAGCCAGAGCTATGGTGTTTCCAAGCAGTCCCAGTGCTCATGTCTACAGTGAGGCCAGACACACTGGTGGGAACAGCGTTCAAAATAAAGAGAAGACATCCTTGCAGAGTCACAACATGGCATGAGCGCACTCCATCCTTGGCATCTAGAGCCTGGAACAGGAATCTCGGGGATGGTCTATGGAATGGCTAAAATGAGAACAAGGCGAGAGGTCTCAGATACTAGACTTAGTGGAGAGTGAGGGTGAGGGAGCAGTGCATAGGACACAGGGGAAGAACCGTATGGAAAGGCCCGGAACAGGAAAGGGCCAGCAACAGAGAGCCCAGAGTATCTCTGTAAAAGGCCCTGTTCCTCTGTTACTCTTCAATAAGGTTTATGGGTTCCCTGGGAGCCAATGATCCTGGAGTGTAGCCCCTACCCCCACCCCCCCCAGGTCACTGAGTCTGTGCTTTGTCAGGGAATCCAGGCTCTGTAATCTACTGGGTGAGGAATGTTGTAAAAGGCAGGTCTGAGGGGAACTGCAAGCAGAGATGCTAGCCCACTTCCCAGCCTGGCCCAGCACCCAGCAGAAAGCAGGCGATCAGGAGAGGAGACCAGAAATAGTGACAGAGCTTGAGGGTCTGTCCATTCCTCTAGCACGAGACCCTTCAGGGGCCTTGTCTTTACCTGTGGAAACAGAGTCAATTTTCCCAAGCTTCTTTGATTGGTCCGTGTTTCCCTAGCCCCCTCCCTGCCTAGGAAGAAGGTGGTAACCCAAGGGGAATTAATGAGACCTGCTCTCAGGACACATTGTCTCTTCCTGGGAGGCTTTGTAGAGCACGTGGGTGACCTGTCAGGAAGTCAAAATGATAATGTTGATGTTGGTGTTCTTTGACACTAAATAACTCCATTGTATTTTCCTGCGTACCAGGCCTATAAATTTACACTTCCCTGAACTGCTCATGTCTGTAACCTGTGACCTGAAGACAGTTCTGAGCTCCCTGGGTATCTTCAGTGATAATGCCAACCTTTTGGGGGTCACCGAGGATGACCCCTGAACCTCAGCAAGGTGAGGTCACCTGACAATGGCAACGTCCCAGCTGTCTGTATGCTAAATGGAGTGTGTGGACAACTCAGTCATAAGGCTGAGGAAGGGGACAAATGACACAGCTTCCATTGACTCTAGAGAGGCACCTGGAGAAGTCGGGAACAGAGAGCAGAGTTGGACAGGGGATTCTTGTGCGGCTGACATTGTAGGGACCTCGTTGGAAGGTCTCCCTGACCCTCAATCTCATCTTACCCAGGACTATTTAATCCCTAGGACTCAGTTTACCCATATCCATATAGAAAGGCTTTGGTTCAGGTCACCTTCAAAATCCTTGTCCCAGCACACACTGGAAAAGGAACATGCATGCAGGGGTCATGGTGTGCGGGTGATCCCCTGTGAAGCTGAGGGCCACGGTCAAGGCCATGAGATGTAGAGTCGTTAAAGGAGCAGATGGGAGATGCAGCCAAGGCTGGGGACAGGGGGTGCCTCTGGTGACCATGCGGCTTGGGATCCAGGGGTAAGAGAAGGACCACAGTGGCAGGATTGGGAGACACAGGCTATAGTGAGTCCCTCCTTCCTGAGGCTCCCACACTTCCCTGAATTGAGGGGTACCTGGCTCAAGCCCAGGGTGGGGACTGCCCATTTCCAACCTATCTCTGCTTTTCTCCTGACAGGCTGTGCATAAGGCTGTGCTGATCTTCAATGAGAAAGGAACAGAAACCACTGGGAACACCATTTTGAACATGAGGGACTGGTCTAAAGTCCCCACTATTCAATTCAACAGACCCTTCCTAATTATCATCAAAGATGACTACACCAATGTCCCTGTCTTAGTGGGCAGATTGGTGAATCCCACAGAACATGACTGACCCAAGCTTCAGTCATTCTCAACCAACCCAAGCTTCAGTCATCCTCAACTGCCTGTTCAGGGTTATGTCCCCTCCCTGCTGACATTAAACACAAGCTAGCTTCGTCCATGCCTGAGTGACCTGCAAATTCCTCTTCCTGTGGTGTCTGTGTCTTCCTCTGTCACCCCCTTGTCTCCTCCTAGTGGGTCATACTGGACTCCAGGTCCCAGCACCTCTGTCTCAGTGTCCCACGCATCTGTGTTCATGGTGTCCCCTGCTGCATCTCCAGCACTGAAGGGAGACTGTGGGTCCTTGTTTCACTGTGTCACCTCCCCAGGTGTGGCCTCTCCATCTCACTGTATTTCCTTGGGGTCGCTGGAGGACATGGCTGGTGGAGCCCTTCCTCCTCAGGGCCACAGCAGGACTCCAGCCTCTGTCCCTGTCACTGCTTCCCTGCTAGAGGGGCCTCACATCTCCCCTGGGAACATCAGAGTCTCTGTCTCAGCCTGTGTCTCCTTCCTCAGCTTGTTAGATGCACCAGGCACAAGGCAACTAACTCCCCCTGTGTCCTCTCCAGTCCTGTGGCTTTGGTATATGGATGGCTCTAGAAGGCCATGATATGCTGTCACAACAGGGGGAGAAAGATAGTTCCTCCCATTTTTCACAGCCAATCCCCACCCCGCCCCAATCTGGGCTCACTGTGAGGCCAGATGTACCTGGTTCTCTCTACCTATGACCCTTCTTCTTTCAGGGACGACCACAGGTCTGGGGACATGGCCATAGTTGATCCCACCATAAGACTTTGACACAGACCTAGGCAGCACCTTCTCATCCACCAAGGTCCTACAGATGGACTGAAATGGCCAAAATGGGTACAGGAAACATCTTCTTAGTCCCCTAGGAATGCTATTGTCCATTCCAAGTTGACTGAGGAGAGGAAGGTCTCCGCACCCCATTTATGCATAGTGTCAGTGTCAGTAGAAAATACTAGACTGAAGTACAGTGGTCATTGCATTTTGTTCAAAATGGCAAAATACTAGCAAGTTTCATGACTCCATTTAAATCATTGGATAGCTATCCTTTCCTATGCAAGTACACATTCTCTCGACCTCTGCCCTCCTCGGATTCAGTTGGTCAATGGACTTCACACAAGCAATGGAGAGATGCCAGACCCAACGCTCTAAAGCCCTGTGAACATGCTCAGCCTCAGCCGCCTTTGTGACCTCAGACCTCAATGTGGTGTAAGGTTAAAGCAGACTGTAAAATCCATCTCTACAACAGCTGACCTGCAGAAACCCCTTGCCTGACACTTCAGCCCCCAGCCTTGCACAAACTACTTGTGCTGGTCCCCAACGGTCATCCCATGAGAGGAAGCAAGGGTTGCTGCAGTTCCATAGACTGGGAAGTGGGTTATAGGAAACTGAAAGATCTGAGAGCTGAAGGAGTCATTTTGGACACCATCATTTTACTTCTAGGCATTGTCCATCAATACATGTGTGACTCTAGTTGGTAGAGGCTCAATTCAAAGTAGTTTAAGATTCCTAGACAGGAATTCACTGGCTCCTCAGACTCTAAAAAGAATGAGTCAGGGTAGGTGGAGCTCTGTAAGAACTATATTTGTGACCACAAACCAGTGGCAGTAGAGCTCTAAGTTCCTCTTTCACTTGATTCTTATTTTTTTTAGCATATGAATGATGGCTTACAAGTGTATAAGTGCACCAGTATCATGCAATGCCCAAGGAGGTCAGAAGAGGGCATCAGATCCCCTGGACCTGGAATTAAAGACAGCTGCCAACCACCATGTGGGTGATGGGAGTCTATCCCAGTTCCTCTGCAAGAGCAGCCAGTGCTCTTAACCACTGAACCATCTCTCTAGCTCCCTTCATAGTTTTTTTATAAATACCTACCAAAAGAATAAAATGAGAGGACTCACACTTCCTGTTTCAAAATCTACTGCAGAGCATAGTAATCAACACTATGTGCTGTTACAGGAAAGACATATTTGCAGGCCAGTGGATGAGGTTGAGAGCCAGAAATGGATATAACCTCACAGATGGTCACGTGATTCTCAACATACAGCAGGCAAGGGAATGGAGTTGGGTTTTGTTTTCAACAGTGAAGTGCAGGGAAAACTGGAACTCCACTTGCAAGACAATGAGGTAGGAACTTTCCTTGCACCATTGAAAAGTAGCACAAAATGAATCCAAGAAATAAACATGCGATTAAACTCCAGTCTGAAAAGCATGTTCCACACTAATGACGTCTAGACTATGACCAAAGGCACAGGAAACTGAAGACAAGAAAGAGCAAATTGATCTTCAGGAACACTCTAAAAGTGTGCACATCAGAAGGCACCATCAGCACAGCCAGAAGATACCCCATAGAGGGCTGGCAAGGAGACTCGTCAGGAAAAGGAGCTTGTAGCCAAGCCGGATCACCTGGGATCCACATGGAGGAAAGAGAGAACAGACTCCCATGAGTTGTCCTCTGAGCCCCATACATGTGTTATGACACACATGAACACATGCATATAAACATATATACATAAATGTGATAAAATTAAAGATAATCCCTAGAATATGAGAAAGTATTTTTAGATCATGTATTTGGCAAGGGAGTACCCAAAAGATCAAGAACTGCTAAACCTAAAAATTGAAAAATAAAATCATCCCTTAAAAATTGGCAAATAGGAGCTGGAGAGATGGCTTAGTGCTTAAGAGCACAGGCTGCTCTTGCAGAGGACCAGATTTGGGTTCCCAGCACCCACATATATGGTGGCTAAGAATTGTCTGTAACTCCAATTCCAAGAGGTCCAGTGCCCTCTTCTGGCCTTCATGGGCATAGCATGCATGTGGTACACATACACACATTCAGGCCAAACATTCATACACACAAAATATTTTTTCATCTTAAAAAGGGCAAACAATGTAAGTTAGACATTTCTCAAAAAATACAGTGGTTCTTTTTGAAGTGATATAACCCAACAGCTGTTTTTATATTATTTTTATGTATATGAGTATATTACCTGGATGTAGATAGGTGCACTGGAGTAGTGCAGTGCCTGAGGAGGTCAGAAGAAGGTGTCAAATTCTCCTAGAACTGGAGTTAAGGGTGTTTGTTAGCCTCTGTGTGGGTGCTGGGAATAGAATCTGGGTCCTCTGCAAGAGAAGCCAGTGCTCTAACTGCAGAGTCATGTCCATCAATACATGTGTCAGATTCTGGTCTCCAGCCCCCAATGGTTCTTTTTTTTTTAAATATTATTACACTTATTTATTTATGTGAGGAAGGGATGCCAGTGCATGTGTGAAGGTGAGAACAACTTGCAGGAGTCAGTTTTTCCTTACCCCCCCCTCCCATGTCCTGTGGATGGAACTCAGATGGTCAGGCTTGATGTCAAATGTCTTTACCTGCTGATCCAACTCGTCCACCCAGCACTGATTCTCAAGTACGTTAAAAAGTGCTCAATATCACTAAACATTAGAAAAATGGAAATCAAAATGGTCATAAACTATAATGAAATACCATCACATACCCATTAAGATGGCAATTATTAAAAAATAGTCACTGTTGAGGAGGATATAGAGAAATTGGAACCCTTATTCACTGACATTGAGAATTTCAACTGCTGTGGAAATAACATCATGGTCCCTCAATAAAATGAAAATATAATTAGCACCTCAATAAACCATCCCCCCTCTGAGTACTGTTAGTTGAATTAAATTTGGTCCAAATCAGCTTCAGTATTTGAAGGATAAATAATACCCAATGCGGCCTCTGTAAATTGCAACCCACTGGATATGCAAATAACAAATCTGTATTCATCAGGATTCTGTACAGGAGCAGAATCGATAGGGTCCATACATATTCATATACAGTTATAAGAGAGGACATGCCAGCTAGGCTTACAAATCGGAGACGAGATAGCCAGCTGCCAAAGCCAGATAAATCCATAGCCCTTCAGTCCAAGAAGACAGGGCCTTCAGCACAAAGGAATCAATCATGTGGCAGAGCCCAAGGCTGAAAATCTAGAGCCTGCCTGGAAAGTCACTGGAACGACTCCACATGAAGGCTGAAGCGGATGGAGTCTGAGTTCACAAGCAGTGGCAGCAGCCACAAAAGACTTTTCCTGCTCAGGAAGAATCAGGCTAGCCTGTACCTCCTCCTTCTGCCATTCATTCTGTCTGGTCCCCAGCCTATTTACATGCAGGGAAACACCTCTTTACTGTCCCACCTGCCAGTCATCTCTGGAAACACCCTCTCAGACATACTCAGAAGAGTGCTTTAGTAAGCTTCCAGGTCTCTCCAATGATGAATCTGTTAGGTTCATTTTGAGGGGAGACTCAGCACAGAGAGGAGAAAAAATCAGGACTCCAATGAGAAGGAAGTCGGGTTTATTTCAGGCATGGCAGCTGGCCTGCCTGTTGGGATTAGGACCAGCAAACAGGATATCCCAAAATGGCAGTTTTTATACCCAAGCACACAAGGAAGTGAGCTTACAATGAAATGGGTGTGGGGAGATAGGGGAATGAGTGTAGGTGGATCTGTGGCTGGGATCAGTAGAAGCATTGTGAGATAAACTGAGGCTTGTGACAGGTATCAGTAGGAGTCTGATAGGAGCAACTTTCTCAGAACTTCTACCTCAGTTGGCCTCCTAGAAAATCTCCAACTTAGGTGGGCTTACGACCTTACAGAATCTTCATTATCAACTTGTGAGATTTGGAATCTCCATAGAAACACACCTCCAGGTGTGACTACGCCTATGAGAGTGATTCCAGGAAGGTTTAACTGAGAAAACCAGCCCGGAACATGAAAACACCATCCTACAGGCTGGGGAGTGGGACTGAATTAAAGCAAGCAGGCTGAGAAGCAGCAATCTCTTCTCTGCTTCCTGACTACGGTCGTGATGGACCCAGCCGCCCCTTCCACCATGCCTCCCTACAGTGATGGACTGGACCTTAAACTGTGAGCCATGATAAGCCTTCTCTTTCTTAAGTTGCTTTTGACAAGCATTTTGCCACCACAAAGAGAATGGTAACTAATACAATGTCTCTCTGTCTAAACAGCAAGCAGATAATCAAGCTTGACCATGACACTATTCTATGTCCTGGTAACTAAGCAACTGTACCTTAACCGTTCACAGTAATTGAACCTTCAACCAATTGCAGACGAATGGTCTTCCATAAGCAAACACTGAACTGCAGCCATCAGGCACTCTCCATGTGTTGTTTCTTTGTTGCTGGTAACCATGATGACTCACTGTGTTGGAGATGGGGGCATTCAGAGCCATTGGCAGACAGGGAACCTGACTTTTCATGAGCCAAATGAACTTTGTTCAATTTAACAGGACTCAGGTTGTTTTGTGGTTTATTTGGGTGTTCCAAAAGTTTGGCATAGCCAACTGGGTCCCAGATGGAACTCGAGGGACCCCCCAGGAGCAGGGCAAGTTCCTCAGCTTAAACATGTGTGTCATTTCTTTGTGTCTGGAACCCTTAAGTCCTCTCCGCTAGCTATTTGGAACTACGTAATTACTGCCAATCATAGTTGCCCTGCCATGCTAGAAACCATTACATAGCCCCCTCCCTGTGCCTGTCAATCGCCCGCCGTTCCTTTTCTCCTCACCCTCTTCCTCAAATCTAGTAACCATCATTTTAACTTTTACCTTAAGAGTCAACTTTTTCAATGCTCACAGAGGAGCAAAAACATACAATATCTGTCATTCTGTCACTGACTTAGTCTTCTTAACATGGTGTGCTCAAAGGTCAACTTTATTGCTGTGAATGATAGGATTTTACTCATTTTTGCAAGTGAGTAATATCCCATTGTCATACAAATCACATTTTGTTTACTCTCACAGACAGACACTCAGGTTGATTCCATGTCTTCACTACTGTGACCTGCGCTGATGTAAGCATGGGAGTGCCCCTGCCCAAAACACACACTGGTTCCCTTCCCCCTCGATTAGACACAGTCCCAGAAGTAGAAGTGCTGAGTAATGACTGGTATATTTCGTTCTTTCTTTTTTTTTTTTTTTTTTTGAGGCAGGGTCTCCCTGTAGCCGCAGCTGTCCTGGAACTCACTCTGTAGACCAGGCTGGCCTTGAACTCACAAAGATCTGCCTGCCTCTGCCTCCCAAGTGCTAGGATTAAAGGCATGCGCTACCACGCCCGGCCCCACTGGTATATTTCTTAACCACACTGTCTGTACAAATTGTCTTTCCTGCCATCTTCTTGATAGCATGATTTATGTTTTTTATTTGTTTTACTTCATTTTTGGTCTTTTTCATCATACCTGTTCTAATGGGGTAATATGATATCCCACTAAGTTGTCTGCACTCCTTGGGGATTTAGCAATGTTGAACATTGTCATTACTTGTATATCTTCTTAAAGAAATATCTATTCAGGGGGCTGGAGAGAAGGCTCAGGGGTTACAAGTGTGTACTAGTCATGCAGAGGCCAGAGTTCAGTTCCCAGCACCCTTGTCAGCCAGCTCACTGCCAGCTCCAGAGACATCGAACACCCTGCACATAAACACACATATAATTTTAAATAAAAATAAATCTTAAAAATTGAAATATCAATTCCAGTTATTTATCTGCTTTTAATTAAATGGTTTGTGTTTTTTTTTTCTGGCGAAATGAGATGTTTAATTTTTGTGTATTTATTTTTAAGTGTATGAGTGTTATGCCTGCATGTATGGAAGTGTACCTGTATCATACAATGCCAGCATAGGTTAGAAGAGAGAGTTGGACCCCCTGGAACTGTAGTTACAAACTATCGTTAGCTGCCATGTGAGTGTGAAAATTGAACTCAGGTCCCTACAAGAGCAGCCAGTGCTCTTAACCACTGAGCCATCTCTCCAGCCCCCTGAATTAAGTTTCTTATGCATTCTTGATATGATTCTTTATCGGATGCATAGCTGCCAAATTCTCCCATCCTGTAGATTGACTCCTATCTCTGTTAAGTGCTGAACCATTTCTTTTGTGTTTTCTTCTAGTTTACTACATTTAAGTCTTCCAACCATGCTAAGTTGATTTCTATGTATATACATGGGTAGTAGAAGTGATCTGCTTTCATTCTCCTTCATGTATATATGGATAGATAAAAGATGATAGATAGATAATAGATAGATGATAGATTAGATACATAGATTAGATATATAAATGATAGATTAGATATATAGATGATAATGGATAACCACTTTTTCATGTTATCTATGAGAATTTTTTTTCTTTCTCCAAGTATGTCCTTGATCTCTTTTTAAAAATCAGTTTATTTTAACCATGTGAGCTTATTTTTGGATCTCTATTCTGTTCCATTGGTCTATGTATCTGCTTTCATGCCAATATCATACTATTTTGGTTCATGCAGCTTTGTAGTATGTTTTGAAGTTAAGAATAAAATGGCTCAAGCATTGTTCTTGTTAAGAATTGCTTTGATTATTAATGATCTTTATTAGTTCTATAAAATTTTTAGGAATTGGCTCTTGCGTTTCTATTTCCGTGAAGAATGTCAGTGGCATTCTGATAGGAATTGCCTTGAGCCTGTACATCTCTTTCAGTAATATAGACATTTGGCCGTATTCTTTTAATCATGAATATAAGCTGTCTTTCCAGTTACCTGCACGCTCTCTAACTTCTTTCATTGTAATTCTACCGATTTATATTTTCCATTGTAGAGTATTTTCACGTCATTGGTTACATTTATTGCTGGCTTGTATTGTTGTTTGCTGCTGCTACTGCTGGATTTTTNCGTAAGCGCAAATAAACTCTTCCTTTTATAAGTTCCTTGGTCATGGTGCTTTATCACAGCAACAGAAAAGTGACTAATACACCTTTAATTTTATATTACTCTAAAATATGAATACATACCCTCCAGACACCACAATTACAAAGTCTAAAAATAAGTGGTAAGTTAATTCCAGAGTCCATTAAAGGATTCACATTATAACAGCACAGTTGTTTTCAGATAAAAAGAAATATAACATTAACGTTGCTCAGCTTGCCTTTCAACTAGCCATTTGGTGCTAGCATCCACAAATGAGGGATGGCATTCATCATTTGTTTTTCTGGGACTGTGTTACCTCACTTAGCATAATGGCTTCGAGTTCCATCCGTTTCAATACTATATGTTCAGTTAAAGTGATAAAAGTGGATGTCCTTGACTTTGTTCCTTTAGAACAAATGCTTTAAATTCTAAGCTGTTTAGGACAGTGTTAGTTGTAATGTGTCGTATCTGACCACAATTCTGTTAAGGTGTCCTCTTTCTCTGTCTGGCCTATTGAGAGTTTTTATCATGGATGGCTATAGAATTTCTCAAATGCTTTTCTGCATCTACCAAGATAATTATATACTTGTAATCATTATATTAATTGATGGATCATATTTAGTAACATATGTGTATTGAACCATTCTTGCAACACACTTAAATTTCTGACCATCATGGTACACAATCTTTTTCAAATGCTCTTAGACCCAATTTGTTAGATTTTGTTGAGAATTTTTTTCATCTATGTTAATCAGTGGTGTTTTGATTGGAATTGTCGTGACCCTGTGTGAGGATTAACCCTCAAACAATAGAGCTGTCTAGGGAGAGCCAGGCCAGGTTCCAAGATGTTTTGAAAATATCTTGAGCATGTTATAAAAGACCGTGGTGGAGCTTTTACTGGGTGGGGTTGGGGTGAGGATTTCTAAGCATTCTGTTGGAAGTGTCAACACAAAACACAGAAGTGTCAACACAAAACACAGCTCTGGCTTCAGAGAGAATAAGAGAGAGTTTGTTCTGGAGCTAAATACAAGTGACTGGCCAAGAACAGAGAATTGGGTTATTCCAAAGACCACACTCCAGCATGGTAACAGTCTGATAAGGCTTTTATGGACAGAACAAAGGAGGTCATAAATCAAGGCCTTTTTAAAAACTACATTGGTGGGAACATCAGGCATGAGGGTTATGGCAAATAGGGGGAGTCTCTGTCATAGGCCTCAGATGCCACCTGCTGGCATTCTTAGCCTTTGGGTTGGTGGAAGTTACATTCCGCTTTTGTGCATTCCACAAAGAATTTTACCGGATAGTCACAAGAATACCAGTTCAAACACAGGGTGAGCAAAATGGCACTCAGGGAGCTAAAGATAAACCAGAATAATTTCAAATCTGCTTCATTCCAGCTCTTCACATTCACAGAATTTCCAATCAGTTTATCCACTGTTCTAGTTTGTCTTCCATTGCTGTGACAAAACACTCTGACCGACACTAACTTGGGGAGGAAAGGGTTTATTCAGCTTACAACTCCTGGGTCACAGTTCATCACTCAGGGAGTCCAAGGCAGGAACTCAGGGCAGGAACCTGGAGGCAGGAGCTGAAGCATAGGCCATGGAGGAGTGCTGTTCACTGGCTTGCTCCTCTGGCTCATGCCCAGCCCGCCTTCTTATACGGTACACAACAACCTGCCCAGGGTGGCACCACTCATTGTGGGGTGGGCCGTGGGCCCTCCCACACTGCTCAACCATCAGACAATACTCCACAGATGTGGCCACAGGCCAATCCAAAGGAGCCAATTCCCCAACTGAGGATCCCTCAACCCAGGTGTGTCAAGTTGACACTAAAGCTATCCAGCACATCCACCCTGTAGAATCTTTAACAGAGGTACATTTTGTTCTAGAAATTACCATTCCTTGTCTTATTCTTGGTCAAGGCTTACTGTGCCAGCAAACAGATCTGCATTTTGAAGCACTTAGTGCTCATTTTGGGAATGGCTCCACCAATCAGCCATCATCTCGAGGTCATTTCCTCCAACTGTGTTCCAGGCTTGGCTTGTACCTTTATGGGGACATGACAGGGCTCAAGACATGGGCTAATCAGACCTTCATTTTCATCTTCCTAGCTGAGCCAGTAAACCTCCTTCCAACCCAGGAACAGGGAGTGCTTTGTTGGGCTTTCTGATGATGCAGTTATGCATCACCGGGTGAACCTGCCCACCACCTTTGCCTTGCTGAACTGGAGGGAACGTGTGTGTCTTATCTTCAGTGTCCTTATGATCAGGGACCCACGAAATTCCTAATGTTGCAGGCAAAGCCACAGAAAAACAGAGAATTAGGTAACAGTTTTGCTTGTCTGAGAAAGATTTCTCTTCTTCATTTCTGAAGGGTATCTTTGAAGACATAGTATTCTTGAGGGTCAGGTTTGTTTATCTTACTTTCTTTTAACAGTCTAATAATATCATTTCTTTCTCTCCTGAGCTGCACGTTTTCAGATGAGAATTCTGCCATTAGACTAATGAGGATTCCCTTATATGTAAACTCTATTTAGTTTCCTGCTGCCTTTATAATTCTTTATCTTTCACTTTTAGCCCTTGTTCTAAATGTACTGTGGAGGGGTCCTCTTTGAACTGAGGTGTGGCAGATGGAGGGCTCTGGGGTAGGAGAATTCTTTTGTCCCATTGGGGACATTGTGGTTCCTTAATTCTCATTTTCTTTGTATATTTATGTGTGTATCTGTTTCTAGAGCAACTGTCATCTTCTCCAATATAATGGGTTTTGTTTAATGGCAAGAATCTATTTTCTATGTATGGAGCCAAATAGCTATGAGGTATGGTGTATTAACTTGAATTCTTGATGTACTCTTTGGTCTGTTTTCTATGCAGTTTTCTTCTGTGAGTCTCTGAGCAATCTCTGTGGCTGCCTCCAAGACCTAGGCTGTGGGAGGTTTTCCTACAGTGGTATTGTCTTCGCTAAGCCGTCCAAGGCACTTCTGCTCTACCTGGACAGAAATGATGGGACACAGGCACAAGCTCTTCAAGTGCAGGTCTCTAGACACCTTTGTTTCTCTATCTGCTTGGCAGCTGGGAGTGGCATCAGTAACCAGGCAGAAGCAGCAGCGAGTGGCAACCCCCTCACGCTAAAGTCCTAAGCTGACCCCAGGTACTGGGAACCTTATACCTATAAAAGCTCGAGATCTTTGTGGACTTAGGAAATCACGATTCCGTTATTGGAAAGTAGGGTCTAGTATTTGGTGGGTCCTGTAGTAGGCTTCTGTGGCTATGCCCTAAAAAGATATGTCTTGTCCTTGGAACTTTCTTAAATCTCTCTCTGCTTCAGGGTCACCAGGAGGTAAACAACTATTTCCTCACACCCTTCTACCATGATACTCTGCCTCACACAAGCCCAGAAACAATGGAGCCAGCTCTCCATAGACCAAAACTTGTGAACTGGTGAGACAAAGTCAATTCTTCTTCCTTGAAGTTCATTTTCTCAGGTATTTTGACACAGCAATAAAACATCTGACCACCTTAGCATGCTACTGTTAGCTCTGGTGGCAGTCAGGGGTACTCCCACTGGAGAACATAGGTTGACCCCTTATAAAATAGGTCATTGCTAAATAATAAAGCTTCAAGCACCTCCCACTTTCCTGAATACTGGTGACTAGCTATTTCAAGGCATTAATGCACTGGGAGATGCACGACCCACTGACTACTGACTGCTGCTCGTAATCAAGAACTTGGAGACTGGGTGTTCTGGAATTTGCATCTAAGAAAAGCTGTCTTTAAGCTCACTGCAAACAAGCCTACCAAGTTCTCACTACATGCACTACACCTAAAATCCAGAAACTTAAAACTTGAGTCCACATTTAACAACTGAGTTCCTGGAACACATGCCCACTGGAGTGATTAACATGAAGCTAACCAGAGAGATTATTCCTGGGTGCAGACAGGTAGCCTCAGGAGGCATAGGTGGTAGGATGGTTAGATTTTATGGTCAACTTGACACAACCTAAAATCTTCAAGGATGGATTGGGTTGGCCCGTAGGCATGTCTGGAGGGGACTGGGTGGTGCCACTCACTAGGCAAGGAGACCTGAACTCTGTAAGAGTGGAACATTCATTTCTCTCTGCGCTCGACTGTGGTCGCGATGGGGCTAGCTGTGTGGAGCTTCTGCCTTGACTTCCCCACAATGATAGACTGCAACCTAGAATTGTAAGATAAAATCAACCTTTCTCCCCCCACCTACTTTTTGTCTGGATATTTTATCACAGGAACAGAAATGAACCAGGAAAGGTAGCTTTCCCAATATGTCAGATCAAGACTCTTTTTTCTCCCCCTCTACGAATCTGGTATTTTGTGCCATTCTAAGGCTTCTCCTTTCCTCAGAAGGTAATCCATGGAATAACCAACTGTTAATGACTTTATCAAAGACTTACACGCTAGGAAGAAACCAGAATGATTGACAGGCAGGGGAGCTAATAGTAAAACAAAACAGACAAGCAAGCAAATAAATAAACAAAACTCACAGGAAACTCTTCAGCTAAGCTCAGTTCTTTTTAGTGTTTGCAACAAAACATTTTCTACATTGTTCAGCTTTCTATTGCTGAGAAAACATATAAGAGCTAAACAATGTGTACAGAGGAAACATGTATTTCATTCTGTGGTTGCTGGGTCCCGTGACTTTGAGGTGGCACTGTAGTCGAAACAGCCACTTACCTAAGGGTGGTCAGGAAGCAAAAGAGGGAGGAAGGGGAAGAGATCCCACCATTCCCCCATGGTCTGTGACCCACTTCCTATGAAGCCTCATCTACTGCAGGATAGTATGGTTAGGCGCAGGTCAGAAAAAGCTAATCAGAAGGAAGGAGTTAACTGGAAAATGGAGTTAGCAAAAGCAAGCCTGGTTCCCATGACTACCTTAACCACAAGAATACTGTTCAGCCCTGAGTTCCTCAAAAGCTACCTGAGGTCAGAATGAACTTTCCCAGCCCTGAAGGAGTGCATTTACTCTCCAAGGGGCTTCATGCTGCTAAACACAACCAATCAGCTTAAAGGTCACCACTGCTTGCATTGTGTTTCACTAACAATCACCAAGTCTCCCCTGATTTGTGGTTTTTGTGGTTTTTGCTTTTTTTTAATTTTATTTATTTATTTTTATGTGTATGAGTGTACTGTCTGCATGTAGGTTGGTGCACTTGTGTCATTCAATGCTTCGGAGGTCAGAGGAGGGCATCAGATTCCCCTGGAACTGGAGTTAATGATGGTTCTTAGCCGCTATGTGGGTGCTGGGAATTGAACCCAGGTCCTCTGCAAGAGCAGTTGGTGCTCTTAACTGCTAAGCCATCTCTCCAGCCCCAGTTTTTGCTTTTAAAAGCTCTCTGCAAAAGGGGAAGCCTGGTCTAGCAAGACCTGATTTTGTCTTCGAGTGGAAGGAATTGGTAAATGAAAGGCCAAAAGGAGCCAGGGCTCCCTCCCCCACAAAACCTGAGTGACCCCTGAGGACCAGATCCTCAACTGACCTTTAGAAAACAAAAACCTTGGTTAATCTGGGCTAACTGTTATGGCCTTAAACATCCAAAAGGAAAGTATAACCAGAAATAAATAAGTAGTAAGGCCTGAGAAATTGTGCTTCAGGTATAAAACTTGAGATCTTAGTAAAAAGACAAAAAGTAAAAAAAAAAAAAGTCACAGTTGTTTTGCCTGTCTTCAATTCTTACTGGCAAGTGCAGCTACCCTGAGGTTGCCACTGCGTTTTCCACCCTTCAAAGACATGAGACACAACTTTTAAACCCTCCAATATGGACTAAGACTCATGTCTCTCCAAGAATCCTCCAAGAATCCTCCAAACCTTCAGTGCCAGATGGGAACTGCTGAGATATCCAGCTTATGGACTGAGCTACTACTGGGATTTCAGCTACTTCAGAGTATAGACTGCCATTGTTGGACTCCCGAGGCTGTATGACTTAGGCCAGTACAGGAAGATCAAGACAGGATGCGGTGCTTACTGGACCTCATTTGGTGACCATGGGAAGGGAAGATCCCAGTGTGGAGCACAAGGGCAGTACTGATGGTTGTTTGGGCTTGCCAAGGAGGAGCCTTCAAACAATTCCTTAAGGAAAACACGACATCTTTCAGCCTAATAAAGAAAAAAAATAATAAAAAGAAATCATAAGCTGAAGATGCTAAAACCTCTGATGTCATAATCTTGATATATGTATGGCATGCATATATGCATATTTTGGAGTGATGAAAATTGGAAGGAATAGCAACAACAAAAAAGACTGGGTCAAAGAACTGACTGAAATGGTGAACTTCTGCCCCAAACAGTAAACTTTTGCATCAAAAAAAAATTGGGGGGGGGGGTGAAACCAGTAGCAAAGTCTTTATTGAAAGGCATGTATCTTTTGTTATTTATAAAATCACTTTATTACAAAGAATTCATAAATAGAAACACCACACAGGTAGATTAAGGTAGCCTCTCAAACAAACACTAGCCCAGTCCCAATCTCTATGCATTCTTTACAGTTAAAAACACCATGCTGAAGCCACAGAGCTTCACTCAGAGTTTCACACTGTAATGAGGTATGCTGACCAAAGAAGACCACTCAGGCACAAAATAATGCCCAAAGAAAGTTTTACAGCTGGCCAGCGACCATACATTGGACATTCAATTTCAGGTATAGCCCTGAGCTGTTTTGGGGAGGAGTTTTTTTTCTCAATATTTTTTATTTGATTTTTTAACAATAAGTAATAAGTAGTGAATACAAGCATCCTTCATGTAAAACCAATTTGCAAGTAGCTATGCCCAAACCCACACAGCCCAAGGCCCCCACCATCCAGCTGGAGGGGCCTGTATGTACAATCATGTTGATCAAATAAGAGTCCAGTCTATATTGCCGTAGTTTCACCATTCACCCCAATCGCAGCCCTTACATTCTACCATGCCCCCTCTTCCGCAGATTGTTCCCCGGGCTTAGAAAAGGGGCACAAGTGGCCAAGAAGAAAAACAGTCTACTTTCTCTGGAGATGTCGTTTTGGACTCTGATCATTTCAGGCTGTTTCCTTTCATGGGTTGACAGTTTATCCAGGAATAACCTTTGACTCCTACTAATGAAGCACAAGCAATTAGATATACATGCATTTAAACAGTACTAATTATTATGGTAGGTTACATTGGTTGCATCAAAATTTTTAAAAGAGACTGAGAAAAAGATGAAAAACATGTGTGGCAGAATGCATGAGTTCTAATGGGGTGGGGGACAAGGAAGGGGGAGTGGGTCTCGATTTGATTGGAAATTCTGTATCAAATGCACACAGCTTCAATAAAAAAATTGGCTTTGGAAACAAATTAAAAAGCTCTCTATAACAGACAGTGGAGGTCGTACCCTTCCCTGTGTGGAGTGGTTGAAGCCCTGGTGCATCAACAATTTGCCCCCCCTCCATGCACTAGTTTTCTCAATTGGGTTCTGGTGCACCAGCAATTAAATAAATTTTGTTTCAAAGATTGAATCCTGGGCTTGAGAGTTTTTCTATGCATTTTTCAAATGTAACAGTTCCATGTCCTAAGAATACCACAGACAAGGAAGCAAGCCTTTGACACATGGCCTCTGAGAGAAATTTAACATCCTTAGCCTAGATTAGGGAGATGGCTCGGTGGGTAAAGTGCTTGCCAAACAAGCATGGAGACCTTAGCTTGATTCCCAACACCTGTGTAAATATCTAGGTACATTAGCACCTGCTTGTAATCTTTAATCCTGTGCTGAGGAACCAGGTAGGTTTGCTTATCAACCAATTGGCGAGCCCTAGGTCCTGGTGAGAAACTCCAACTCAAAAACAAGATATAGGCTCTTCAGAGGCAGCCTCTGAGGGTGACATCGAAGCTCCACAGGGAACACACATGCCTACTCACAAGCACATTAATATGCACACACACCCTGTTCTCTCTCTCTCTCTCCCTCCCTCCTCTCTCTTTTAATTTAAAGCTCCTACCATCCCATGAAATCCTAAAAGAAGTGATAAAGTTATCCTCGATCCTATAAACATTGCTTTTTATTGCTGTTGTTGTTTCTCTAGACCTGATATAAGTACTGTTCTGACTTTCTCAATCAATAGCCTAACACTGGGTGTCAGATTTCTGATATCTGGGAGCTGTGAGTACAAGTAATTGCTAATTTAATGTCACTGAATTCAAACCAGTAAGATCCTTTGCCAAATGGTTTGGTCTTGTGATCTTACACTCTATAATAGGGGGCCTGTGACCATCTGAGAGCTGACTTCCCTGTTGTTCAAGAACCTGGAGCTGAGGGTCAACGTTACCACTAGGTGGCCCTCTTTTCCATCCTTAAGGTCAATGTCAGGTCTATAGAAAAATTTCCCATTTCTTCTTCACAGCTTAGGGTCTTGCTACTTGGCCTGGGTCTTTCTGGCCTTCTAAATAGGTTTCTCAGAAAGTTCCAAGGATACAGAGTGGTGCCTTAATCAAGTCATCAGTAACTGAAATTAGCATCTACCTTTAAACAGCTGAGGGTACACTGACCTTTCTCAGATGGTGTGGTGTATGGAATTTAAATATAGCTGGGAAATGGGGGTGTGTGACTGACACACACCTGTAATCCTTGTACTTGGGAGGTAGAGACTGGAAGATCAGGGGTTCAAGGTTATCCTCGGGTACATAGTAGGTTTGAAGCCAGCTAGGTTGAACCTGTCTCAGCAAAAATGATGGCTGGAAAAAGTGTTGGACTTTGTAGCCAATCAGACCTCCAAAGGACTCAGACAGATGGAGAGTGTCCTGTGGCAACTAGAGTGGAACATTTGTCCCCAACAAAGCACTTCATGGAGTTTGGGGGCACCCTAGATTTCTTTGGCCTAGTTGTGGTGCTGAATAAAACTGAATGTCACTCCTGTGTTTCCTAAATTTCAACACTATGAAGAGCTTAACTTAAGGGTGGCCAGTCTTTGCATTTTTTAGGCATAAGATACATTAAGTGAATGGGTCAGCGTTTGCAGGAACCCCCAGCCTTTGTGAATGGTAAGCAACAAGCTTGGCTGTTGGCATTTCTTTTTGGTGGATCTCCAGGTCTTGACAGCTTGTGTCACTACACTATCCATTCAAATAAATACCTCTGTAGCTCAGACTTCCCTGGAGAGCACTGTGGGCCTGGACTACCATCTCTTCCAAACAGACTATGATCAATAGAACTCAGATGTTATTGTACTTTGAATTGTTTGCTATTGATTTGCTGGACTCTTGGAGACTCTTATCGAGGTGAACTTCAGAGTATTTTCTTTTCACACATTTATTTACTAACCAAAGAGATGGTTCTCCCTAAACAAACACTTTGAAATTGGTTGCATGTAAACCATTTATGATAAAATAATTAGGCACAGTAATGAAAAACAAAAACCCAAATCAAAGAAGTCGTGTGGGTGTTTGTGATCTGCTCCCTGAACTGAGCTTATTCATTCCCCAATCAAATTTTTGTCCAGGGCAATGATGCAATTTTTATTCTGCTTTTCCAAATACCCTGGGGTCCAGGAGACATTATTCACGACACATTCCTAATTGCATGCCTTTCTTCCCACCCAACTCCTGATGCTGAACCAATCACTCCCTGTAAAGTTGCACACTGAGTTCTTCAAACTTCTTTCCCAGGGTATAGGAAAACTGCTCTTCATTTTGATAGCAGTGTGCTGTGCTCACTCAAAACCGAGATAGATCTGGGCTTGTGTCACATGCCTCTAATCCCAAAATTCAGGAGGCAAAGGCAGGCAAATCTCTGAGATCGAAGCCAGCCTGGTCTACAGAGCAAGTTTCAGGCCAGCTGGGACTACAGAGAACCCCTGTCTTAAATAAAAAAAAAAAAAGTGAGATGCCTCACCAGGTAAAAGCACTTGCTAGAAAGCCTGACAACTTGAGTTCTATCTCTAGAATCCACATAAAGATGGAAGGATAGAATCGCTGCACAAATATGCACCGTGACATGTGTGTGCCCACACACACTCATCACACACACGGTGATAATGACACTTTTTCACAGTTTAATACTCACATGCAGCTCTTCTCTTTTGTGTTTCAAATGGTCTCGTTGTTGGAATAACAAAAATATAAAAAGAAAGGGTCAGCTAAGTAATTCATCACTACAAAATCATGAATGCATTACTGCAATCCAGTAGAACCCATGTGATGGCTGCAGGAAGTGGTGATGCAAGTCATGATCATGGAGTTGAGGATCCTTTGGTTGCAAGACCTAAATGCAGAAATGTTCAACTGAATTCAGTTTGGTCTAACCTGCTCTGCATACGTAGGTGCTATATTTGGTCCAAACTGGCCTCTGTACAAAGTGCCCTACAACCTGGTTCAATGGGTAAATAGTAAACTGTACCCTAGCCTATGAGAATACTCTGGTAACCTAGCAGCTGAGCTTCAGCTAATCATAGCAGCTAAACTTCCAACCAATCCCAGGCTGAAGTCTGCCAAATTCTGCCCAAATAAGGCAAATCTTGAAATGCAATCAGATAATCAATCTGTTTTCTTTTTTTTTTTCTAGGTATAAATAGAGCTCATCTCCTGAAGGGAATGGCGTTAACCTTTTCAGTTCATAGGGCTGCTCCATTGTATATATTTTGTTAAATTATACAAATATATTTGTTAAATTTAACTAGTTTTATGACTTTTGCACAACTGTTTATACCCAAATGAATTTAAAGGATTTTGATGAGGTATTTGTAAGCAGAGTTCAGAGCAGTGTTACTCACAGTCGGTAAAACTTGTAAGAGATGCATCTGTCCATCTGCAGGAGCAGGAAAAGCAAAAGGCACCTGTATCCAGTGTCGAACTGTGTTGTGAGATTCCTGAAGCAGCTAGCCTGCTCGTGACAGGATTTACTTTGCTCAGTTTCAGTGGTTCACATCCAAGAACGGGAAACCCTGTTTGTTTAGCCTTTCCTGATGGCACCACATCAAGGTGGGAGCACATGTAGGAACAGTGACATCACCGACCAGAGACACTGGCATCCGGCAGTTCCTTTTGTGATCTTGCTCCCAATGACTTAAGAACTTCCTGCTCATCATCACCACCACCCCTTAAGGTTCCGCTACTACCCAATAGTACTGTGCCATAGGGAGTGAGACTGTAACGTTGAGAGACAGTCAACATTCAAACTAAGCATTCTGTCCTTAGTCTCCAAAGGTTCATCTGTCTCACAAGGCAAATTGTACCAAGAATCTCGAAGTCTTAACTGTTCCAGCATTACTCAAAGTCCAAGTCCAGTGTTGCATTTGAGACCCAAAGCAAACTGAGATGATCACCTATAAAATGCAAAAGTAAGTTATATACTTCCAAGATACAGTAGTGGAACAGGAAGAAGGTATGAGAGTCAGGAACCTCCCCAACCTGGAGACTGCCCCTTCTGCAGGTAACCCAGCCTCCAAGGCTTTCCCTTGGAATCTGGGTGGAAGCTTCCGTGGCTCCAGCTCTTACCTTCTACATGTCTGTAAAACCAGCATCATTCAGATGGCACTAAGGTCCGCTACCAACATGGGCTGTACATGGGACCACTTGAACCATGTCCATGACCATGGGGTTCTTTGAAGAAACAAATATTGAAGCAAATACTTTTGGTACATGGGGTACCCTTGTACCCCCTTTGAAATGATTCTACCCTGGAGGGTCTTTGAAACATTTTGTTTCTAAGCCTGATGGGACCCTCAGTGGTTAATGAACTGCTCTCAAATAAACATTTTATTTCTAAGCCTGATGGGACCCTCAGTGGTTAATGAACTGCTCTCAAATAAACATTTTATTTCTAAGCCTGATGGGACCCTCAGTGGTTAGTGAGCTGCTCTCAAATAAACATTTTATTTCTAAGCCTGATGGTCTCTTTGGCAACCTTTTTTTTTTTTTTTGGTATTTTTGAGACAAAGTCTCCCTATAGTCCCAGCTGGCCTAGAGCTCGGTCTGTAGACCAGGCTGGCCTTGAACTCACAGAGATCCACCTGCCTCTGCCTCCTGAGTGCTGGCAACCTTTTTTGTGTTTTTTCTTCCCTCTTCCTTTCCTGGCTCAACTGAGAATTTTAAATCTTTCAGCAGACTACTTACTATAAACATCCAATAACTGATCATCTTTAAGCCAGACATTCTGCAAAGTCTTGGGGCATGGACAAAATGCACTCAGATTCTCTACCAGAGTGCATCAGGAGTATCCTTTTATCCAGTTCTCAGTTAAGTTCTCATGTCTATCTGATACTTTCCACTTGGCTTAGATGACCCACATTCCTGTCAGCATTCTGGTTTTCCAGCCCTCATCAAATCCACCTTCAAGATTCTGCTTGTGGAATTCTATGCTTTCTTTAGCCTGTTCCTCCAAACTCTTCCAACATCTTACTATAAACCTATCCCAAAGGTCCTTCCCCATCTTTAGGTAGTTATAGTAACAAACGTATTCCTTGGCACCATTTTGTTTTTATTAAAAATCAGCTTCATGCTCCTAAAATGAATTTCCTGCAGCAACTAACTTTATAAAGTGAAGAGGCCTGCTTTGCTCACAGTTTTAAAGCTTCTGGTCCAAGGCTGGGTGGCCTCCATTTGTTTGGCTTCCGGTGAGGGTGGCCCATCATGGTAGGAGTGCATTCCCTCTGACCTAATTACTTAATTGCCTTCTACAGCCCCACTGCCTTCCAGGAACATACCCTAGGCACCAAGTCTTCAACACATGAACATTGGGGGACATTCAAGATGGAAAAAAACAGCAGTGCTATTACAAAGCACAGAAATATTATTCATTCAGAAAAAGGAAGGGAAATTCTGGCATACGCTATAGGCCAAATGAACTCTGAGAGCATTATGCTAAGGAGAACATGTCCTACCCAAGAGATGACTACTGTATTATCATATTCCATCAAGACTTAGAGTAATCACATTAATATAGATGAAGGAAAGAGTGCTAGTGCCCAGAGGCTGAGAGAGATACTCAGAAGTTATTTTTTTTATAGGCACTGAGTTGTAATTTCACTGAATGGAAAGACTTATAAAAATGGAAAGTGGTAAAAAAAGATGGAAAGTGGTTAAGGTTTCAAATTATGACATATATATATATATATATATATATATATATATACATGGTTAATGTGCTAAGTGTAGTACTGTATGTATTTTATCAGAATTTTAAAATATATTCATTGTTTAAGCCTCAAAAAGGGTACCAGTTGTCCCAACCACATATCACAGCTGTCAACAACACCCCCATGTACACACAACTTCAAGTGCACTAACACCAGCTACCAGTGACAGTGCTCGAGATGCTGGGCACCTCATGGGAGAGTCTCATTGTAGGCAAGGACTCTGCCCACTCTGCTCTGGGACAGACAGATGAGAGGGAATCACACAGAGCAGACTAGGAGCTTGGTAAGGGTGACACTGTGATGACTTCACATGCAGGAGAAATAGCACAGATGCAGAGATGAGCCTGAACTATGGACACTTGGCTGGTAGTGTGGGCCCTGCCTGAGTGCAGCTTCCCTGAGACCCACTGTGAAGTGAGGACACAGGAAGGTGCTTCTGGGCTCCTACCTGGGAACTGAGTCTGAAATGGGAGATGCAGCTTACACCGCAAGCCCCGCCCAGAACCATGCTAAAGCATTCTCTGCACACCAGAGGGTGGTCAGCTATCCAATAACAATACATGGCCCAGGTTCTGTTCTCATGACAAGATGGAGGCCCAGGTATCACCTGAAAGAGTGATGCTCTGCGGTTATGGGTATCAGTTAGTACAGAGCCTGCCACAGGGACAGAATGCAACACACACACACACACACACACACACACACACACACACCCCTTCCCAGGCCTTGAGAAATATCCCACAGCAGTCACCTCACCTCCAGCACCCCAGGACACCCTGCAGGCTGAGAACATTTACTGACCTGGAAGCATTTCCAGGAGGGAATGACACAGCAGGACCACCAGGCACTCTGAGGACTGGATGTGGTATCTCATGGCAGACACAGTGATCCACAGTGTATGTGTAAGGAGATATACTTAACACGGGTCTGTGGCCCTGGGCGTGCTCCCACCAGTCTGAGTGCGTGCTTCTGGGAAGGGTGTCGCACAGAGCAGACACACGGGTGAGGATGGGGGGTCTTCACTCTCCTCATCCTCGAGGCAAAGCTCCTCGCTGGAGTGGATACAATCAGTCCTCTCTCAGCCACACCAAGGTCCCTCCTAGGGCACTAGCACTGGGTAGTTCCTCTCTGTCCCAAGACAAATGAGCTCAAGAACAACAGGGCACAGATGCCGGGACCCACATGAGACTTCCCAGTGCAGGGGTGGAAATACGGTCGCTGGCTTCAGGCAGCTGATGATTACTGAAAACACTAAGGAGCAGGCAAAGGCCTGTGCTCTGGATGTGTGGACCGCTGACCTCCTCTTGGCTCCCAGAATGGGTTGCAGTGGCCGTGGGGCTCCCTCCATCCCCTGCTAGATAGGTGGCACTGGTTGGTTCAGCTTGACTAAGTTCAGAGAACAAAGGGCAGGCTCTTAGGTCACAGAAGCAGATAGCACAGAGTGAACTGTCCAGCTCACAAACAGCCTCAGGATCTCCTTCAGCGCAGAGGGCCTGAGGGCCCATAGGGACCAAGTGTCCCCAGCTTTCTATTGCCCTATAAAATTCCTGGGTATGAAGGTGAGGGACAGCAGGTACTGGACATCCACCCCACAAGCCTCTCGCTGCCTCAGTTAATCCTGCTCAGTAAGTCCTTGACCAGGCTCCTCCTGAACTGATACCCTATCAGTCAATCTCCCCAGCTGGCTTGGCACCCTACCCACCCGAAGGAAACTGAGGTATAAGCTTCAGCTCCTGTGGGCAGAGCCAGGACGGGAGAATGGCCTCTTTCCCTGCACACTCAGTACACAGTAGGGCCACTGTCAAGCATTGGGCAGAGTTGGCTTCTTTATGGCTGAAGACCCTCCCATTCCTAGGCTGGCACAGAGCCTCCTGATTTCCTCTGGACTCTGCCGGCAGAGGAGCTGTGCTGGGCAGCCCTGTCCCATCTCTGGACTCTGCCCGCAGAGGAGCTGTGCTGGGCAGCCCTGTCCTGTCTCTGGCGTGGAGGTGTTTTGTCCTAGTGCCTTTGCTACCCAGCCCTAGCTTGGGATTCCAGACCCACACCTTGGCTTTAAGTTCCAATGATCCTAAACTGCATAAATTATGAGAAAGACCCTTTCAGCTCTGGGTCTTTAGCTCAGAATTGCAGAGTACATTCTGAGGTCCTTGCCCCTCTGCTCTCTGAACGTCACTGTCCTGACCACGGCTATTGTCTTTGATCTTCTGACAGTAACTCCTATTTCTCAAGGAAGAGATGTGTTCATTAACTTCCCAGATAACCTGCACGCCCTCTGCTGTGTCCTTGTCCCCCTAGCTTATCTGGGTCCATGACCCTAAATTCCATCTCTCCCTTCCCCCTGCCCTCCATTACTCTTGAGGGCTAGGAGGTTTTTAAAACCCACCACTATCCCTCATCCAGCCCATGAACTTCCCAGAGTTCATGTCTAGCTGTAAATTTTGATGGCTCCAATTATTTCATTTTATTCTCCCTCACTATCATATTTTTAAATGAAACTTGGAGAAATTTAAATATCCATTATGATTCACAAAATGGCTGGTGACAGAGTCCAGATTGGAACCCAGGTCTGTTTTCCCCTCTTCATAGGTTCTCTATCCACATTTAACTGGAAAAGCCAGATTCTCCTTGACTTGGTCAGGGCTGAGACCAGGACCGGCTCTGTGGGTGGCCAGGGTAGGCTTCTGAGCTGCCTGGGGCCCTTAGTCCATGTGTCAATGGACTCCAAATTCTTGCTGTCCTCTGTACCCAGTCCTGAGCCAAAGTCCCATCCTCAATGGAAAAAGTGCCACAGGGGATGGAGGAAGTGTCCCAGCTCCATATGTAGCACATGGCCAGAAGCTGGAGACTGCCTTCGACTCACAGAGATCTGCCTGCCTGTGCCGGAATTAAGGCATGTGCCACCACACCTGGCAAGAATGATGTCTTAAACCTACAGGCAATGGTCAGGAGTCCCTGAAGAACCACGGCTGTCTCACCAGCTTGTGATCAATAGCAATCCCAACCCAGAATGTCAAAGAACTCAGACAAAAACCAAATCTTTGCTCAAGTGACCCACAACGTAAAGGTTGTGGTAGTTGGGAGAAGAGAGAGATGCCGGCAGTGTGTGCTGCCTGGGGATTCTGGGAGAGACTCAGACTGAGGTTTATCTCAGTTGTTCTGGCTATGTCTTATGGCTCAAGATCCTGCCCGCTCTGGACAGCAGCTTCTCTGCCTATCAAAATAAAGAGGATTAGAAGCCACTCGGGACTCCTATAAATCATGGCAGTCCTTCTGATCCCGGTTAGACCCCATTTCTGGGAACCCTGTATCATTCTTTTGGGCCACAGCACTTGCACCTTAAGATCACTGCAGATACAAGAACAGCAGAGCCATTCGTGAAAAGTTCACTGCTTGACAAAGTTCCAGTGACCTGACTTGTCTGGTTGATGTCTGCTCTCCAGCTGGCCTTGGTTTTTAATAATTATTTTTTTAAATAATAATTCTTTTATCATATTAATTCTTATTTTTCTGGCCTACTTGACTTTCAGCTTTCTAGAAGTTAGGGTACCTACTTCTGCCTCAAGGTGTGGAACTGACACTTTTGTCTTTTCTTAGAAATGAGTATTTTGTGAGAAATAATGGCACTGTGTACACGACTTAAAAGTATGTTACAGTAGTAATTAAGAACTCTACAGAAAATGTATCATGCACAGATTGCCCAAGTAAAGAAAGGAATTTTGGTTTCTTGGTCAGATTTAAACTAAAAAGAGGATTGTAGGGCAAAGTGAAACTAAGTCCAGTGAAACAGTGGCTTCTAGTGATCTGACTCAAAGCTTAGTAGCCCTTAGAAAATCACCTTAGCAGAAAAGTGTAAAAAACAGAAACTGAGAAAAACAGACACCGAGGAAAACAATGGCCGGAATAAACACAAGATATGAATCAAAGCCACACCAGCCACAGAATGACTTACAGGTCGGGAGAACAAGGAACTAAAGCAAGAAAAATAAAGTTCTCTACTGTTAAAGCTTTAAAGCTCACTTTATACACTGTCCAGCACCTATGTAACCACAAGGCATAAAGAACGAAGTCCTCAGAGTTAAAAGTTAATATTAACTTCGCTTTGCTGCAAAACTGCTAAATTGCTTAGCTGAGTGGCTGTACTATTATTGATTTACTTTCTTGACATCTCAACTAAATGATTGTACCATTATTGATTGTTTTACTGTTTTTGATGTTAAGAATGATTTCAGGTGTAAATTGTCTGAAAACTATTTATGGGGAAGTTGGGTTACTTTTTTCATCATTATCTTAGACTTGCATAACCTGTATTAGGGCGTATAGAAATAAACTTCGGGACCCAAGAGGCAGAGAAGAGAAGAAATCGGCAGAGTGGCAAACCCAAAAGACCCTCTGCACAGGATCAGAGAAGGCAAATGGACGCTCTCTGTAATCCTTAGGTCAAGAAATCGGCAGAGTGGCAAACCCGAGAGGTCCTCTGCACAGGAGCAATGAAGATAGATGCTCCTCAGGTCACGAAAAGAATTCTTGTGTCTTATTTGATTAATTTCTTCACTGCCTTTGTGACCACCCACTTCAGGAACTGAACCTGCTGGAGCTGGACTCCGGCACAAGAGGTCCTGCAAGCATGAGTTCTAGACCCAAACAGCCCACTGTGGATCCTAGTACTACCACTCACTGACTTTGCTTAGGACTTCTCTGGGATTTGGCTTCCTCATTAGTAAATGGAAGATTACAATCACTTCCCCCCTGCAGAACTTCAATTAGACAGCAGGGAAGAGGGGGACGTGAGATGGCTCTGCCCATAAAGGTGCCTGCTGCCAATCCTGATGGCTCCTGGAACCCCATGGTGGAAGGAGAGACCAGACTCACACAAGATGTTCTCTGTCCTCTCTACATTTGCTGTGACACATATAATGCACCAAGTACACATACACACACACACACACACACACACACACACACAAATAGGTAAATAAGTATAAAAATTTTTAAAGAAAGCAATTGGTCAAGATATATAGATTGATAGATGATCATAATAGAGGATAGATAGATAGATAGATAGATAGATAGATAGATAGATAGATAGATGGTTGATAGCTAGGTAGTGCATGGGGGATTATATATAGAATATAGAACATAGAACATAGAATATAGAAAGTCATGTGCCTGTATATCCCAAATCTAATTGGCTATTGGCTCTCTCCTTGGTGGAATAACCCATGGCTGATGCCACAAGCTTACATCCTCTACAGGTTAGGAGATGTTATAAGCCACAGTAAGACCCTATCATATTTAACAGGGGGGAAAATGTAATTCATGGATTAACATATCATCCAAACATATGTGTCTATGCCAAGTAACCTACCATAACTATTAGTGCTGCTTAAATACCTATATATCTAATTGCTTGTGCTTCATTAGTAGGATCGAAAGGTTACTCCTGGACAAACTTTCAGCCCATGAAAGGAAACAGCCAGAATTGACCAGAGTCCAAGTCAACACTCCAGAGAAGTGGACTGTTTTACTTCTCATCTCCTGTGCCCCTTTTCTAAGCCTAGGGAACAATCTGCGGAAGAGGGGGCGGCGTGGTAGAATGAAAGGCTGCGATTGGGGTGAATGTGAAACTACAGCGATGTAGTCTGGACACTCATTTGATCAACTTGATTGAACAAAACAACCTGTCACCCCCACTGGATGGTTGGGGCTGTGGGGGTTTGGGCACAACAGCTGCAGATTGGTTTTCAGAAGGATGCCTGTACTCATGGATTATCACTTAAGCTAAAAAATGAAAAAAAAAAAACAGAGAAAGAATGCAGGACAATTATGGCAGATGCATGATCTTGGGATGGGTGGTCTGGGGGAAGGAAAGGGAAATGATGCTGATCTGAATTGAGAAATGATGTATGAAATGCACAAAGCATCAATAAAAATTAAATTAAAAAAAAGACCCAAAATAAATAAATAAATAAATAATAAAATTTTAAAAATTTAAAAAAAAAAAAAAAAGAATATAGAAAGTGCCTGGCCAGGTGCACACACAGAAGTTTAGCAACTTTGTTGGTTTTTTTTATTTTATTTTTATTAATTTTATTTATTTCTGTATGTGTATGAATGTACTGTCTGCATGCAAGTTTGTGCACCCGTGTCGTGCAATGCCGCGGAGGTCAGAAGAGGGTCTCGGATTCCCCTGGAACTGGAGTTCTCCTGGAATTGGAGTTTCAGACAGTTCTCAGCCGCCATGTGGGTGCTGGGGATCGAACCTGGGTCCTCTGTAAGAGTGGTTGGCGCTCTTAACCGCTAGGCCATCTCTCCAGCCTAACTGTGGGGATAGCGCAGCCGTTAAAGGCTGAGGCTAAGAACCGCAAAAAACTTTGTTGGTTTTATATGGTGTCATATCAATAGTTATGTTGGTCAGAGGGAGTCACCAGAGCATGTGTCCCCTTTCTGTCTCATGGGACAATGCCCCCTCTTTCCCTGTGAGAGTCTATTCTTTCCTTCCACCGTGTGGGTTTTAGGGTTTGGGATTAAACTCAGGTCATCGGGTTTAGCAGCAAGCATCTTTACACACTGAGCCATCTCGCTGGTCTGGGAGTAGTGTTTTTATGGAAAATAATTTGTAAAAGTCTGGAGAAGTGGTAGACTATCACCTTCAGTGCATGCAAAACCTTTGTTCAATCATGACTCTACTATTCCTGTTGAGACTATCAATAGGAACAACACAAAATTTTCTACGAAACTATCAGATAAATGTGACACCCAAAAGAGAAAAAAGTTTGGGAATCTGACTGTGTCACCTTCATAAGAAAACTAACCCTTGCTCTCAGGTGATGAAAGAATTAACAGTTACCCAGATATGGGGTCAACTAGACTTGACCCTCAGTGTGACATCCTGCCTGGGAGTGGTCAGGTCAGGACTATGTGGGAGGTGTTGGGAGTCAAGGCCAAAGGTTCCTCCTCTCTACCATGGATTCTCTGTCCCTGGGAGCCCTGCAGAGCACAGCTGTGACAAGGGCAGGTCTTGTCCCCACCCCAACTGCATCACCATCTCCTTTTCAGTAGAAAATGGACGCAGGGCCATTGAGTCGCCTGCTTTTTCCCAGGGCCTCAGTGGTTGCACTCTTGTACAGCCGAGGAAAAGCTTCCCTGGCTTGGGTACCACAGATTTTACCTGAATGCAGAATAAGCCTTGTAGGCAGGAAACAGAAAGCTTCCAGTAAATAATATTGACTTGGGAGCTTCCATGTTCACAGATAACCTCCAGGTCAGGGCAGAGCTGTACCTCAGTGCTGGAGTAGAAAAAAGCAGAAACTTAGCACATGGGAGTCCTGATCCTACCACAAACATTGATAACCAACAAGAAACTATCAAACATACATCATGTCCAAAAAAGAAAATGAATGAAGGAAATTCCAAATTTTTTACTAACTAAACTCACAAAATTCCTTAGCAGCTTTTTGGGGTCATATTTTATCTCCTTTTACCCCTGATAAAGCTGAGGCTGAGAGAGAAGTGGCTTCCGTGGAGCTCAAGGTTCCTCCCCTCAGACACTTACCTCAACCTTGATCCCACCCTAGGCTCTCCCCAGGACTCCAGAATGACAAATTTCAGGATAAGCACACTGTGGAAGATGATTTCTATGTGCATACAAGCAAGATGGTGTTTGTCATCTTAAAAAGTGTTCAATGTCACTAATAATTAAGGAAATGCAAATTAAAACCACTTTAATCATCTCACTCCAATAAGACTGGCTAGAATCAAGAAAACAAATGATACCAAGTGCTGGAGAGGTTGTAGGGAAAGGGGAACACTCATCCACTGCTGGTGAGAATGTAAACTTGTATAGCCACTATAAAAAGCAGTGTGGAAAACCCTTGGAAGACTCAAAATGAGCTTACCACCTGACCCAGTCATATCACTCCTGCGTATATACCCACAAGACTCTTCTTACCGCAGAGATACATGCACAGCTATGTTTATTGTAGCTCTGTTCACAATAGCAAAAAGCTGGAACCAACCCAAATGCCCCTGAACTGACAAGTGGATACAGAAAATGTGGTACATGTACACAATGGAGTTCTATGCAGCAGTGAAAAACAACATCATGAACTTTGCAGGTAAATGGATGGAACTGGAAGATATTATGTTAAGTGAAGTAACACAGTCCCAGAAAAACAAATGACGAATGGTATTCCTCATCTGTGGATGCTAGCGCCAATAACCTAGTTGTAAACATTTCTTGTTGGGAGTGATGTGTATTGGAAAGAACAACAACAGCACCAACAACGGAGGGGACTGTATCAAAGAACTGACTGAAAGGGTGAATCTGATGGGGTGGGCAGTTGGGAGGGGGACACGAGTCTGGATTCAATTTGTAACAATCTTTTACAAAAAATATATGTAAAACAATAAATTTAAAAAAATAAATTAAAAAGTGAAGATTAAAAAAAAAAAAAAAGATGGTGTTTGTGCTCATGGCCAACTACCTGGGTGGGTTTTACTTGCACCAGGACAAGTCTGTCCAGCCGGGTGCTGGTGCAGCATTGCATGAGTGATGCAACCACCTTCTTCATTCTGCCTGACCTCGGAAAGATGCAGCACTTGGAGCAAAGCCTGAGCCATGAGCACCCCAACAGCAGCCAGAGACAGATGGATGTGAGGTGACTCCCCAGTCTGGAGACCCACTCAGAGCTGTCTTGTCCTCTTTGTACTCTGTACCCTGACCCACTTGATACTCCCTCAGGACTGGCCACGTTGGAACCCACCTCGGGGCCTCATTACTTGGACCTTGCCTCCCTCCCATGCACACTGTGTCCAAAAGTGAACTGCTGGGGTCTGTGACAGTCACCTAAGGATATGTCTTAGCAGAACCAAGAACAGGGAGATGACCTTTGGGAGAAAGACCCTCACTGGTACAAATTTCAGGGCAGAGTATACATGGCTCATGCCACTGTAAATGTGATTCTCCACAGAATAGCCGTATTTGGAATCAGCACAGCCCTGCAGAAGGAGTGTTTGAAGACCTAAACTGTGTTCATAGTCAAGGAGGGTGGTATAGGGGAGTTTTTTTTTTTTTAAAGGAAAGGGAGACATTTACATAAGCATTTTGGATGCACACAGGGCTTGGTCTTAAAGCCACAAGGCAGTAGTTGGCATCAGCTCATTGGTAGAGGTGCCATTTCTGGCCAAGCATTCTGTCTAGAATAAGGGTCTGAACTGATGAGATCTTAAAAACAAACTGCTAGAAAAAAAATCGATGTTTGCACAGGAGGTTGCTAAACATGATACCCTTGTGTATGGTCATGGACCTCCCTTAAAATGGTACTTTTCTTAAGCAGATAGGCATGATCCTTCTGTAATATCTAGCTCCAGTTTTCCATGTTCCTGAAGAGAATGAGTTCCCCTGGCTATTCAAGACTTTCACAGTGGACTTAGGCAAAGCTTGACTAGAGAGGTAATGGTTAGAGGTAGAACTCAAGGGGCAGGCTTGCAGGAGGCTCTGTTCTTTTGTCATTCTTCATTGAGCATGCCCACAGGTCACTGAGCCTCACAGGTCACTAAGCTTAGGCCTCATCAACGAGTCCAGGCCATTTTGCCTGTGTGATGAGGCATGTCGTAAATCATACAGAAGTCCAGGCAGGCCTCAAGCAACTATGGGCAGAGGTAGTACCCTGATGTACACAACCCAGTCTTTACTGAGGCCCAACACCCCCAGAGGAAAATAGAGAACCAGACTGAGCTGAAGCCAGAACTGTCACAGACCTGAGGGACACTCCATTCCCAGGCCTCATTATTCCCAGTGGAAAATGAATGATGATCCTTCAGGCTAGGGGTCACTCTGCTCTCTAAGCAGATGCGATGTAATAGCAGCAACTCCCCAACTTCCCTGGGAAATGGGTGCCGGGGGAATCCCTATCTGGGGAGGAAGAGGTGACTACACTCTAGGGCATAGTGAGATGTGGTTCCATGTGAACACCCTGAATCTGTCTGGAGGATTCTCAGAGAAGATGGCTCTTCGGGGACTACTAGAGCAGGATGCTCTCATTGCTGTTCTCACCCATCCCCCATGCCACACACAGAGGAAGCCAGAAGGACAGGTCACCAAGATGTCTACCCATCCTGCTGTGGGCAGAGATCAGGAAGCAAATTAGAAAACCAACCAGAAGAAAACTCACTTTCACAGCATGGTGGGCCTCAGAAGAATAGGAAAAGCAACGATACTCCTGCTTCTCTTCCATCATGACAGGTCAGCCAATCCTTTTCCCCCAAACTTACCATTTCTGCATCCTATGACCTGAAGTCAGTCCTGAGCACATTGGGCATCACGCAGGTCTTCAGCAACAGGGCCAGCCTGTCGAGGTCACAAAGCATGCTGCTCTGAAACTCTCCAAGAGAGATCATCTAACCATGGTGGTGTCCCAGGTTTCTGAAGGGCAGACAGGAATTTGGGGACACAACTCAGGCACTGGGCTGAGGATAAATGAAGCCTACAAGCAAGGTCTAGATTGAACTGGTCTTCAGGATTCTCAGGAGCTATCTGGCAGGACAGGATCAAATGTCAGAGCTGGGAGTTGGCGTCCCATGCAGAGAATGAGGCCATGCATCTTCCATGAGCTGTTTCACTGACAGTTGGTCTCATCTTAGCCCAAGGCCTTCTGCTTGGGCCTCAGTTTGCTCATACTTATGTAGAGTTATATGCTCAATTACTTCAGAGAATGTTCTAGAATCTTCTATCTGTAAGATGTAAAGCCATTGGTGAACCACAAAGTTCAATTTATGATTAAGTTGACCAAAGAGGCCACTGGTTCATGGGATATAAGTGGATCCAGAACAGCAGCAGTTTGATATGGGCTGTACACTATTGGAGTCTGGGCACTGGGAAGGTCACTTTCAGAGTCCTTGACCCAAGAAGCTCAAATCTGTACCCTGGAAAGTGGACGTGCAAGCATGCATTGTAGATGGTCCTTCCCTTCTAAAGCTGTAGGCTGTATCAAAGTGTGTGAGAGATAGAGGCCAGGAAGGCAGCACACAGAGAAGTGAGTTAAATCTGACACAGGATTGAGACAGGGGAAAGGCTATGGGTGACCATGCAAAGAAGAGGCCATGACCAAGGTAGGATCTTTCCATTCAAGGCCCTCCTTGAGTGGGGCTTCCACATGGGGTCTTACCTCAGCCTGGAGTGGGGACTGCACAGCTTCCCACCTGCCTCTGCTTCTCTTTCTATAGGCTGTGCTGAGCATCGAAGATAAAGGGACAGAAGTCCTTGGGATTGCTGGTTTATAAGACAGCTCTTGGCCTAAGGTCATCACTATCATGTTCAACAGGACTTTCCTAGTCAGCATCAAGGATGAACTCCTCAATCCTTTTTTCATGGGCAGAATGGGGAATTTAAAAAAAACAGCAAATATTCTTAGGTAGCAGTCCCTAATTTCTCAAGTATGTCTTCACCGTGGGTGACTTCAAGCATGGGTATTGTATGACTCAGAGTCCTGCTTCATTGGGGTTCCTTACAAAAGCATGAATGAGTGGTTACTCACAGGACCATGGGTAACTTTCAGGCAACTGCGTTACTGAAGCTCCACACACAACTTTCAGGCAGCTTACCAATGAAGAGGTACCCCGCTATATTAGTCACTTTTCTGTTGCTGTGATAAAACCACCATGACCAAGGAAACTTATAAAAGGAAGAGTTTATTTGAGCTTAGGTTCCGGGGAATCAGAGTCCATCATGGCGGGGAAGCAGGAGCAGAAAGCAGAGAGAGAACGACTGGATATTGGCAAGGTTTTTTAAATTTTTATTTATTTATTTATTATTTATTTATTATTTTTGTATATGTATGAATGTACTGTCTGCATGTAGGTTTGTGCACCCGTGTCATGCAATGCCACGGAGGTCAGAAGAGGGTGTCGGATTCCCCTGGAACTGGAGTTAAGGACTGTTCTCAGCTGCCATGTGGGCGCTGGGGATCGAACCTGGGTACTCCGCAAGAGCGGTTGGCACTCTTAACCACTAGGCCATCTCTCCAGCCCCCGGATTTTTAAACTCTCTAAGCCCACCCCCACCCCTTGCCAGTGAGGAGCTTCCTCCAGCATGGCCACACCTTCTAAGACCTCCCCAAACAACGCCACCAACTAGAGACAAAATGTCCAAATACTTGGAGCCTATGGGGGACTTTGTCATTCAAACCAACACACCTTCCCAGCAATTATTTACTGCTTATGTAACCTCAGGAAGAGACCTGATGAATCTTGTTTCATGAGCCTCTGAGGTTCTCCTCTGTGTGTGACAGAATGTTTCCTTCTGGAGGAAGCAGATACACAGTACTCCCTTCCCTGGGCTCTTGCATTCTTTCTGCTGCCGCTTTTGCTCTGCTCCCTGAGCCTTGGACGCTATGATGATCTTCTTACACTTTTAGCTGACCATTAGGCCACTATGCCACATCAACAAGCATTTATTCTCACCAGTTTGACTAGTTTTGAAGTCTGTACAGTAATCGCTGTCTACTGCAAGAAAGCAGCTCCCCTGACCAAGACCTACAGCAATAGTAATCTGTGGGTATACTGTATAGAAGGCAAATTGACACAGGCATATCACATATGTTGAACAAAATTATGCCAGTAACTTTGCCACTGTGTCCTGTGACCTCTTGAGCCACAAGTTTTTGCTCAGGTTTACAGTATCAAATAAGGGTTCCCTCCTATAGAGCATATCTTGAATCTAGTCAGAAAGTAATTGGTTTCTCTTCTACACCAGGAGCCACATTTTGTCTGCTGTATCGATAGCAGGACCATTAGCAATAATTCTCCCTCAGTACCCTACAGAGCACTTTCAGCACTATAAATACCAGCTTGTAGGGAGCATGCTTATAGCCCAGTCCCAGCCTGATTTCTCCATGTCCTGAAACCAATGTATAAAATGTCTCTAGCAATAGGGACTTATCTAGTTCTAGAAGGCAAAAAAAATAGCAGTGGCAGTAGCCTGCATTGTGTGGAGCTTTCGAGGCCCCTTGATCAATATCTCATCTTTGGCACTGGTATTTTTGCCAGACAATCCCATGGCTATTCTAGCCACTCAGGGCACTGTTGTTCTAACATTTATACTGATGTTTTTTACTTTTATGGATGCTTTTATAAATCCATATGACACTCAAAGGTTAGCACTATAAATTGAAACCTTTTACAGAGGGTGAGAGAGATCTCTGAAGGTCCACTGCCATCCATTATATTATATTGGCATTATATTAATTATATTATATCGGCATTATATTATATTATGTTATATTATATTGGCATTGTAAGTCAATGCCAATCATTCTTCAGATTTGGCAATTAAGAGGCTACTTAAAAAAAAAAACTGGGCTAGCGACATGGCTCAGCTGGTAGAGCACTTGCTTAGCATAAACAATCCTAGGGCTCTAACCTGTGTTTCAATCCCCAGTACCATATAAACTTGATGATACACACCTTTAACCCCAGCACCTGGGAGACACTGGCAGGAGGATCAGAAGTTCAAAGTCGTCCTCCGAGTATATAGAGAACTCAAGTGTCCAGGCCAGCTTAGAATATGGGAGATCCTGTCTCAAAACAAAACAAACAAACAAAAAGCATATTTAATGAGGTCTAATAGAATGTGAAAAGAGTACCACTTGTATTACTTATTCTATCAAAAGAGCAATCTTTAGCAAAAATGCATGGATTGGGCAAACTAATTCCTCCAGCTCTTGATGTTCCATAATCATTCTCCATGAGGAATTTTCCCTTCTCATCCTGGGGTACTGCCACACCCACCTCACATATCCCTGGGCTCAGCAGGGCTGGCTTTTCCTGTTAGGTATAGCCCCAGATGGGGCAATTCTGTCCCCTGCCATGCACACCTTTGGAGCTGGCTCCCAGAATATGACAAGCTCCAGGCCAGATCTACAGACACTGTCACACCATCAGCCACCCCGGGCTGCATAATGTAGAAAAATCTGTACCCCAAATATATTATCTTGCAGAGGAAAGTGTCCACAGCATTGCTTTGGGGGTACATTGTCCTACCCCCAGGAGAGCTTAATCTTTTTACCTTGCACCTTTGGTGAACTGTGGCTCAGGCTTTAGAGCGTTTCAGAAAACCATGAGCACAGCACTCAGCTTTCTATCAATTTTTCTCTGGCAACTCCACTTCTGTACAAATATTGCCACATTTGCTTTTAAGTGTCCTAGGCAGGGCTTTAGCCCTTGACAAACTCAATTTGTATATTGATCAAAATCATTCAGATCCACCAAACCCTCTTCTACCTCCTAAAGATCATGGCCTGTCACAGTGGTCAGTAAATAGTATCTGAAAATATAGAAAAATATAACCCATCTCTATGTACACACACACACACACACACACACACACACACACACACACACACACCACAATTTTCCAAGCCTGAAACCAGAAACCAAACAGACCAGTGGCTCTTCAGCACATGAAGGGATGGTCCACATCAGCAATGATCGGAACATTGAACGTTACCCGAGGACTAAAACTTCATCTCATTTCACAGGATGACTGTCACCACAAAAAACAGAAAGGTGTCAGGGCTTGAAAGGAACCCTCTGTACCTTTGGTGGGATTGCCCGTGATTCAGTGCTGTGGAGAAAAAAATGTGCTCCTTCCTCACATCATTACAAAATGTAATTACCATATTTCTTAGGAACTGTTCCATCCTGTGACAAAACATCTAGCCAAAACAACTTGGAGAAAGATTTATTGTAGCTCATGGTTTCAAGGCTTTCAGTCCATGGTTCTCACCCCCCATTGCTTGGGCAGAATATCATGGTAGTGGTTGTAGTTCTTTGCTTCTTAGTGGACAAGAAGCAAGGGAAAGAGGGAATTGAAGCATGCACTAGGTGAAGATACAGCTTTAAGTCCATACACACACTGACACACTTTCTAAAACTAGACCCAACGTCTTACCTTTAATAATACCATCCAATTATGAATCCACTGACTAAGGTGAAGTGGCAAAACTGACTCATTTTATTCTAGCTGACCTTTGCTCTACCCTGTGTTTCTGCCCACCCCCTCCATGCTTGCTAACTGCAGTCAGCCAGGCAGAACCTCCTATGCAGACACTTTACTTCCAGGGGATACATTGTTTCCACAATACTAGGGAGCTTGCAACTATCCAGCTGCACATCCACTCCCAACTTCTCCGTGGAACCCATTGTTCCTGAAATTCTGAGAAACATGTTTTTCTTTTTTTTTGGTTTTTTCGAGACAGGGTTTCCCTGTAGTCCCAGCTGTCCTGGAACTCACTCTGTAGACCAGGCTGGCCTTGACCTCACAAAGATCCACCTGCCTCTGCCTCCCAAGTGCTGCTTAACCAAAACTTAGACATTTTCTCTTGACTGAAAACCTTTGTTAACTGACCTGCCTCTGATCTTGTGTACTTATGGTGATCTTATGTAACTATTGGTTATTGGTTTTGCCCCATGGCATGATGTAATTGTTGTTTTAAGCTTTATAAACTCTGCTCTGTTTCTCCTCAGGTCCAGGCGTCTTTTGGGCATTAGCCCCTATTAAAGGACTACAAATTAGACCACCACTATGTGGTGTTTCTGTGTGTCTCGCACTCTGCATTACAGGGTAACGACCTCACCTGCTAATTGGATCTGGAAAGCTCTCGTAGCTATGCTTCATTGATCTTCTAGGCTTTTCTCAATCCAGTCAAGTTGAAAATCGAAATTAACCATCATGATTCTCACTCCTCGTCAACATATCAAACACATTGCTTTAAAGCATAACATTCCACCTCGACCCTCCCAAGATTCCTGTCCTTCTCATAATCAAAATTCATTCAATCTATCTCCGAGTCCCTGACATCTAATAGTTCCAGAATTGTTCAAAATCCCAAGTTGAAGGGTCTTCTGAGATTGAAAGCGAAGCCTTAGCTGTGAGCCCTTGGAAAAATCAATAAACAAGCTGCATGCTTCCAGCAACAATGGTGCAGAATAAATATCCCATTCCAAATAGGAAGAACAAGATATAACAAGAAAGGATTGGGCCAAAGACCTAAACCAGGAGGATAAATATGAAATCTGTAAATCCATGGCTTCCACCCAGGGTATCCAGTGTCATAATGTGGATTCTAATAGGCTTAGGAAGCCCCACACCATCATTTTGCCAATGGCAGCCACACAGCCTGTTTGGTCTTCTCTAATCACTGCCTCTGGCTTTCCTCAACAGATTTCTACATTTCTGGCGTCTCATGTATCCATTATGGTTTAGGTTCACACTCATGGCTTCAGGATGTTCTTACAAAACTCTAACCCTGATGCACCCTTCCAAGGACTGCCTTTGAGCTCTCAGTAGACTTCTCCATGATCCTTCTTACATTCTGCATGCCTGAAAAACCAGTATTTTTGGTCAATGCCAAGGTAACCCACCAACTCATGTGGCAGCTGGGCCTCCTTTGACCATGTCAGCAACCCCTAAGTGTAAGCAGGTTGCCATAGGGCCTCTCTGTTTTCAAGAGGAGGTTTTTCAAATACATTAAAATTCACACCCTGAAGTCAGTCACATGTGAGGTCTAGCTGATTTTGGAGATAAACTCAAGGTATCTGTCCAAAGACTTTAGGTTCTGTCATAAGTTCCTGATGTCCAGGAGGCTGCTGGCCTCCTGGTCAGCTGTAAGGCTGATGACCTCATGGCCAAACACGTGCCAGAGCTGATGGCTCCACAGCTGCAAGGCTGGTGATCTTGTGCAGCCAACACAGAGCCATGAGGCTGATGGCCTCTTGGCCAAACCTGCAACTGTACAGTTGGCAACTCCATAACCAAACCCGTGGCCAGAGCCTGTTAGCCTTTGTGACCACCCAATCGGCCAGGGAGTTGCTGACTCTAGCTAAAAAGCTAACTGTAAGATTAAAAGCCCCACAATCGATCTGGCTAAGGAAAACATGAGTACAATAACAACCCGAGATCTCATCAGGTGGCACAACTTGTGGAAATTCCTTTTATTCTAACAGGGCGAGCAGCTTGTATTGGTTTGGGACAGACAGCCCCCACACTGCATGACATCACCTTCCAGGGGCCAATCATAGACATTCTGTATCATCACATTTCATCCCAATTTGCAGGGTGCAAACAGAGAGATCCTGTTATCCTTACTCATGACTCTGAAGCATGCTGGCTGAAATGTTAGCCCAACGTGCCCAAGCTCAAGTGTGCCCACAGGGTTCTTTCTAATGGTGCTCATTTCTTTAACAACAGCATTCTCCTTTATTGACAACTTTCAACATGTTCATTTTCTAGCCAGATTCTTCAACTCTGCTTCTTGTCCCTGGTTCTCACTATATATCTGGCTAAATGAAGCCAGCGATATCCATACCACAGAGTAAATGTTTGAAATTTCCTACACTACATTATTTACTCACATTTAAACTCAGCTTCCCACAAAATTTTAGGACATGAAAAAAAATATTGAGAAACCGTTTCCTACAAAGTAGCACAAGTGACCTCTGGCCCAATTCCCAACAGAATCTTTGTTCTCACCTGAAACCTCATGTGCAGTTTTTGCTGCCCACATTTCTGTCAGCATTCTAGCCTCCTGAACCCCACTAGGATTGGCCACTGAGTTCTTTTTACACTATCCTAGGGCTCCTTAAGGCTACATCTCAAAACATTTCCAAATTCCTCTCAAACTACTTTCCCACAAATTCAACTTCAGGCATAACACCACCACTTCTCTGACCAAAGTCACTTTTTTATTTATTATTTTTTATGTGTATGAGTGTACTGTCTGCATGTAGGTTGGGCACCCATGTCGTGTAATGCTGCGCAAGTCAGAAGACGGCGTCGGATTCCCCTGGAACTTTAAAGGAGGAAAAATAAATTTTGGCTCCCACTTTCAAAGCATTGGTTTTGGGGCCTTCATGTGCTTAAGCAGTTCATGGTCAGAAAGGTTATGCTATACTTCTTAGTAGGAAGAAAGAAGGAAATACAGGTGGAAGCCAGGCCAAGAGACAGCTCCAAGGACATCTACCCAGTGACTACATTTCCCTGTCAGCGGCTTCTCCTTGCTATCATCACTTCTCAGTAACAGCACCATTAACAATCCAGCAAAGGGTGAATCCATCCATCCGGTCAGAATCTTCAGGACCCAGATCTCTCTGGAAAGTACTCAGAAACGCACCAAAATGTTGCCCCACTAATCCCCTTGGCTTTCTTAATTCAATCAAGCTAGTAATCAAAATTAACCATCATATAACCCAGCAATGTCATCTCATCTTTATTCAAAAAGAAATGAAAAGAACTTGAAGATATCTTTATACTCATGTTTGCAGCAGCTCAAATATGCCCACATCCCATGGGATCCATTGATAAATGGATGTGTAATAGATTACAATATTATTCATTCATTCAAAAAGACAGAAAGTCAGTGTCTTTCCTGAGTGTGGCGCACAGTGTCACCAAATGACCACTTATGTCAAGACCTTCCCAGGACCACCAGGCACAGCATTCTGAGTGTTGGAGGGTCAGGACGTAATGTCTTATGGTAGACACAGGGATCCACAGTGTGTGTAAGGGGATATGCTTAACATCTGGGTCTGTGGCCCTGTGTGTGTTTCTGTATGTTTGACTGTGTGCTTCTGGGAGGGGTGTGGCCTGGAGCACACAACCAGGTGAGGATGGGGAGTCTTTACTCTCCTCGTCCTCAAGGCAAAGCTCTTCCTCACTGGAGTGGATACAATCAGTCCTCCTGTGGCACTGGCACAAGGCTGTTATCACCTCCCTGACCCAAGATAAATGAGCTCAAGAGCAGCACAATACAGAGCCAGTGCCTGAGTGAGCCTTCCCAGGGCAGGAGGGAAGCATGCTCACTGACTTCAGGCAGGGCAGGTGATGATTACTGAAAACACCAAGGAGCTGGCACAGGCCTATGCTCTGGGTGTGTGAACCCCTGACCTCTTCTCAGCTCCCAGAATGGTCTGCAGTGGCCGCGGGGCTCCTTCCATCCCCTGCTAGATGGGTGACATTGGTTAGTTCTGCTTGACTAAGTCAGTTCATTGAAAGACAGCCAGGCCCTCAGGTTCACAGAAGCAAATAGCACACAGTCACATGTCCAGATTCAGACACAGCCCCAGGCTCTTCCTCCCATGGAGTGTCACTGTCCATATAGGGACTGAGTGTCCCCCACCCTCTTCTGTCCCTATGAGTCCTCAAGGAGAGAGCTTCGGTCAATACTGCTCAGCCAGCCCTCCAGCTTCTCACTGCCTCAGCTGATGCTGCTCAGCAAGTCCTTCACGAGCCTCCTTCTGAACCCACAAGGCAGGCACCACCAGCCTTCCCACCTGTCTTGGCAACTTCTCCACTCAGTGGAGGGGAACCAAGGCCTTGTTCTGTGCTTCCAGCACAGAGTAGGTTGCACTTCTGAGCACTGGGTAGGCTGAACTGGTGACCTGTTCTTCTTTTTTTTAATTTTATTTATTTATTCTATGTGTATGAATGTACTGTCTGCATGCAGGTCTGTGCACCCGTGTTGTGCAATGCCTCGGAGGTCAGAAGAGGGTGTCGGATTCCCCTGGAACTAGAGTTCTCCTGGAATTGGAGTTACAGGTGGTTCTCAGCCACCACATGGGTGCTGGGGATCGAACCCGGGTCCTCTGCAAGAGCAGTCAGTGCTCTCAACCACTAGGCCATCTCTCCAGCCCTGACCTGTTTTTCTTTAGGAAGACTTCCAGGTGTAGCTTGTTTTTTATCTTCTTCTTTTTTTCCTGCTCTCTGCCTGGGAAGGGCTGTGGAGACAGTTCAGGAAGCCCCACCTCTCTTAAAGGAGAAACTGAGCTCTTTTAACTGCCACCTGTAAAAAAATGTGTTTCCCACAACTCCCTGTGACCATCCAGGGTCCTAGCGTTCTGCTCTTGAGCCCTTACCTCCCTGCTTTAGTGGCAGCTCCCTTGATCATCTGGCAAGAATTCCTATCTCCAAGGGAGGGAGGTTTCTTTATCAACTCCTCAGAGAGCCCGGTTGCCCTCCATCACTTCCTTCTTCCTTATTTGGGTTTGTGACCCTGTCAGTCCTCGTGCTGGTCTTGCAGGCTAGGAGTTTCCCAAACCTAGAAACTGTCTCTGGCTGGGAATGTGTCCAGATAGATATAAGTACTGACATCTGCATTTACCCTCCTAATGCCCTCCAAATTTCTGTTTTTAAAACTGGGTTCAGGACAGTTTTAGTCTTTCTTATGGGTCACATGGATTCCGGTTGGAGAAGAGCTTTGTTAAATAGGGCAGTTTCTTTTGCATTGAGTTATTTTGCAGATAGAAGTGAGGCTTCAGAGAGCATTGGCTCAGGACCCAGACTGCCTGCTATGGGCTCTGGCTCTGCCTCTCTGCCTACTCGCTGACCTTGGACCTCTATGGACTATTGTGTTCTCATCAGGAAATGACAGTGTAGTTAGCACGGGGGATAGAGACAAGAAGGCAAAATCTTCTTACACATCAGAGAAGTGCCGGACAGGTGGATTGGACCTTCCCAAATTGCTACCTCTAACTCTTTCAGTAACGAGGATGTAGAAAGTACTTGGGCCAGATTGGGTGCACAGCATCACTTTGGGAACCTGTGGCTTCTTTTATAAGGTGTTAATCAGTAATGGATGGGAGTTGCCGTAGCCCTGACTCGGAGCGTGTGCCCCTTTCTCTCCGTTGCAGGCGATGGCACCCTCCTTCTCCCACAGCTTCCTCTTGCTGATAGGCCTTTGCCACCTGTTCTCCAGCACCCAGGCTGCTGACCATGGTGACCAAGACATAGATCCTAACAAGTGCCAGAGAGTGTCCTTTGCCATCAGCAATGCCTCTGTCTCTTTGTTCCAAGAGTTAGCCCAGAGATCAAAACACAAAAACATCTTATTCTGCCCCATGAGAATCACTGCTGCTCTCATGACGCTCTCCCTGGGAGCCCAGGCCAACACCAGTCAGCAGATTCGGAATGGCCTGCAGCTTAACTTCACAGGCCTCACCGAGGCCGAGCTCTACAAGTGCTTCCAGTTTCTGCTGAAGACCTCCATGAACCCTGAAACCCTTATGCCTGACCCCTATTGGAAATTTCCATTGCTCAGTGGCAACAGCATATTCAGCCAACAGGACCTGAACGTAGCAGATGGGTTTGTGAAGAAGGTCAAGGGGCTGTACCAATCTGAACCCATCCTCGTCAACTTCACAGACAGCACGAGGGCCATGACAGAGATCAACAATCACGTGATACTGAAAACCCTTGGAGAAATGCCAGGAATTGTCAAGACTCTGGAGCAAAGCACATCCCTTGCTATAATGAGCTACATTATCTTTCACGGTAAGGTGACATCGCCAGGCTGAGCTAGCTCTGGGAAAATCATCCAAATACATGCTCACATTCCAGTGCTTCTTTCTCCTTCACATTCTGTGGCTTCTTCAGTCTTCCATCAAAAAACATTCTAAGCATTTCCATTCACCAATGAGAATAGGAAATGATGTCTCAGCTAGACTCAACATAGCTTTCATTATCCAGATGTTCCTTCTAAATCTGTCTGAGGGAAATAGTAGAATATGCAATGTTTTCCAAAACAATTTATAGCAGCGTCTATGCAGGACTCAATTTCCATGGGCTCTATTTCGAATCCTAAGTGTCATAGAAGACAGTGAACTTTGGAACCCAGAAATATTGGTTTCTAAGGTGGCTCCCATCACTTGTTACCGTCCACATTGGACACACCATTTTCACAGTTTGGAGTGTAACAGTCCATTTTTATCATGGACAAAGTTAGCCCACTGCTGTGTGGCAATGAAGGAATTCGTGAGGTTACAGGGCAGATGTGGGGCACACCCATCCGATCAACCACCCTTGATCCCAACCAGGCCCAATTTCCTGCCTAGAAGTGGACAAGCCAGGACCCTATAGGAAGCATCAGTGCCCCCAGGGAAATCGCCTGAGGAGAAGCTGGGGGTCAAGGCCAAATACTGTTCTTCCTCATAGCTGAGCCTCACCATAGCTCCCTTGCCCTGGACAGAGCCCCACAGAGCACAGCACCCACGTGACAGCTTCCATAACTGAGGTCACAGCAAAGAACAGGGAAGGTTTCATCCTTCTCCAAGTCCCAGCACCTTCTCCTTTCTGATAAGAAGATGGAGTCAGAGTCCATGAGGCCCCTACCCACTCTCAGGGCCTTGGTGGTAATGCTCTTGCACAACTTTGGGGAGGATACTCAGGCATGTTCACTCTATCTGTGGGCTCAGGCAAGGACTCAAGTACAGAAAAAGGTTTGCCTTAAATATTGTCTCCAAAGAACAGGAATCGTCCAACAAGAAGATGTCCAGATATGACTTAGGGACCTCAGATTGTGCATATTCAGTATCATTCAGCATCCTCAGAGGGCTAGTAAGTAAACAAAATATTAAAAAATTTTAAGATGATTTGACTTTGGACCCAGCCAGAATGTACCAAAATTCTACCTCCCTCTTTGGTTCAGAAGATCCTCACAGAACCCTTCAGCCACCTTATTATTTCCTCAAAGAAGAGACTCCAGGTTCCTGTCCTCTGATACACTCAACTGGACCTAGACCAACCCCTATTTGACATTAATTTCTTTCTCTCCAGGCAAAATTATAGACTACATGGATTGTCCCTATACTGTGGGGGGGGGGGATCTTCCACTCAGACAAGAAGAGAGCCATCAAGGTGCCTATGGTCAGTCACGTGGACACATATACTATTAGTTGGGTAAAGGAGCTGTCCAGCTTAGTGATGATGTGTAACCTTCTGGCTGATTCTTTGGCCTATTTCATCATGCCGGATGAAGGGAAGATGGAGGAGGTGGAGCGGACACTGACCTACCCACAGATCCGGAAGTTGAGGTTGTTCTTAGCCCCAAGGTAATCCCAGCCCCCAAAGCCACCCGACCTCTGATTCATGACATGACAGAGGTCCTAGAGGACTGGCCCGAGCCTGGAGCCAGGGCCTCTACAGTGCACGACCTTGTGCTTCCAGGTGAAACTGGTGCTCATTTCTATAGTGTAGGCCAGGCTCATGCCAGAAGCAATGCTCCAAGCAAAGAGGCATACATTGTTCTTGAGGAGTCACACCCCGGCAGGAGCACATTCCATCTTCGGTATCCAGAGCCCAGGGCAGGGACCTCAGCAGCAGAACATGTATGGCTGAGCCAAGGAGACAGACAGACCTCAGGCCCTGTTCACAGCTAAAGATGGAGGTCAGGTGGACGGTCCCATGAAAGGGAAGAGGACAAAGGAGGAGCCTGCATGGAAAGGCCTGAACAGAAAGGGTTGGAAACAGAGATCCTAAACATATTTACAGGAGGCTCCATTCTTACCCTCCTCTTTGGGATTAATCAGGGGCCCTGGAGCTAACAGTTCCCAAGCATGGCCCACAGGTCACTGAGTCTGCACACTATCATCCATCTCTGGCCCTGTCCTCTGTGGAGTGAGGACTGCCGTAAAACACAGACGTTCATGCAGGCCAGAGGTGAGCTATGGGCAATGACCCTGCCCTTACTGAAGACCAGCACCCCCAGCACTAAAACAGAGGAGCACTTGGAGCTGAGAGTGGGGCTGGTCAGAGCCCAAGGCCCAGTCTGAGTGCCGAACCTTAGGCCTGGTGGGGAGGGAGATAGAGTCACTCTGTTCTTCTGTGAACAGCTGTTACTCAGCTTCATGGGACCCCACTTCCCTGGTCCTGTGGGTGTCTCTGGCTGAGGAGGAAGGGGTAACCAAACACTGTAGGGCATAATGAAACATGGTTTTATGGGAACACCCTGAATCTGCCTGGAGGGCTTCTCAGAGGTGGTAGCATTTCAGGGGCTATCGGGACACAGGACTGGTTCTCTGATACTAAGAAACTGCTTCCTTTCCTGTACACCAGGTTTGCTAGGATACAACTGCCTAAACTGAAGATGTCTGAGACCTATGACCTGCGGTTACTGATGAACTTGCTGGGCATCACCCAGGTTTTCGGCAATGATGCTTACCTCTCAGGAGTCATAGGGGGTGCTCCGGTGAAACTCTCTAAGGTGAGGTCACCTCAGAACAGTACTGTTCCAGTGTCTATTCAGGTAGAACAGGATGTGGGGGCAGCTTGGCCATGAGGCTAAGGAGTGCGGAAGGGTACAGATAAAATTCAGGCTGAGTCCCTCTGGAGGGCTTTTGGGATTTACCTGGACAAGATGAGGTCAGAGGTCAGATCTGAAACAAGTGGATTCTACAGGGACCTCCCCTGAAAGACCTCACTCACCCTTAGTTTCATCTCTGCTCAGGACTATTGGGACTCAGTTTACCCACATTTGTACCCAGATGCCTAGGCTCAGTGACCTTAGATGATGTTCTAAAATCTTCCACCTGTGACCTTTAAAGCTACTACTGAACCATAAAGTTGAGATTATTAGTATTTTCCAAAGAAGGCACTGGTTCAGGAGAATTAAAGGCAATCACTATGGACTGAACATTCTTGGAGTCTGGACAGTGAAGGTCATCTTCAGAGTCTTGTCTTGAAGAGCTCATAGCTACACACTGCAAAGGGGACATGCATGCAGAGGACATGGAGTGCAGAGGGTCCTTCTGTGGAGCTGAGGCCTGCATGCCAGGCCAGGAGAGATGGAGTTAGGAATCAAGCATGGAAAGAAGTGGACTGAGGCAGGATGAGGCTAGAGACAGCACTCTGAGGACCACCATGGCCAGATGGGGGGGTGCTGTGGGCAGGACAGGACTGTAGAGGGTGGACACAAGCCCAGAAAGGTCCTCCCTGGGTGGGTTCTGCATGGAATCGTGTTCAAGATTCAAGCCTGGGTGGGAGCTGCCCGCCTCTGACCTGCCGTTCCTCTTCTCCCTGCAGGCTGTGCATACAGCTATGCTGACCCTGGGTAACAAGGTGACTAGTACCCACTCCTGCATAAAAAACCTACCTAGTGATACTATGAGCTACAGTTCCAACGGCCCTTCATAATTATCATCATGGATGCAAACCATCGCACCCTCATTTTGTTTGGCAAAATAATGAATCCCAGATGCTAACTGCTTTCAGGAGTCAACTCCTCTTCTTAAAACCATGTCCCGTCCCTGCTGACATTAAACACAAGCTAGCTTCGTCCATGCCTGAGTGACCTGCAAATTCCTCTTCCTGTGGTGTCTGTGTTTTCCTCTGTCACCCCCTTGTCTCCTCCTAGTGGGTCATACTGGACTCCAGGTCCCAGCACCTCTGTCTCAGTGACCCATGCATCTGTGTTCATGGTGTCCCCTGCTGCATCTCCAGCACTGAAGGGAGACTGTGGGTCCTTGTTTCACTGTGTCGCCTCCCCAGGCGTGGCCTCTCCATCTCACTGTATTTCCTTGGGGTCGCTGGAGGACATGGCTGGTGGAGCCCTTCCTCCTCAGGGCCGCAGCAGGACTCCAGCCTCTATCCCTGTCACTGCTTCCCTGTTAGAAGGGCCTCACATCTCCCCTGGGAACAGGAGAGTCTGTCTCAGCCTGTGTCTCCTTCCCCAGCTCGTAGATGCACCAGGCACAAGGCAACTCCCCCAGGTCCTCTCCAGTCCTGTGGCTTTGGTATTTGGATGGTTCTGGAATGCCATGACAAAGATCTGTTGTCACTACAGGGAATGACAGCTCCTATCTTTTCCCACGGTCTCCCTGAGATCTGCTTAAACCATATGTGCCTGCTTCCATTCCATCCCAGGTCATCGATGTGGCCTCCCATAAACTGGCACAAATCTGGTGAGATGATGGTAACATATCCCAGGGTCCACCCTTGTCATCTGTTCTCTTCAGCCTTGCTAAAGGACTGCAGCAGCCAAAAGCCTCCACCCAGGACCCCCAGAACACTCCTGTGTTGGGGGTGTGCTGTCCATCCCAGGCTCACCTTTGGGGTCTCTTCCCAACTTCCTGAATAGATATGGATAGAAAGCACTATGTTAAACTGTGAAAATGATGTGTTTTAGATCAAAATTGTCAGCATGTGTGTAATTTCACAGGACTCAGTAATGGACATAAACCAAGTCTGCCTCCGCTGAGGTGGCAGAGGTGAGCACCTTCGACCTCCCCAAACTCAGCAAAGAACATCCTTGTTGCCTGCAGTAAAGCTGGGGCTGAGGGTCTCAAGACCTGGATTGAAGTTGAGACTGGCACATACCAGCGACCTGACCTCAGTGACATCATCAAACTTCTCTGAGCCTCAGTATCCCTGTTGGGAATGATAATGTCCGTTTGATCTGTCTTGGCTTTCCCAACTCTGCAGCTCCGCAGCTCCTATGCCAATGTAAGGGATGGTGTTCTTGTCTTCAGGAGAGCTCTCTGGGAGCCAGACTCCTGGGGGATTAGCAGCACCTCACAGATTTGGTATGAAACGAGGCACCGCTCCCCTCATTAGGGAACTGAGGCACGGCAAGGGAGCTGCTTGTTCATTAGGGAAAAAGCTGCAATCACAGAGTCTTTGTTACCATAGAGCTGACTATGCCCTTCCACTATCCAGAGGGCTAAGCTGTAGAGCTCACTATGCCCCTCCACCCATCCAGAAAGATAGCCTGGCCCCACACCAAATGAAATTTCTCCTAGAACCTTGAGGAAGCTTTGACCCATGACTCAAGTTCTGGATGTGTACCCAAGACAACATCCAACTGCCCAATGGAGAAACAGCTGATCTTCTAGAACTTCTCCCAATTCAATAGCCCTTAACAGAGAAACCCACTATAAGGAACCCAATTCCCCTAGACTGTTCTGTGGGAGACAGGAAGCAGATGCAGGGGAAAGGAAAGCGCTTAAGGAGATAAAGTCACAGCTGTGGATTGGATAGCTGTGATGAGAACAGGAGAAACAAGAAGTCAACATCTTGTGAGGACCTCAGCTGAATGAGCAGCTTCCCTGCTCAGTGATGGCCATCTGCTCACTTGAACTGGATAAGGGAATATCCAACCTCGCAGCTCTCACTGAGAGCCAGGAGTGAATCACCATCCTCCATGTGAGCACAGAGCACTGTCACTAGGGGACAGCCTGCGTCACTTGAACAGCTCTCTTTCCCCCACTCTTCTCTAAAAAGAGAGTCAGTATAGGTCCTGTTGTGGTAGTTCCCTGATGTCGGCTCAGACTCCCTCACCTTCCCTTATAGATGGGTGGAACTGGCTGCTTCTACTGGACTAAGTTCAGAAAAAGATAGAAAAAGATAACCAGGCCCTCAAGTCACAGCAGGTCATGGCTCACATTCCCCAGGCCAGGCTCACAAGCTACCCCAGGCTCCTCTCCAAGCACCAAGTGTTCCTGGGCATGTGGGAATTGAATGATCCTTCTCCTACTCAACCCTTGAGTTCCCAGGGCAAGAGCATGAGGGACAGCCTGAGCGTGTCCTTCAGGCCTTGTGAATCTGCTCAGTAAACCCTGAGCAACTTCCTCCTGGCTTCACGGGGCAGTTGTAGACAAGTCAGGTGTTCTAATTTGCTTTCCATTGCTGTGACAAAGCACTCTGAACAAAACCAGCTTGAGGAGAAGAGGGTTTACTTGGCTCACATCTCCTGGGTTACAGTTTATCACTGACGGAGCCCAACATAGGAACCTGGAGGCAGGAGCTGAAGCACAGGCCATGGAGGAAAACTGCTTACTGGCTTGCTCCCCTGGCCCATGCCCAGCCTGCTTTCTTATACTGTACACAACAACCTGCCGAGGGGTGGAACCGCTCAACAATCAAGACAATACTCTACAGATGTGGCCACAGGCCAGTCCTATGGAGTCAATTCCCCAATTGAAGCTCCCTCAACCCAGGTGTGTCAAGTTGACACTAAAGCTATCCAACACATCAAGGAATGAGAATGCCCTCACTCAGCATAGAGTGGGCCCATGGGTGAGTGTTGGGCAGGCTGACCTGGTGGGCTGTTCCACCGTGGCACGCCCTCCCAGACCTGGCCTGGCCCGGGGCCTTCTGCTTTCCCTGGCTTCTGCTTGCATAGGGTCTGAAGGGCCACTTGGAGCAACACATTCATCTTCTCTGCTCTTATTTTACCTGTAACCTGACACAGTACCTTTGGGACCAAAGCCTAGCCACATTACCAGATCTTGACTTTGGGCCTGAATGACCACCTACCCCAACTAGCTTCATTTCTGACTGAACAAAACGTGATTCCCAGATTCCCTAGGAATGGCCTGCTATCCTCACTCCTTTGTCCTCTGGGCTCACTCTCCTGCCCCATGGACCCTTCCATATCCCAGTAGGAACTGCAGGAGAGGGAGACAGTGTGTTTAAGTCCTCTGAGAACCTGGCTGCCCCTCTGGCCCCTCGTCCCTCTTTCTTATCTGGGTTCATGGCCCCATCCTTCACCTTTGGTGCCCCGTCTGGTTCCCTGGGCTGTGCCTACTGGAAATTCAAGTTGAAATGAAAAAAAGAAATGCAACATTCCACAAACAACTTGGAAAGGATGGGAGAAACTCTTAATAATAGAATGAATGACATAGAAACTAGAATATCAAGATTGGAAGACAATATGGAAGAATTGGATAAATCAAGAAAAGATTATGAAAAAAAAAATAAAAAAACCACAAAATGAGAGCCAGGTTTGGTGGGGGCATGCCTTTAATCCTAGCACTTGGGAGGCAGAGGCAGCGGGCCTGTTTGAGTTCAAGGCCAGCCTGGTCTAACAGAGTGAGTTCCAGAAACAGCTGGCGGGCTAAGGAGACCCTGTCTCGAATAAGACCAAAAAAAAAAAAAAAAAAAAAAAAAAAAAGGAATAACCAGGAACTATGAGATAGTACGAAAAGACCAAATCTATGAATTATAGGGATAGAAGAGGAAGATAACTCACAAGATAATGATATGGCCCAAGTCTTCAACAAAATTTTAGAAGAAAAATTTCCCAAATTAACCAAGAGATACCTATACAAGTACTAGAAGCATATGGAACACCAAACAGACAGAACCAGAAAAAAAAAATCTCTACGCCATATCGTAGTAAAAACACTAGGTTTTCAAAGAAAGGATACTGAGGGCTGCAAAAGAAAAACAACAAGTTACCTACAAAGGAAAACCTCTCAGAATTACACCTGATTTCTCAATCCAGATGACGAAAGCCAGAAGAGCCTGGTCTAAAATATTTCCAGTTCTAAAAGAGGCCAACCCAGAGTATTTTATCCAACAAAAATGTCTATTTTAATTGAAGGAGAAAGGAAAATGTTCCATGATATAAATAAATTGAAAGAATTCCTCTCCAATAAGCCATCCCTGCAGAGAATACTTCAAGCAACACAAAGAGTGGAGTGCAGGGATGGCTATAATCAATCAACACCAGAAAACAAATGATACACCCACTATGGAAATAAAAACCTAGGATAAGAATGTACTAGAAACCAAAATGATTGGAAGCAATTTAATTCTCTCACAACATTTTTAAATATCAATGGACTGAAGTCTCCAATTAAGAGACATAGACTAGTAGAATAGATTAAGAAACAAAACCCAGGGCTGGAAAAATGACTCAAGGGTTAAGAGCGCCGACTGTTCTTGCAGAGGATCCAGGTTCAATTCCCAGCACCCACATGGTGGCTAAGAGCCATCTTTGACTCCATTTCCAAGGGAATCTGACACCCACTTCTGACCTCCATAGCATTGCCCGACACAGGTGCACCTACCTACATACAGACAGTAGTACATTCATACACACACACATACACACACACACACACACACACACACACACACACACAAATTTTTTTTTTGTCTTGACTCCAAGAAATTTACCTCACCTTTAAAGATAGATATTATCCCAAGGTGAAAGGATGGTAAAAAAATAATACAAGTAAATGGCACTAAGAAAGAAGGAGGAGTCGCTAAACTAATACTAGATAAAATTAGAATTCAAGGCCTTTTGTTGTGTTTTGTGTGTGGGATATTTGATCACTAGGTGGAACATCTTTGGGGAGAATAGACAGGCTTTTTGCCAGGCCTATGTGGTGCAGTTCTGAATATCTGGAAAGATTTGGTTGGTCAAAGCCTGCCCCGGGACTTGTAGGGTCACGTTGATGTTTTTATTTTGTGGTGATATGTTTGGGGGAACTTCCCTATTCAGTTGGATGAGCATAAGTATTGCAAAGTTTAGTAGAAAATAAGATATTTGTACTGGAATGAAGTGGTTAAATGCTTCTAAAGTGGAATGGTATAAACACTAAAGCCAGTTTACTGATGGTCTAAATGGGATTATAATCACCCAGGGTTGTGGTTGGTTTTGGTCCATTCCTGGCTTGTACTGGACTTCCAGCTGTAGATTCGGATTAAAGGGGCACAGACAAGTAATGGGTCACCTCTGACTACTGAAAGATATTTTTTTGGTCTCTGTCTATTATGCAAGTGTTACTTTTGATATCTGTTCTGCCCATTTCAAGATAATTTGACTCAAGAAAACCTAGGTTTACTTCCCTGAACTAGCAGCATGCAGCCCAGAAGGAGACAGTTTGGACAGACTTGGTAAATTCTTCAGCTTAATTTCAGACTTGCTCCAGGTCCCAGGATTATGTTCCCCACCTCAGCCCAATCTGTGGGATCTGAACTATGACGATTTCTTGGACTCACAATCTGGCAGCATAATCCCGTGTCTATCTTGCATCCTAGCAGCCCTATGGCTTGTGTCCTGAGCTCTCAGAGAAAGCCCCGCCATGGAGTCTCATCTTTAAAGCTGTCACTCAGATCCCACGCTCTCCTCCATGGCAGTGCTGGGCATGTGGCTGTGTCCTGCCCTCTGCTTCCTTCTGTCCTTTCCTGTCTGTGGCCACCTTGGTTTTCTCAGCTACACTTTCACAGCCTGTCCTCCTTCTGCCTTGGGCAATTGTATTTCTGGCCCCAGATCCAACCCAGGCCTGGTCACGTCATGGTGTGGGTCAGGCACCAATATCTGGGCTGTCGCCTTCCTGCCTGGCTCTGATTATCCTGAGTGTGCTGTGGGGTGGGCTCTGGATGGCTCCTCCCACATCCCTACCCACTGCACCACCTGCCCAGCCCCCAGCTCTCTCCTTCCTTACTCTATGAAGCATCCTGGCCCAGGACTCAGGCATGGGCATGCTGACCCTCAGTTCAGATCAGGGTGGCCAGGCTCCTTGGGAAAGTGGTGTCCAATCTGCTCCTTTATAAACAGATTTTCCCCCTGTACAAAAATCAATTCCAAATGGATCAAAGACCTCAATTTGAAACCCAAAACTCTCAAGGTGATAGAAGAAAAAGTTGGCAGCAACCTACAAGACATAGGTGTAGGAAAAGACTTTTTAAATCAGACAGCAGCTGTACAGGAAATAAAGTTGAGAATTGACAAGTGGGACCTGATAAAACTCAAAAGCTTCTGTACAGCAAAAGAAACAATCAGGAAAGTGAAGAGAAAACCCACAGAGTGGAAGGAAACCTTCACTGCTGATACATCTGGCAGAGCATTAACTTCTAGAATATATAAACTACTCAAAAAACAAACAAGAAAATAAATGACTCACTCAAAAGATGGAGTAAAGAGCTGAACAGAGACTTCATAAGTGAGGAAATAGTGATGGCAGAGAAACATCCTAAAAAGTGTTCAACATCACTAATAATTAAGGAAATGCAAATCAAAACCACTTTAAGATATCATCTCACTCTGATAAGGCTGGCTAAGATCAAGAAAACAAATAATACCAAATGCTGGAGAGGTTGTGGGGAAAGGGGAACACTCATCCACTGCTGGTGGGAATGCAAACTCATACAACCAGTGTGGAGAACCCTTAAAAGACTCAAAATGAGCCTACCACCTGACCCAGCCATACCATTTCTGGGTATATACCCACAAGACTCATCCTACCACAAAGATGCATATACAGCCATGTTTATTGCAGCTCTTTTCACAATAACAAAGAGCTGGAACCAACCCAAGTGCCCCTCAACTGACGAGTAGATAGAGAAAATGTGGTACATCCACATGCTGGAGTTCTATGCAGTGGTAAAGAAAGATGATATCATGAAATTTGCAAGTAAATGGATGGAACTAGAAGATATTATGTTAAGTGAAGTAACACAGTCCCAGAAAAACAAAAGACAAATGGTATCCTTCATCTGTGGATGCTAGCACCAAGTACCTAGTTGTAAGGCAAACTGAGCAACATTAACATTACATTCCTCACGATCTGAACACAACTGTATTCTTATATTATGAATCCCTGGACAGGTTCTAGAACTAACCTACCATTTATTTTCAGACTATGGATTTTTGGTATATGATAGTGGGCATGTATACATATTTTAGAGTATCATAAAGTTAAAATGGAAAAAGGTGAATCAAGAAATATGATATAGAACTAACACACAGTTTGTTTTCAGAAGATACAATTTTAGTATAGGTGTGATGTTTCAGGCTAGTGTAACTTAGCCTTTCTGGGCGCTTAATGACCAGACTTAATACCCATACCAATTTGGCCGAGGGACCTAAGGGATAACTTTGTTCCTTGCCCTCAGAGGTCAACTAAGTCTCAGGGGACTATGCATGGGGGCATCTCTTGAAATGTCCTGCAAATGTGAGTCACCAGTCTTCCTGTGCAGGGAGGTCTTGGAGATCCACTAATGGGACTTCAGCCATGTCCAGCCTGGTATACCAGGAAGCCTGGTATAGCAAAACTTGACTTTGTCCTCAAGTAGATGGAACTGGTAAATTAAAAGCCGAAAGAATCCAGGGGTTCCATCCCCCTCCAAAACCTGAGTGACCCCTGAGGAACAGATCCTCAACTGACCTTGAGAAAACAAAGACCTTGGTTAATCTGGGCTAACTTTGTGGCCTTTAACATCCAAAAGGAAAGTATAACCAGAAATAAATAATTGGTAAGGCCTGAGAAATTGTACTTAAGGTATAAAACTTGAGATCTTAGTAAAAAGACAAAAAGTAGAAAAAAGAAAAAAGCCGGGCGTGGTGGCACACGCCTTTAATCCTAGCACTTGGGAGGCAGAAGGCAGGTGGATCTTGTGAGTTCAAGGCCAACTGGTGCACAGAGTTGAGTTCCAGGACCAAGCTTGGGGCTACAGGGAAGACCTGTCTCAAAAGAAAAAAAAAAAAAAAAAAAAAAAAAAGCACAGTTGTTTTGCTGTCTTACTGGCAGGTTGCAGCTACCCTTGGATGCCACTGTATTTCCATCCTTCAAAGACATGAGACACAGCTTTTCAATCTTCCATATGGACTGAAGCTCATGTTCACTCTAGGAATCCTCCAAACTCAGTGCCAGATGGGGAGTGCTGAAACATCCAGCTTGTGGATTGAGCTTTACTGGGGTTTCAGCCTCTTCAGAGTATAGACTGCCATTGTTGGACTCCCCAGGCTGTATCAGAGACAGTACAGGAAGATCAAAACAGACTGTGCTTACTGGACTCATTTGTGACCATGGGAAGGGAAAACCCAGTGTGGAGCACAAGGGCAGGACTGATGGTTGTTTTGGGCTTGCCAAGGAGGACCTTCAATCATGCATTTCAGCCTAATAAAGAAAAAAATCATAAGCTGAAGAGCCTAAAACCTATGTTATAATGTGATATGCATATGTGCATATTTTTGGAGTGATGCAAATTGAAGGAATAACAACAACAACAAATGATGGTAAAGAACTGACCTGAAACAGTGAACTTTCTGCTTGAAACAGTAAATTTCTACATCAAAACAAAATTGAAAGAAAAAAAAAGATCAAAAACATGTTTGGCAAGATGCATGAGCTCTGGTGGGGTTGGGGTGGCAAGGAAAGAGGCATGGGTCCAGATTTGTTTGGGAAATTTTGTATGAAACTGCATAAAGCCTCAATAAAAATTGGTTTTGAAAAAATAGAATTTAAATAAAAATTATTAATTTTAAAAACAGAAAATACAACTAATTAATTAATTAAAAAAAAAAAAAAAATTCTCCATGCCATATCATAGTTAAAACACTAGATCTCCAAGAAAAGACAAAATACTGAAAGTCACAAGAGAAAACAACAAGTTACATGTAGGGGAACCCAGATTTACAGCTGATTCTCAGTGCAAATTATGAGGCCAGAAAATGTAGACGCAAGGATTTCAGTTGCTAAATGACTTTAGATGCCAAAAGAGATTACTATACCTCTCAAAAATGTCAATTATAGTTGAAAGAGAAAGAAAAATCTTTCATGACATAAACAAAATGAAAGAATACATGTCAAAAAAACAACACTTCTGAAAATACTTAAAGCAATTCAAGGAACAGAGGAAGGAGCAACTATCCCAAGCACTAAAGAGAGAAATTAACGAAAGCATACAGAGTAATACAAACCTAGACCAGGAATGCAAACCAAAAATTAAGGTGAAAGGATGCAACACACATCTCTCATAAATAACCTTAAATATTAATGGTCTATAACTCCCCAATCAAAGACATAGATTGGAGAATGGAATTAAGAAAAAAAAAGAAACAAAACCAAAAATATGGTTACAAGAAACCATCTCACCCTTAAGAGACAGACAACCAATTTTAAGCGAAAAGATGGGAAAAATATTCCAATTGTCAAAGTAAGATTAGTTGCTTTTCTATATCAGATCAAAATACACCTCAGATGTAAAATTAATCAGAAAAGACAAAAGAGGGCATTACATCTTTTATCAAAGGAACAATTGACCATGAAAATTTCACAATCGTAAATGTTTATGCAACAAACTCAGGTGCAAGGCAAACTTTATAAACACAATTCTAGCAGGACTTACAGAGACACAGATAATCCCAGCAGACTAATGTGGGGGACTTTCATATCCCACTGAGCCCCTTGGATAGAACACTGGAACAAAAATAAACAGAGAAGACATTGGAACTGAACAATTACATACACCAAATTGGATCTCACAGAATCTATCAAATATTTCATGCACAAACATCAAGAGAATATACTTTCTATTCAGTAATTCACAGAACTTTCTTCAAAATCAAACTACATACTGGGACACAAAAGATATCTCAACAAATACAAAAAGTATTGAAATTATTTCAAGCATTCTATCAGACCACAGATGCAATAAAGCTCAACATACACAGGAAAGCCCTTACTAGCTACAAGAACACATGGAGTAAACAACAAATCCTGAATGGAATGAATGGTCTGGGAAGAAATAAAGAAGAGAAGATTAATACGAACTCAAAAAGACTGAGACAGCAAAAAACTATACGTGGATTTCTTTAAAAGAAGTCTTGAAGAGGTAAATTTATAGCCACTATAGTTCCTACATTAAAAAAAAAAAAAAAAAAAAAACAGAAAGGGAACAAATAAACGTAACACTACAAACTAGAAACGACTTGAGAGACAAAAACAAATGACCCTAAAACCCAAACCAGACCAGAAGAAATAAAAAATAGAGAGAATTCAATGAAATAGAAAAATGAAACATACAAATAAATTCAATGATGCCAAAAGTTTGGTTTTCTGAAAGGATAAACAAGATAGACAGACCTCTAGCCCAGTTAACGCAAAAGCAAAAAAAGAGCAACTCAAATCAATAGTATTTGTGAGAAAAGGGAAACTAATCAACAGAAAAGAAAAGATGCCAGACAACTCATAGGAAGAATATTTAAAAACCTATTTACTCTACAATTATTTGAAAACCTAGAGAAATGGAGTGAATTATCTGAAATCCTGGGTGATCAACAAAGCTTAGCCAAGAAGAGACTGACAAGCCTCAAAAAGAGCCATAATATATTGAGGAAATTGATTATGTAATAAGAAACTCCCCAACTAAAAAAGGATCAGGCCAGAATGGTTCACAGCAGATTCTATAAAACATTTTAAAGAGGTTTTAAAACACATTACAAACTCAAAATGTTCAGGAAGGATACAAAACAGAGGATAATTTCCCAAATTCCTTCTATGAAGTTAGCATCACTCTAATACAACACAACCAGGCAAGACACAACCAAAAAAGAAATTAAGATCCCATCTCATTAATGAACATGAGATGCAAAATTCAACAAAATACTTGCAAATCATATAAAACAAACCTCTAAGTTGGGATGACCTACAGGAGGAGAAGGCAATAACCCTGCTGCCCGAAGACCTGAACGTTAACATGGGAGAGGATGTATTGAGACACACATGCAAGTGTACAGCATGGCGCTCTGGAATGCCAGAGAGTGTTACAAAGGCAATTTTCAACCAATAAAGCAAATATGGTCTCCTTGAATCAAGCAAAACTCCACCGGTCGCACAGCTACACTCACTTCCTGGAAATACTGCTGTGCAGCAGAGTGGAAGCCATGTGCCTGTATATCCAATCTAATTGGCTATTGGCTATCCTCTCCTTGGAGAAATACCATGTGATGCCAACACAGGCTTACATCCTCTACAGGTTGGAAGATATCATAAGCCACAGTAAAACCCCATCATATTTAACAGCGGGGGAAATTGGTAATTCACGGTCTGGATTAACATATCCTAACTGTGTCTATGCTAAAGTACCTACCATAACTATTAGTGCTTGGCTATAAATACCTATATATTACACTTGCTTGTTCCTTCATAGTAGGATCAAAAGGTTTATTTTCTGGGACAAACTGTCAGCCCAGTGAAAGAAACAGCCAGAATTAACCACAGTCCAAGTCAACATAATAGTCAGAGAGAGAGTGGACTGTTTTTACCTCTTTCATCCACCTGTGCCCTTTTTACCGGCCTAGGGAACACCTGCGGAAGAGGGGGCGTGGTAGAATGTAAGAGCTGCGATTGGGGTGAATGGTGAAACTACAGCAATCTAGTCTGGACATCATTTGATCAACTTGGATTGAACAAACACCTGTCACCCCCCACTGGATGGTGGGGCTGTGGTGTTTGGGCACAACAGCCTGCCAGATAGGTTTTGCATGAAGGAGCTTGTTCTCATTGGATTATCATTTATAGCTAAAAAATGCAAAAAAACTGAGAGAAAGATGCAGGAACAGTTATGGCAAGAATGCATGATTCTGGGATGGGGTGGGGGTGGGCGGGGAGGGAAAGGGAATAAGCTGAACTGAATTTGAAAAAATGTAATGAAATGCACAAGCATCCAATAAAACTAATTTATAAAAAAAAAAGAAACCCACATCAATGATCATCCATATGACCAGGTTGGATTCATACCCATGATGCAGGGATGGTTCAATATGTAAATATCAATGTAATAACACATAAAACATAAATGGATGGAAAGACAGAAATCACCAGATCAACTCAATTGATGCAGAAAAAAGCATTTGACAAGATCTAGCATCCTTCTCTGTTTAAAGTTCTAGAGGGAATTGGACTGAGGGTACATATGTCAACATAATTAAATCAAGCCCATAATACACAAAACCGTGCTTCCAAACTCATCCTATGGAAGGAAATGGAGGCATTCCCTTAAAGTGCAGGAAACGCGCAGCAATGGCTTCCCCCTATTGCTCAATATAGTGCTTCGAAACATCGGCTAGGGCTAAGGAAGGAAAGGAAATTAATGGAGTATGAATTGGAAAGAAGAGGTCAAACTATCAAATTATCCCTTTTTGAATATGATATAATAGTTTACCTAAGGGATATTATAAACGCCACATGAAAACTCCTAAAAATTATTAGAATTTTCAGTAAAGTGGCAGGATATAATTAAAATAACAAAAATCAGTCGCCTTTCTTCACACAACAACAGCAACTGGAGAAGGAATAAATAGGAGACGCTTCACACTCCAACTAGCCTCAAAACTATTCTGGGAACAAACTTAACCCAAAGAAAGCCAAGATCTCTAAAAATGAAAATTTTAAATCTTGAAGAAAGAAATTGAAGAAGACATCAGAAGATGGAAAAACCTTCCATCCTCATGGCCTGTCGGAAAATTATATAGTAAAAATGTTCCATTCTACCACCAGTCAAATTAATATACAGATTCAATGCAATCCCATTAAAAAATCCCCATGAGTTTCTTCACAGACTTGGGAAAGAATCCTTAAATTCAATATGGAAAAACAAAAGATCTAATAACTAACGTAACCTTGAGTGAAAGGGGCAATACAGGGGGGAAATACTTTACCAGCACTTCAAACTATATTATAGGCTTATAGTCATAAAACAGCCTGGTACTGTGCACAAACAGACCCTTGACCAATGGAACAAATTGAATATCAAATTTGAGCTTCACTTAGCTACCTCATATTTGAAAAAGGGCCAAAAAAAGCTCAACGGAGGAAACGATAACATCTTCAGCAAGTGGTGCTGGCAAAACTGGTCACCATTTGTAAGAAGAACAAAATACAAAGCCCCTACCGCACTCAACCCTGGGACAAAAGTCAGTTCTAAATGGATTAAAGACCTTAACGTGAAACTTGAAACTCTGGGTGATTGAAGAAAATGTTGCAGCAACCTAACAAGACCTAGGTGTAGGAAAAGCTTTCTAAGTCAAGGACAACAGCCCCACAGGAAGTAAGGTCAACAATTTACAAGTAGGGCTTCATAAACTCAAAAGTTTCTGTATAGAAAGAAACAATCAATCGAAATGAAAAGAGAAAACCCACAGAGTGTGGGGAGGGAAACCTTACGTGAAACTCTGAGCAGAGCATTACATCCAGAATATAATAACTACTGAAAAAAAACATAAATAGCTGTAAGAAAACACAAATGACCTAACCAACAAGATTGCATAAAGAGCTGAACAGAGAAGTATCGCCAGTAAGGAGGTAAAGATGGCTGAGAAACTCTTAAAAACAGTGTTCAGCAATATATGTTCTAATAATTAAGGGAAATGCAAATTAAACCATGTCTTATAGATATCTATCATCACTCACAATAAGACTGGCCAAGGATCAAGAAAAAAAAAGACATCCAAATGTGGAGAGGTTGTGGGGAAAAGGGGAACAATCATCCACTGGGTGGGATTAAACTTGTACAAGCATGTGGAAAGCAGTGTTGGAGAACCCTTAAAAGACCCAAAATGGAAAGTCTATCACTGACCCATACCTTACACTTCCTAGGGTATGGATAACCGCACAGAGTACTCATCCATGAGGGCACAAGAAATGATCATCAAGCTAGTTTTTTGGCCAGCGTCTCGATTCTAGACAATAGTGAGGAGTCTGGAACACGCAAATGTCCTCCTGACAAGTGGATAATGAAAATGTGAGTACACTTAACACAATACGAGTTCTACATGCAGAAGGTGAAATGAAAAGATGACATCATGGGACTTTGCCAGGTAATGAAGGAACTCAAAGCCCATTATGCAAAATGAAGTAACAGTCCTCCACAACACAAAGACGATTGGTTTCCTTATTTGTGTGCTGAACACCAAATCCTAGTTGCACAAGGCAAGCTGAAGCAACGTTAGTGTGTTATTATTTGTTTATTTTGTATTGTTGAGAATATAAAATCGGCTAGTAAAACAAAGGAATTACTTACACAATAGTTAAACTTACCTAACTGATTATTTCAAACATTATAATTGCAGTTATTGGACTGAATTGGACTGAAAAATGAGTATGAAATGTATCGCAAAACATAAATAATAGATATTATTATTTTAAAAAAGAAGCATAGCCAATTAAAAAGAAATAGACAATAATATAATGCCAGAAAGTATATGTTGCTACAGAAAGACCAAACTTTTGGCAATTTTTGAACCAGTTAAACAATTGTAAGTGATGTCGTTAATCCACGCTGTTCAGGACACAGGCACAGACGGCATCATTGGTACCACCATAACATCTCTGGCTGGACAGGGCTAGCTGGAAACTTTTCATGAAAAACAGAACATTAGTTATAACTCATGACGCTAGAAGATCGGAAATTTTGTACAATCTCTTATTGCTAGAGTGGTTTGAGTAAGTATCTAGTCACATATTAAAGATTAATAGGAAAGCTCACTCCTGAGCGTAATTTGACCCACCAACTACCAACACAAATGTGACAGTACAGACAGGTATACAGATACAGACACAATGGAACACACTCCTCACTGTATACAAGCACACGAAAATTATCTAAAGAGTCTGCATAGCCGTGGCTAATAGGAAAAGAGACAACTAAAAGCTAAAGAAAGAGTAAAGAGAGAGAGAGAGCAGAGAGAGGAGAGAGAGACGAGTAGAGGAGGGAGAGAGAGGAGAGGAGAAGGGGAGAGGGAGAGAGAGATAAGAAAAAAATGTGTATATATAAAAAAAAAAGAGATTTGCATATTATGCCAGGCGCTTGTATCCCACTGGGAGCAAACGACTGCAGAAGCTCACTGAAGGATATGGGCAGACCAGAAGGTCCCAGGACACAGTACGTAGTGAGGGAAAGGGGGATGAGGCCCACAGAGAAAAGTGAGGCACAGATGGAAACATGAGTGTTGGGTGCAAACTTGCGTGGATACAGTGGTCAGAAAGACTAGCCCCCTTTGGCCCCGTGGTCCACCAATACGATGGACTCTGGGACCCAAGGTGGGTGAGAAACCTGTGCAGCACTGGAAGGAGAGCAGGCAAAGGGCAAGGGCCCCAGGGCAAAGGCCTTCAGTGCATAGGCAGTTGGCCTGGAGCAGTAGAGATTGTGTGTGGGTTCGCATAGTTCACTTTCTTCTCTAACATTTTTCTGTGTTCTTTTAGATACCAACCATTAATTTAAGAATTAAGTGGAAGGGGCTGGGGAACAAAAGAGCAGGTGGGCCATGAAGCTGGGGGAGGGAGTTCTATTCTGGCCACTTTAGGTGGCCTGGTCTGCAGGAAGCAGCTCACTTTGGATTAGCAAGGTCCTCGGTCAGGTTTGGAAACTTTGGACTAGCATTCACCACAGGACTTCTCAGGTCCTTTAAGATGCTCTAATCCAAGTGGGAGAAAGAAGATGTGGTCTCGCCCAAGCTGTCGTGACCATGGATTCCTTCTTCTCCTTCTCCGAAGCATCCCTCTGGAGACTCACTGCCAATGCTGCTCTCTGGGGGATGAAGAGGCTCTTAAAAGAATTGGGGGAAGGTAGATGTGCAGGTGTGTGGCCACTCTAGCAGTGGAGAGGAAATTCTGCCAGAGGCAAGACCAGATGAAGGAGAGCCCAGATCTCACGCTCGTCACATACACCTGTTGCTCTCCTAGATCCGTGTGCCCTGTGCTCAAAGCCTTCTGCTCCTGAGACGCGGACTGATATTATGGTGGGGCACAGTTCGACATTCCTGAATAGCCTGACGTTACCACAACGGTGTGAGGTCAGCACTCTGCAGCTCAGGCCCGACTTCCTCCCTCCTGGGTGGTACATACAGGGCAACTGAGGTTCAGGAGAAGAGGTGAATGATAGCACCTTCTGTGGCCAGGTCCTTGATTTCACAAGCCCCTATCACCTTGGGCTTGTTAATATTAACTTGGTCTCCAGCCTGGGGAGGGAGGCATAAGCAGGCCCCATCCTCTGCCCTCACAAGATGATTTTGTTCACCTTGTTGGCTAAATCTCCTATTTTGTTACTTGGCGATCCTGTTCCTATTGCATAGAGAGGGGACAGGAGCAGGGGCTTGCACAGCTGGGCAGTGCTCCTGCTGCGCTACGTGCTCAGCCTAATGCACAGCTTTAATCGCTGTGGCCACATGCTGGAGGTGGACAGAAACGAGAAGAAAACTAGTAGAAACAGCATGAAGTGTCAGCCCAAAGGTTTCTGGAAAGCTGCCCATCTTCATCTACTTTAATAACTGTGCCATCAAAACTGCTTCTGAGAATTTATTTCTTCCTGGTGGGTGTTCCTCATGTTTAGATATTGCAGGGGGGCGTTACTAGTCTTTGTTCCCAAAAATTAGACTTATGAAGTACATTCAGCCAACCAGCCATCCACATCATGTACTGAGTAATGTCTTCACTAACTAATCTTGTGCCTCCCACTTGCCAGTACAGTGTTACACACTGTTCTCTGTGTGGGCGCCATGGGAGTTCAAATTGCCAAGTTCTTTGTAACAAGCAACAAGGCTTTGCATATATTGAGTTGTCCTGTTGCTTGTTCAGTGGATTTTCCTGGACAGTGATTCAGTTGTTGACTGCACATATGGGCCAGGCAGAGGAAGTATGGGGCTGGAAATTACTAAGTGTATGACAATATCTGTTCAGCCAGAGACTGGTTTTATTTAATTTTCTTTTCCCCATAGAACAAAGATATTATCACTCTAGAGAGCACTTGACAAATAACCAATAAAATATGAATGGGACTCTTGGTGGTATCCTTACTGTGTCCTATGAAAACATTTCATCATTGCTAGACTCTTGGAAACTTCCACAATACCAAGTGGAGAGCCGACATCTAGTGTTATGCTATGCATAGGCAGATTCTGCAACAGTTGAATCGTATCTCACATGCTATAATTCTAAACCTCAGTAACTCAGAAGGTGACCATATTTGGAAACAGGGTCTTTCCAGACGTAGTCAAATGAAAATGAGATTGTCGGGCAGATCTTAACCTAACCTGACGTCACCTTAAAAAAGGGGACATTTGAACATGAAGACATGACATGGGTAAGCCAGTTAAGCATAGAGGGACATTATGTGAAGATACTGAAAGGACATCATGCATGTGGACAGGAGGAAGTTCATGCGTGAATCAAGGAGAGAGGTCTAGGCAGGTTTGCTACTGAGAGCTCTCAGAGAAGCCAGCTCTGCCAACAGTTCTTGGAGCCTCTAGAAGTGTGCAATGATAAATTTCAGATGTTGAACCACGATGTTTGTGGTATTGTTATGGCCCCCATAGCAGAGTAACATAGATTCTGGCTGTCTAGTCCACACAGACGGGCAGGTACCTGAGGGTTAGTAGTGCCCTGATTACATCTTTGAACTTGACCTCGAGGGTTCAAGTAAGGAGGACGTTCATCAGAGTTTGATGCAGTTTGGGAGGCGAGGAACTGAGTGTGTGCTAATGTCTGCCTTGGGAGATAGTGTGGGAATGAGGGGAGTGCCAGTGGCCTCTGGGATCTAAAGGCCAGGTCATGCCCAGTGTTGAGGCAGTAAGTGTAGAGGTTCATCACTGTTGACTTTTGGCCCCCCAATAACATTTCCCGAATAAAGATATCTGAGAGAAACTGTTTGGGATCTGGGTTCCATTCCTAGGGCTAACCACTCATGAGTTATATCACATTTGTAAGTTGCCTGAACTGGACATTGTCATTCACAAAGATGTGGGTAATCATAGCTTCCTTCTAGACTTATTGGGAGAATTAAACACCATGTTACATGTAAAGCTCTAAGTAAACAGTAGGTGCTCAAGCAATGGGGCAACCATCCTGAAGCAGTACTGAGATTAGCCTGATGGGGATTAGTAAACCAGCTCAAAGGCTTGTTTGTTCAGTAAACAAGTGGTTCAGGTGAAGGTCGGTGGATGGTCTGTGTACATATGTGGAGGTCCTAATCAATACTTAGCTGATATTGGGTGTTTATTCCAATTAAATCTGCTGAGATTTAGTTATGACTCCCTGAGATGCAGTATGAATCAGACTTTCATTACTGCAATGAAATACATGCCTTGGGTATTTCAGTTGCTTGCTGAAGAGGAGTAGGAGATTCTAATTCTCACTTTGTTCCCAGCTGGGTGGTCCTTGGTAAGTCCTAGGTTCTTCCAACCTGTGCTTCTTTGTCTCTGAAAAGAGAGCCCTGTCCTCTTAACAATGCCAAGCATGTAGCCTGTGTGCCCCTCCCCTCATGCTGTGGCAGACATCCCCAATCACCACAATGATATAACTGCTCTGTACAAACAGTTCCTGAATCTCTCCCATAATATCCTCCAGGATTACCCAGGAACCATCACATAGGATCCAAGATGGTGGCCAAGATGGAATCAAGTTGCCATTCTATCCTAATGGCCTCTAAAGTGCCTCCCAGTTGCTAGGGAATTTTTTTTTCCAGATACTTTCCTTGGTTAGAAATTGACTTCATCACGCATCTCCCAAGGTTGTGTATGTGTGTGTGTGTCCCTTTTCAACTCCAAAATAGCTGACATAGTTTGAATATGACTTGCATTCCTACCACTCTAATGTATGAATTTAATTCCCAGAGATATTTACTAATAACATAGTTTCTAAACTAACTAAGCCCAACTCTGGTGTCTAAAGATGGACCCTTTGAAAAGTGCTGAGGATTAGATAGGGTTAATAAGACAGAGCTCCCTTGACTGAATCCTGGTGGCTTTTTAAGAAGGGGCAGAGAAGCCGGGCGTGGTGGTGCACACCTTTAATCCTAGCACTTGGGAGGCAGAGGAAGGCGGATCTTTGTGAGTTCAAGGCCAGCCTGGTTGGCCCCAGGCCAGCACCATGCCCATAAACCCTCAAAACTATGAGTTAAGTAAACTCCTTTTTCCCTAGGCTAACCTACCTCTGGCATTTCATTGCAGCAATGAAAAACAGTTTCCTACAACATACCAGGGCAGAATTAATTTATACCACGTATGAATATTTTACCTCATCCCCTGCTTATTCCTCCATTGTTCATGGTCAGCAGATATAAGTGCACTCCCACCAAGAGACAGAGATGCTAATGTGTTCTTAACTCAGTCTCTCTGGCATTGTGGTATACCAGATGAGAATTACTAGTCATTTCACCTTGAAAAAATGTGGCCAAAGAAACTCTAAAGCCAATTATTAAAGCAAGGGAAAGAGTTGCTGTATATATGTCTGTGTTGGGGAATCTCAGCTCCAAACTGGGGCAATGCAAAGTACGTTCACTCCTTGGGAACCTCACTAAGCCTGGATATCTTTGAGCCCTTGCAGAAGCCCCAGAATATGGCTGTTCCCATGAGTTAGTAGAGCAGAAAGACTGTGAATCTGGGTGTCATATCAGCTCAGCTTGCCAAAGTTGCCTAGGTCTCTCTGCCAGTTGTTTGCTTTGAATAAGTTGCTCAGTCTTTGCTGGGCTTTCCTACAGAGTACAACCGGCCCCTTGCATGGGGGTCCTTTCAGTACACACTGCATGTCCAGAAGACAACTGAGTCAGAGCCCCCTGCACGTTATTATGTCACTATATTGATCTGTTACTGTTTGGACTTCTGCATAGAAAATATGCTGTGTCCATGCCTGGGGATGTGTAAAAGTGAGCAAAGACATGAGCTCAAGGGGTGCTGTGTGAGTGCCTAGGGCTGGGAGGCCTTTGAGACGCTGCTTGTGCTAGACAGCTTCAGGTGTCAACTTGACATACCTGGGAGGAAGGAACCTCAGCTGGGGAATTTCCCCTTTCTGATTGGCCTGCGGGGCATTTCTTGACTGTTGCCTGCTGTGGAAGGACCTAGCCCAATGTGGGTGATGCCACTTCTAGGCGGGCGGTCCTGGGTTGTATAAGAAAGCAGGCTGACACAGCCCAGAGGAGCGAGCCAGAGTGAAGCAAGCATCATTCTTCTTTGGTCTGCGTTTCAGGTCCTGTCTCCAGGCTCCAGCTCTGCTTAAGTTCTTGCCTTGGCTTCTGTCAGTGATGGACTGTGACTTGGAAGACGGAGATGCAATAAACCCAGGTTGCTTTTGTGCAGTGTTTTATCACAGCAATAGAAGACTAACTAGAACAATGTTCAAAGGTCACTTAGCATTTCCTGTTCCCCACTTCTGGCTATAAACAGCCTGTCCATTCTTCAAGCCCAGCTCAGAGCCATGCCCTCCCAGGAGCTCCCCTGACCCCTGGAGCTCCACATGACCTGGTGGTGGAGGCTCCTTGTCAGTGACGCTAATTGAATTCTGTAAGCTCAACAGAAACTTTGTTGACTTAGCATTCAGAAGCAGGAAGCTTAGGGAATAGTTTAGGCACCTGGGACTCCACTTGGCTCTAGTTACACATGCTCCTCTTCTAATGATGTGTGTGGTACCCTGGCTCTTTTACCTGCAGGCATGTGCTGTGCACACACACCTCCTTGGACGCCTGCCTGCATCAGGATACAGGTACTCATCCATCTCAATGATTATAAGTTTCTCTGCCTCTAATAGTGATCAAATTTAGACACTTTCTATTCAAGGATACTCCAAATGTGCTGGGATAGAAAGAATAGAAAAGCCGATTTAGTTTGAACTGATTTGGGGTAAGGCAAACTGTGTCCCTCAGGTGAAGTTTTAAGGAGAATCTTCTATATATGCATAATTTGGCATGTACAATATTAAAGTCAGATGCATTATGGGAAGGGCTAAACAAAGAAGGAAAAATGAATATATGACCAAATCTTTCAATCAAAATAGAGAACCATCCAAGTCCAAGCCACATGACTTAGAAACTACTATCTCTTTCCTTTAGACCCCTGCAGGAAAAGATGCCACACTATGGCCTGGGGCCCTTGAGTTCCCTTCCTCATGTGGCCCACTGTCAGTCCCGACAATGTACCCCTCCATATCTATATCATCGCTTTACACTCCAAATGTTATCTTGCTACTTTGAAAATCTGTGTGAGTTCTGATTTTCAACTCTTTGTATAAGAGGCTGTGAATCTGGAAACACCCAACCGAGACCTAGACCACTGGTAACCGTTCTTTTATCCAATCTAGGGTTTCTCCAGTCTGTAGTTATTCCCACACCCTTACTCCCATCTCAGAAGCACTTGAGGATGGACACTGGGCACATAAGCTCTCGAATGGGATCTTGCTATTGAAGAGAGTGATCAGGTGTGTTTTCCACTAATCCCTCCTCAATGCCCAACCATGGTCAGACATACAGCAGATGCTTCAGAAGTAGGTTAATGGAAGGATGTATGGGTGGATAGAAGGAAGGAAGGAAGGAAGGAAGGAAGGAAGGAAGGAAGGAAGGAAGGAAAGAAGGAAGGGAGGAAGGAAGAGATGTTTGTATATATGGCTGGATCGACAGACAGATGCACGAGTAGATGAATAGATGGATGGAAGGATGGATTATGGACAGGTGAATGGATGGGAAAGAAGATGGGGAAGGAGTTCCTTGGCCCAGGATGTCCCTGTTCTTTCTTTCAGCCTGAGAGAGCTGCATGACCCTCTTCTGCAGTAGGTTAGCTCAGGAGTCTCTGTGCCTCCAAGTTCCCCATGCACCAGTGAGCTCCACACACTGAGGCTGGAACAGCTGCCTGAGGAGGGTACATACTGACCTTTCCATGTGACTGTGACTGCCAGGACTGGCAGGTGTTGTTTGCTGCTCTTTCATTCCTCAGGCCACAGCAGCTGCTTACAGAGCCAGATTCAAGGTGTGCAGCTCCCAAGCTCATGTCCTGTAAGTAAAACTTAGCTTCCAGTGGCCTGAGGTCTGGGTCCCAGGGCTCTCACTTTGCCTCTGGGGAGATACCTTTCTGAATGGTCAGAGATCACAGTGAGGGACAGCTCTGAGAGTGTCCTGGTCACGTAGGGCAGCATTCCCCATGGGCTAGGAGCTGTGTTCAGGGGGTCTTATTGTAGGGGGATGCCTTGTTCTGAGTAGGGAACCAGTGAAAGATAGAATAGAGCCCCTTCTTTTGAGAAGGAGACAGGTTAGAGCCCAGGATCAACCACAGGCTGGCTGTTGACTCTAAATAGGCCACCTGCCCTCCCTGGGCTCAATTTTTTGCAGAACTGGAAGGATCAAATAGAGCACTGCTCCAAGCCCCCTCGATGACTAAAGAGACAAGCCTGTACTAAGGAGATTTAGAGACAGGGTTAGGGAAAGAGTCAGGTACTCAGAGCTAGGAGAGAGCAGGGAGCTGCTCCAAGTTGAAGGAGAAAAGAACATGGGGAAACACCTAGAGCCATGGAGGAGAGCTGCAGAGGGACACTAGGGCACGGAGCCCCACCAACTCGGTACCAGAGCTGTCAGCCCCTTCCTTCCTGCCACAGGCAAACTCAAGAGCAGGCCAGTGGAGGCAGGAGAGACTGAGAAAGAGTCCCAAAGTCTGTGGACAGTCAGGGAAGAGAGGCCAGAGGCAGAAGCGTGGACAAGGACTGGCAGCGGACAAGTTTGGGGAGAGCGGGGGGGGGGGGCCTGACTGAACTTTTACTTGGCATTGAACATATATTGAGACCATATACTTAGAACCCTGTTGGCTTCCACCTACTTAGTCTCTCTCAATTCGTGGGCAGGTGTTCCAACCTCTGTTCATACCTGGGGCCTCCCCTGGGTTGTGGAGAAGTTGGCTGAGATCCACTGGAGCCAAACAGAGTCAGGCTTGATTTGTCCAACTTCCAAGCCTGGCTGTACCTGAGACCTTTATATTCCTTTAAGAATTCAAGCCCGGCATGGTGGTGCATGCCTTTAATCCTAGCACTTGGGAGGCAGAGGCAGGCGGATCTTTGTGAGTTCAAGGCCAGCCTGGTCTACAGAGTGAGTTCCAGGACAGCTGGGACTACAGGAAGACCCTGTCTCGAAAAGATCCCCCCCCCAAAAAAAAATAGTCATTTCACCTTGAAAAAATGTGGCCAAAGAAACTCTAAAGCCAATTATTAAAGCAAGGGAAAGAGTTGCTGTATATATGTCTGTGTTGGGGAATGTCAGCTCCAAACTGGGGCAATGCAAAGTACGTTCACTCCTTGGGAACCTCACTAAACCTGGATATCTTTGAGCCCTTGCAGAAGCCCCAGAATATGGCTGTTCCCATGAGTTAGTAGAGCAGAAAGACTGTGAATCTGGGTGTCATATCAGCTCAGCTTGCCAAAGTTGCCTAGGTCTCTCTGCCAGTTGTTTGCTTTGAATAAGTTGCTCAGTCTTTGCTGGGATTTCCTACAGAGTACAACCAGCCCCTTGCATGGGGGTCCTTTCAGTACACACTGCATGTCCAGAAGACAACTGAGTCAGAGCCCCCTGCACATTATTATGTCACTATATTGATCTGTTACTGTTTGGACTTCTGCATAGAAAATATGCTGTGTCCATGCCTGGGGATTTTGATGTGTTAAAAGTGAGCAAAAGGACATTAGTTCCCCAAAGGGGGTTGCTGTGTGGAGGCCTGGGGGGCTGGGGGAGGGGCCTTTGATTGACGCTGCTTCTTTTGTGCTAGGGACAGCTTCAGGTGTGTCATAAAACTTCAAATACCTGGGTAGGAAGGAAAACCTCCTCAGGCTGGGGGAATTTACCTTTTCTGATTGTGCCTCGGCGTTGCGGGGCATTTTTCTTGGATGTTGCCTTGCTGTGGAAGGACCTAGGCCCAATGGGGTGATGCCACCTTCTAAGGCGGGGGCGGTTCCCTGGTTGTACTAAGGGAACTAAAAGCAGGGCTGGACACAGGTCCCAGAGGACGCGAGCCAGGAGGTGGAAGGGCAAGCATCATTCTTCTTTGGTCTGGCCTTTCAGGTTCCTGCTCCCCAGGCTCCAAGCTCTGCTTAAAGTTTTGGCCTTGGCTTTCTGTAGTGTATGGCGGACTGTGGGGAACTTGGAAAGACGGAGGGGGATGCAATAAACCCCCCGGTGGCTTTTGTTGCAGTAGTTTTATCACAGCAATAGAAGGGTAACTAGGACAACATGTTCACCGGTCACTTAGCATTTCCTGTTCCCCACTTCTGGCTATAAACAGCCTGTCCATTCTTCAAGCCCAGCTCAGAGCCATGCCCTCCCAGGAGCTCCCCTGACCCCTGGAGCTCCACATGACCTGGTGGTGGAGGCTCCTTGTCAGTGACGCTAATTGAATTCTGTAAGCTCAACAGAAATCCTTGGTTGGGATCTTAGCATTTCAAAAAAAAAAAAAAGAAAAGCAGGAAAAAGCTTAGGGGAAAATCGTTTTAGGCCACCTGGGAACTCCAACCTTGGTTCCGTTACCCAACAGCTCCTCTTCTACTGATGTGTGTGGTACCCCTGGCTCTTTTAATCCTGCAGGCATGTTTGCTGTGGCTACCACACCTCTTGGGGACGGGCCTGCCCTGGCATCCAGGATACGGTTACCTCATTCCAATCTCACTGACTTATACGTCTCTAATAAAATATGAATGGGACTCTTGTGGTATCCTACTGTGTCCTATGAAAAAACAAATTTATCATTGCTAAGACTCTTGGAAAAACTTTTCCACAAAATTACCAACGGTGGAGAAGCCCGAACATCTAGTTGTTATGGCTATGCATAGGGCAGATTCTGCAACAAGTTGAATGTATCTCACCATGCTTAATTCTAAACTTCAGTACTAAGAAGGTCGACCATATTTGGAAACCAAGGGTCGTTTTCCAGACTTAGTCATGTCAAATGGAAAGTGGAGATTGTTCGGGCAGATTCTTAAACTAAACCTGAACGTTACCTTAAAAAAAGGGGGGACATTGGAAACTGAAGGAACATTTGGACATGGGTAAGCCAGTGTTAAGCATAGAGGGACATTTATGTGAACGATACTGAAAGGACATCATGCATTGACCAGGAGGAAGTTTCATGCGTGAATCAAGGACGAGAGGTCCTAGGCCAGGTTTTGCTAACTGAGAGCCTCTCAGAAGAAGCCATGCTCTGCCAACAGTTCTTGGAGCCTCTAGAAGTGTGCAATGATAAATTTCAGATGTTGAACCACGATGTTTGTGGTATTGTTATGGCCCCCATAGCAGAGTAACATAGATTCTGGCTGTCTAGTCCACACAGACGGGCAGGTACCTGAGGGTTAGTAGTGCCCTGATTACATCTTTGAACTTGACCTCGAGGGTTCAAGTAAGGAGGACGTTCATCAGAGTTTGATGCAGTGTTGGGAGGCGAGGAACTGAGTGTGTGCTAATGTCTGCCTTGGGAGATAGTGTGGGAATGAGGGGAGTGCCAGTGGCCTCTGGGATCTAAAGGCCAGGTCATGCCCAGTGTTGAGGCAGTAAGTGTAGAGGTTCATCACTGTTGACTTTTGGCCCCCCAATAACATTTCCCGAATAAAGATATCTGAGAGAAACTGTTTGGGATCTGGGTTCCATTCCTAGGGCTAACCACTCATGAGTTATATCACATTTGTAAGTTGCCTGAACTGGACATTGTCATTCACAAAGATGTGGGTAATCATAGCTTCCTTCTAGACTTATTGGGAGAATTAAACACCATGTTACATGTAAAGCTCTAAGTAAACAGTAGGTGCTCAAGCAATGGGGCAACCATCCTGAAGCAGTACTGAGATTAGCCTGATGGGGATTAGTAAACCAGCTCAAAGGCTTGTTTGTTCAGTAAACAGTGGTTTTTCAGGTGAAGGTCGGTGGATGGTCTGTGTACATATGTGGAGGTCCTAATCAATACTTAGCTGATATTGGGTGTTTATTCCAATTAAATCTGCTGAGATTTAGTTATGACTCCCTGAGATGCAGTATGAATCAGACTTTCATTACTGCAATGAAATACATGCCTTGGGTATTTCAGTTGCTTGCTGAAGAGGAGTAGGAGATTCTAACTCTCACTTTGTTCCCAGCTGGGTGGTCCTTGGTAAGTCCCAGGTTCTTCCAACCTGTGCTTCTTTGTCTCTGAAAAGAGAGCCCTGTCCTCTTAACAATGCCAAGCATGTAGCCTGTGTGCCCCTCCCCTCATGCTGTGGCAGACATCCCCAATCACCACAATGATATAACTGCTCTGTACAAACAGTTCCTGAATCTCTCCCATAATATCCTCCAGGATTACCCAGGAACCATCACATAGGATCCAAGATGGTGGCCAAGATGGAATCAAGTTGCCATTCTATCCTAATGGCCTCTAAAGTGCCTCCCAGTTGCTAGGGGGAATTTTTTTTTCCAAGATTACTTTCCTTGGTTGAATTGACCTTCATCACGGGCATCTCCCAAGGTTTGTGTATGTGTGTGTGTGTGTCCCTTTCAACTCCAAAATAGCTGACATAGTTTGAATATGACTTGCATTCCTACCACTCTAATGTATGAATTTAATTCCCAGAGATATTTAATAATAACATAGTTTTTCTAAACTAACTAAAGCCCAACTTCTTGGTGTTGTCTAAAGATGGGACCCTTTGAAAAAAAAAAAGTGCTGAGGATTAGATCGGGTTAAGAAAGACAGGGAGCTCCCTTGACTGCAATCCTGGTGGCTTTTTAACGAAGGGGAAAAAGGAAGCGAAGCCGGGCGGGTGGTGGGGTGGTGTGCCAACCTTTAAATTCCTAGCCACTTTGGGAGCAGAAGGAAGGGCGGCTTCTTTGTGAAGTTCCCAAGGCAGGGGCCTGGTTGGCCCCAGGCCAGCACCATGCCCATAAACCCCTAAAACTATGAGTTAAGTAAACTCCTTTTTCCCTAGGCTAACCTACCTCTGGCATTTCATTGCAGCAATGAAAAACAGTTTCCTACAACATACCAGGGCAGAATTAATTTATACCACGTATGAATATTTTACCTCATCCCCTGCTTATTCCTCCATTGTTCATGGTCAGCAGATATAAGTGCACTCCCACCAAGAGACAGAGATGCTAATGTGTTCTTAACTCAGTCTCTCTGGCATTGTGGTATACCAGATGAGAATTACTAGTCATTTCACCTTGAAAAAATGTGGCCAAAGAAACTCTAAAGCCAATTATTAAAGCAAGGGAAAGAGTTGCTGTATATATGTCTGTGTTGGGGAATGCTCAGCTCCAAACTGGGGCAATGCAAAGTACGTTCACTCCTTGGGAACCTCACTAAACCTGGATATCTTTGAGCCCTTGCAGAAGCCCCAGAATATGGCTGTTCCCATGAGTTAGTAGAGCAGAAAGACTGTGAATCTGGGTGTCATATCAGCTCAGCTTGCCAAAGTTGCCTAGGTCTCTCTGCCAGTTGTTTGCTTTGAATAAGTTGCTCAGTCTTTGCTGGGATTTCCTACAGAGTACAACCAGCCCCTTGCATGGGGGTCCTTTCAGTACACACTGCATGTCCAGAAGACAACTGAGTCAGAGCCCCCTGCACATTATTATGTCACTATATTGATCTGTTACTGTTTGGACTTCTGCATAGAAAATATGCTGTGTCCATGCCTGGGATTGATGTGTTAAAAGTGAGCAAAGACATTGAGTTCCCTCAAAGGGGGTTGCTGTGTGAGGCCTGGGGCTGGGAGGGCCTTTGATGACGCTGCTCTTTTGTGCTAGGACAGCTTCAGGGTGTCAAAACTTAACATACCTGGGTAGGAAAAGAAAATCTCAGCTTGGACAATTTACCTTCTAGATGGCCTCAGGGCGTCTGCTGGGGCATTTTTCTTGGACTATTGCCTTGTGAGTGGAGAGGGCCAAGGCCCATATGGGGTGAGTGCCACACTCTAAGCGGGCGGTGTCCTGGTTTGTATAAGGAAAAAGCAGGGCTGGACACAGGTCCCAGAGGAGCGAGCCAGGAGTGAAGGGCAAGCATCATTCTTCTTTGGTCGCCTTTCAGGTCCTGTCTCCAGGCTCCAGCTCTGCTCTAAAGGTTCTGGCTTGGCTTTCTCTCAGTTGATGGACTGTGGGGACTTGGAAAGACGGAGATGCAATAAACCCCCGGTGCTTTTGTGCAGTGTTTTATCACAGCAATAGAAGGGTAACTAGGACAACATGTTCACGGTCACTTAGCATTTCCTGTTCCCCACTTCTGGCTATAAACAGCCTGTCCATTCTTCAAGCCCAGCTCAGAGCCATGCCCTCCCAGGAGCTCCCCTGACCCCTGGAGCTCCACATGACCTGGTGGTGGAGGCTCCTTGTCAGTGACGCTAATTGAATTCTGTAAGCTCAACAGAAACCTTGGTTGGATCTTAGCATTTCAAAAAAAAGAAAGCAGGAAGCTTAGGGGAAAATCGTTTAGGCCACCTGGGAACTCCACCTTGGTCCAGTTACCACAGCTCCTCTTCTACTGATGTGTGTGGTACCCCTGGCTCTTTTAATCCTGCAGGCATGTTTGCTGTGCACACACACCTCTTGGGACGGCCTGCCCTGCATCCAGGATACGGTTACCTCATCCAATCTCACTGATTATACAGTTCTCTCTGCCTTAATAGGTGATCATAAATTTAGACACTTTTCTATTCAAGGGATACCTCCCAAATGTGCTGGGAGATAGGAAAGAATAGAAAACAGCCGATTTAGTTTGAACTGATTTGGGTGGGTAAAGGCCAAACTGTGTCCTCATATCCATGTTAGGGAAGAAAGTTTTAGGAGCATCTTATCTTCTATATTATGCATTACTTATGGCCATTGTAACCATTAAGTAGATGTCATTGTGGGAGGGCTCTAGTGCAAAGAAAGGAAAAAATTGATTAAGACCAACTTATCAATCAAAAATAGAGAAACCATTCCAAGTACAAGCTCACATGACTTAAAAGAAACTACTATCTCTTTCCTTTTAGACCCCTGCAGAGGCAAAAAGATGCCACACTATGGGCCTGGGTGGCCCTTGAGTTCCCTTCCTCATGTGGCCCACTGTCAGTCCCGACAATGTACCCCTCCATATCTATATCATCGCTTTTACCACTCCAAATGTTTCTTGCTACTTTTGCAAACATCTGTGTGAGTTTTTCATTCTGATTTCAAACTCTTTGTATTAAAGGCTTGTTAATCTGTGGAAAACCACCCAACCGAGGACCTAGGCCACACTGGTACGTTTCTTTATCCAATCTAGGGTTCTCCAGGGTCTGTAGTTATTCCCACACCCCTTACTCCCATCTCAGAAGCACTGAGGCTGAAGACTTGGTGCACAATAGCTCTCGAATGGGATCTGTGGCTTGCTATTGAAGGAGATGATCGCGGTGGTGTGTTTCCCTAAATCCCTCCTCATGCCCACCATGGTCCAGACATACAGCAGATGACTTCAGGAAGTAGGCTTAATGGACGATTGTATGGTTGGATAGAAGGAAGGAAGGAAGAGAAAGGAAGGAGGAAGGGATAGAAGGAGGACGGAACGGGAAGAAGGAAGGAGGAGGAAGGAGAAAAGGATGTTTGTATATAGGCTGGGATCGACCAGACAGATGCACGAGTGAGATGAATAGTGGATGGAAGGATGGATTATGGACAGGTGAATGGATGGGAAAGAAGATGGGGGGGAATAGGAGTTCCTTGGCCCCAGGGATTGTCCCTGTTCTTGTTCTTTCAGCCTGAGAGAGCTGCATGGACCCTCTTCTGCAGTAGGTTAGCTCAGGAGTCTCTGTGCCTCCAAGTTCCCCATGCACCAGTGAGCTCCACACACTGAGGCTGGAACAGCTGCCTGAGGAGGGTACATACTGACCTTTCCATGTGACTGTGACTGCCAGGACTGGCAGGTGTTGTTTGCTGCTCTTTCATTCCTCAGGCCACAGCAGCTGCCTACAGAGCCAGATTCAAGGTGTGCAGCTCCCAAGCTCACGTCCTGTAAGTAAAACTTAGCTTTCCAGGGCCTTGAGTCTGGGTCCCAGGGCTTCAACTTTGCCTTCTGGTGGAGATTTAACCTTTCTGAATGGTCAGAGATCACAGTGAGGGAACAGCTCTGAGAGTGTCCTGGGTTCACATAGGGCAGCATTCCCCATGGGCTAGGAGCTGTGTTCAGGGGGTCTTATTGTAGGGGGATGCCTTGTTCTGAGTAGGGAACCAGTGAAAGATAGAATAGAGCCCCTTCTTTTGAGAAGGAGACAGGTTAGAGCCCAGGATCAACCACAGGCTGGCTGTTGACTCTAAATAGGCCACCTGCCCTCCCTGGGCTCAATTTTTTGCAGAACTGGAAGGATCAAATAGAGCACTGCTCCAAGCCCCCTCGATGACTAAAGAGACAAGCCTGTACTAAGGAGATTTAGAGACAGGGTTAGGAGGAAAAGAGTCAGGTACTTCAGAGCTTAGGGACTTGAGAGGCAGGGAAGCTGGCTCAATTGATAGGAAGAAAAAGATACCATGGGGGGGAAAAACACCTACGAGCCTATGGAGGAGGAGCGTGCAGGAAGGGACACTAGGGGGCCACGGGAGCCCCACCAAACTCGGTACCCAGAGCTTGTCAGCCCCCTTCCTTCCTGCCACGGGCAAACTCAAGAGCAGGCCAGTGGAGGCAGGTGAGACTGGAGGGAAAGGTCCCAAAGTCTGTGGACAGTCCAGGGAAAGAGAGGCCAGAGGCAGAAGCGTGGACAAGGAGACTGGCAGCGGGACACGGTTTTGGAGGAGGAGCGGGGGGGGGGGGGGGGGCTGACTGAACTTTTACTTGGCATTGAACATATATTGAGACCATATACTTAGAACGTGGTAGATTATAGCTAAACTCTAATGCAGCCCTCCAGACGGTTGTGTTACCATCTTTGTTTTATTGAGCACCCTGTTGGCTTCCACCTACTTAGTCTCTCTCAATTCGTGGGCAGGTGTTCCAACCTCTGTTCATACCTGGGGCCTCCCCTGGGTTGTGGAGAAGTTGGCTGAAGATCACACTGGAGGCCAAAACAGAGTTCAGGGCTGGGGTGTGAGGGTTTGTCCAAACTTCCAAAAGGCCTGGCTGTACCTGAGACCTTATATTCCTTTAAGAATTCAAGCCCGGATGCGGTGGTGATGCCTTTAATCCTAGCACCTTGGGGGCCGAGGCAGGCGGATCTTTGTGAGTTCAAGGCCAGCCTGGTCTACAGAGTGAGTTCCAGGACAGCTGGAGCTACAGGGAAACCCTGTCTCAAAAAGACAAAAAAAATAAATAAATAAAAAGAATTCACACCCTCCTCACAAAAGCCAACCCAAGGCTCAGGCTGAAGGGCAGGTCAGCAGGAAGCCTTTTAGAGCCTTGTGCCTCACTGGGTTGCAGGGCCAACCTGGGTGACCTTGATGCATTTCTTTATCTAGGATGGCACACCCCATTCTGTCTCTCTGGCTGCTGGTGGTCTGGCTGGGTCCCCACACTTGTGAGACAACAACAACACCAGTGACTCTGCAGCCACCATCCCACATCTTCAACAACTCCCACTTTGCCTTCAGCCTCTACCGACAGTTGGCATTACTCAAACGGGGCAGGAATATTCTCTTTTCTCCACTCAGCATCGGTGTGCCCCTCACACTACTGGCCCTCCAGGCCAAGTCAGAAGCTTCCAACCGTATTCTGCAAGATCTGGGATTCAGCATCAGGAAAGACGCAAACAACATGCAAGCACCCACACGCTATGGGCAGCTGCTAGACGCCCTCCTGCCACGTCCTGGGGAGTGCGGACTAGATACCGGCAGTTTGCTGTTTATAGACAAAAGGTTTGACATGGTACCGACGTTTGTCTCGCTAGCCCAGAGCTTGTACCGCACAGATGTCTCCCTCGTTTCCTTAGGGAACTCTGAGATGGCAATGGATGAAATAGAGGCGTCCATACGTGACAGGACTCGGGGCAAAATTCAGAAGCTTTTGAAGGAAGTGGAGCCGCACTCCTCCTTGATTCTGGCCAATTATATTTTCTTTAAAGGTCAGTGGTCCTCTCCTGGTCTCCAGCTCAGGAAGCCTTCCTCCATGGGCCCAGCATTTTCCAGGTGTTCTTCGGTCCTGCAGCTCAGTTTCCAGGTCTTGCTCCTGTGTCTAGGTGCCTCCCTCTTGAGTTCTCTCTCTTTTTCCACGGCTCTCCCTAATCTCCTCAACACAGTCTTGACCTTTGATCCACTGAGAGGGCCCTGAGCGATGCTGTGTTGAACCCTCACAACCAACCCTGAGAAACATCAAGCCCAGGAGGGGGCCCAGGCACTGGCTCCTTGCTCCCATCTATTGCCTCTCTTCTGGAACCTTCCCCTGAACATTCAGACTCTAGCCCCTACTCTCTCCTCTCTGACACAACCAAATTTCAGAATAGGGTGTCGCAGCCCAAAACTATATCACTCGTAGGACCCAGTGACAAAGGAGATTGAAGGGGCTTTTGCTCTGAAATCATATTCCACGGTGGTGACAGCAGAGGATGGAGTCACCCATGGGGCCCTGTGTGATGACCCCTGGAAGCCAGCCCTGCCGGTGGCCTCCCGTTCCACCAAACACCAAGTTTTGTCTCTGGGCAGTTGTCTATCTTGTCTCTAATTGCTGAATCAAGCTGCCTCCAGCCCACTTTACAGAAGGGACATTGTAGGGCCTCGCTGTCCATGGTTTTCTGCTGAGCTCTCTCCTCTCCTGGCTCAGTGTTCTTTCTGTCCCTCCGTGGCTTCAGTCTCAGAGCAAACCCCTCTCTCTCCTGTGAACACAGCTCAATGCTGACATACCATGAAACTCTTCCCCTAACCCTCCTTTTCTATTCTAGCATCTTTCTCCACTGAGCTGTGCATGACATCTCCAACCCACCATTGTACTGAGGACTCCCACCTCCATGTCAGACCCTAGTGCCTGCCAGCCACCTGGTCACCTCTTTCTGAATGAAGTACCCCAGACTCAGCATGTTCCAAACCAAAGCATTTCTTCCTGCCATTTCCTCCACCCAGAAGTTTCCTCTTCCTGCTCCTTTGCTCTGAGGCTTAATAAACGCTCCAACTCCAGCCAGGACCTGAGGCTTTCTCAAACACTCGGGGGGGGGGGGGGGGCAGATCACTGGGTCTCTTTTTTTCTCACACCACATGCTAACTTTGACCATTGGTCTAACCATGACTACTATTCTCATTCAACATACCAAGTTATGTTATCTCTTAGCAAAATTAATGCAATTGCTTCTAGTCTCTCTTATTTTTTTGAAAAAGCATTTTAGTAACATTGCTTTCTTTAAGAATTAATATTATTATACTGAAAAACTTTGTATCATTTGGAGAATTTGGAAATGGTAAACTCACATTATAGGAACAGTGGTAAATCTCAATGATTATTGAAGCTTGGTAGTATAGTTTTGTCAGTGAACAATATTCAAAACTTATAGTAGACAAATTTAATTTCAAATTTATATTCTAAGCTATAATTATATATATTTTAGTTTGAGCATTATATCAGTTTAGCTATTACAGTAATTTCTATTTTTTTTTAAACTTCCCAGACTGTGAGTGATTTTTATCTCTAGAAGTTCAATTAGGTCATATGTGAGATAGAGTCATGGTCCTCTCCCATGAATCTAGAGTTGTGGTTCCCTCCTATAAACTGGAGTTGGGTTCCTTCTGTCTCTTTTTTTTTTTCTTTTTGAGACCAGATCTCCCTGCAGCCCCAGGTGTCCTGGAACTCCCTAAGTAGACCAGGCTGGCCTTGAACACACAGAGATCTGCCTGCCTCTGCCTCCTGAGTGCTGGGATTAAAGGCATGTGCCACCTTGCCCAGCCTGTCTTTTTTTTAAACTTATAATCCTCCTCTCTCAGCCTCCCCAGTACTGGGACACCCTGGTATGCTCCTGTGTCCAGCAGCAATTCCTTCCTCTTTGTTTTTTATTTTGTCTTTGTTTTTGTTGTCGTTGTTTTGTTTGTTTTTTGCTTTTGTTTTTATTGTTGTTTTAAGACAGTCTCTCCCTGTAGCCCCAGCTGGTCTGGATCTTGCTGTGTAGACCCTGGCCTCACCTCCCACCCTCTACCTCCTCCGTCTATCCAGCTACACAGACACATGGCAGATCCACGTGAACAGAGCTCTCTCATAGCAGCCCAAGGGCCTTCCTGGTGGACAAAATGTGCTCTGCTCTGGTGACTGCTGGCCCCTCTGATTCTTGAGTACTCTCTTCTCAGGGAAATGGAAGCACCGTTTTGACCCGAATCTCACTGAAATGAGGCCTTTCTCACTGAAAGAGGGCGTCACGGTCCAGATTCCCATGATGCAGCGAGTGGGCTGGTTCCAACTGCGGCATTTCTCTCGCTTGCACAGTCACGTCCTCAGGCTGCCTTCCAGATGCAACATCTCTGCTATCTTCATTCTTCCAGACCGGGGGAAAACCCGGGAGTGTGAAGCAGCACTGGTTCGGGAGAGTTTTGACACCTGGATTCGGCCTTTAGCTCCGAGGTGAGATTCCAGGTATCTCTGGCTTCCCCCACTGGAATGAGACTCTGTTGATGGCCACCTTGGCTCCTGGGTATCTTTAGGTCATGACATGGGGACTGGGACCAGGTCACATGCTAATTATCAGACAAGATTCAGCCATCCACTCCTCGGAGAGGTGGGAAGAATGCACTGAGTGAAATCCCCACTATCAGGATCACATTACCATGATCACATTGGCTCCAGCCCACTGTATCTTCCTTTAGAGATTTACAGCTCACCATGGCCTTTTGAAGCATCATGAGATTACAAAGAAGGAAACAGGGGCTGACAAAACATCTCGGCTGGTAAACGTGCTTGCCCCTAAGCTTTGTGATCTAAGTTTGATCCCTGGAAACTGTCTAGTAGAAGGAGAAAACAGACTCATACAAATTGTCCTCAGATCGCCACATACAGGCTATGGCACATGTGAATCTGCAGACACACACACACACACACACACACACACACACACACAGAGCGAGAGCGAGAGCGAGAGCGAGAGCGAGAGAGAGAGAGAGAGAGAGATCACAAAATAAACAAGTAAATAAATAAATGTTAAAACTATTAAGAAAAGGAGAGAAGAAGGAACTGGGGAGGTAGCTCTGCCTTAAAAGCATGAGGCCCCAGAGCTCAGTTCCCAAAACCTCTGTACAAAAAGGCAGGTGTGCTGGCACACGCTTGTAATCCCTGCACTGGGAAGCCAAGCAGCCGAGCTTCCTCGGCTATCTTCAGGCCAGTGAGAGACTCTGTCTCAAAAGCCAGATGAACAGCTCCCAAAGTTGTCCTTTGACCTCCACACACATGTGCACACACAGGCACATGTATACCTGCACACATGTGAACACGTGCATACATATACATATACAAAGAAAGGAACAATGTGTCCCACACTTCCCAAGCAGGGTTTGAACATGTGACAGTTTGACAGTTTAGCAGAAGTCCTATGAATAAATTAGGGCGCTGTGGAACCCTTGGTTGGATAGTTTCTTGTCCTACCACTCATGAATGGGTACATTAGTCAATACAATCTGTAAGTGACTTCACAGGGAACCAGACCCCAACTCAGTCTTCTTTATTGGGTGCTTTTCTGGGGAGTCTGTGACTGTCCATCCATCTGCCCGCCCTTCTCTTTGCCGTGTCCTGACATGTTTGTCTCAATTATTTAACACCTTTGCTACTCAAATCTGCCCTGTGACCAGCATCTTTGACTTAATGTATTTTCTGGAAACATGAGCTTTAGGTCCAGCCCACACCTGTGAATTGGAGCATTTCTTGGCTTTGCTGTGCTTCACTTTAGAGACTAGAGTCCTAAAAACTCAATAGCCACCAAAGCCACCTCAAGCCAGAGGCTTTTGGGTTATCCTGGGAATTCAAAGAATGAAACTCATGGACCACAGAGAATGAGTTTTAGGATGGAATATTTTATTTTATTATTTTTTACGAATTTTTTAATTAAAGTTTTGTGCATGTCATACATTTCTTAATCAAATTTAGAGCCATTCTCCTTTCCTTGCCCCCCACACCCTGCCAGAGCTCGTGCATTCTGCCATACATGTCTGTAATTTTTCTCAGTCTTTTTTAAATTTTTTGATACTGAAGTTTACTGTTTTGGGCAGAAGTTTACTGTTTCAGTCAGTTCTTTGACCCAGTCTTTTTTGTTGTTCCTTCCAATTTTTATCACTCCAAAATATGCATATATGCATGCTACACATATACCAAAATTATGATCTCTAGAAATAGACCATAGGTTAATTCCAAAACATGTTTAGGGATTCACATTTTGACAGTAGAATTGTATGCAGGTAAAAGGAAAAAAATATTACTTTACATGCCTACATTATATAGCAAGTTGATGAGTAATATCAGGTATTATATTTACTAAAAAAAAGTATTCAGTTTGCCTTACAAAGAGAGATTTGGTGCTATGATCCACAAACCAGGGATACCATACATACATACATACATACATACATACATTGTTTGTTTTTCTAGGACTGTGTTACCTCACTTAGCATAATGGCTTCTAGTTCTATCCATTTACCTGCGGAGTTCATGATATCATCTTTCTTTACTGTTGCATAGAACTCCATTGTGTAAATGTACCACAAGTTCTTTATTCACTCGATGGTTGAGGAAAACTTGGGTTGTTTCCAGCTCTTTGCTATTGTGAAGAGAGCTGCAATAAACATAGATGTGCATGTATCTCTGCAATAGGATGAGTCTTGTGGGTATATACCCAGGAGTGGTATGACTGGATCAGGCGGTAGGCTCATTTTGAGTCTTTTAAGGGTAGGATGGAATATTTTATTATAGGGAGCTTAGGACAGATAAAACAGAGCTCCTGTGCAGCAGGCAGGGAACCCCAGAAGTGGGATTCCATTGGGAGAGTTAATAAGGGTGTCCTGGAAGGAGGAGGGGCAAGGGAAATGAGCTAGCCAGTCCAGTTCTCATTGCAGGTGTCCAGGTCCTCTGAGGTCCTGGTCACATCCTCACCATGCCTACCAAGAGAGATAAGAAGGGCTGGAGAGATGGCTCAGTGGTTAAGAGCACTGACTGCTCTTGCAGAGGACCCAGGTTCGATTCCCAGCACCCATATGGCAGCTAAGAACCCTCGTTAAGCAAGGTGTGGTGGTGCAGGCCTTTAATCCTAGCACTCGGGAGGCATAGGCAGGCAGATCTCTGTGAGTTCAAGGCCAGCCTGGTCTACAGAGTGAGTTCTAGGCCAGCTGGGGCTACAGGGAGACCCTGTCTCAAAAAGAGAGAGAGAGAGAGAGAGAGAGAGAGAGAGAGAGAGAGAGAGAGATAAAGAAAACAGACCCCCTTCTTGGTATCCCCAACCTCTGCCTATGGTGGAACCAGAGACATCTTCGGATTAGATAGTTCTGGCATCTCTAGCCAGAATCTGGCAGATTCAAGGGAATTTTCAGCTTTTAGCCAAGAAGGAAATCAGTCATTTTTCTTTGGAGGGTCTTTACCCTAAACTGTCTATCCCAATTTCTCCCTCCTGCTCTTCTCATTTCCGAATAGATCCTGCAGATGGCCACCATGCAAACCACCTGTGTGCTGTCTGCCAGGTCCGCACACCTGTCCTCTGCCCTCTGTCTTGGCCCTGTTTTCTCAACCTTAGCATGTGATGGGCTAGACAGTCTCTGTCTTACAGGCCTGTCTTGGCTAGCAAAGGATGCTTAGCAGCGTCCCTGGCTACTCTGCCTACCAGATGTCAGAAATGTCCTACCTGGAGATATAACAATAAAATCATCCCCAGGCACTGACAAATGTCCCCTGGGTGTTAGATTTGCTTCTAGGAGCTGCAGAAGTGAGGGTCCCCACCAGGCTGACAGGATAGGAAATGAGCCTCACAGAGATGAAGGTTGAACTCACCCTAACAGGGTGCTATCTCATTCCCAAGGCCCTTCCCATGGGAACTGCTAGAAGGCTCCACACAGCAACCTGATGCTTGGTCTACCCAACAGGGCATCTGGAGCTGTTAAGAGGTTAGATTTGGGCTGGTGGCTGGACATCCAGGTAGAGGAGAAAGATACAGTTCCTCATGGTGGAAGCACTTGACAAACAAAAGCTACTCTTTTGGCATGTGCTTATCCCTAAGCCTGTCACATTCAGGTTCCATCTGGCTGCTGGCCATGGAGATTCCCTATAAGTGCTTGGTTTGACGTGTTTGTCTTTTTATTTGCTGAGGCAGGAAGCTGGCCTGGAACTCTCTATGTAGACCATCCTAGGCTAGCCCGAATCTCACAGCGATCTGACTACTTACGGCTCCCGAGTACTTTGGCCTTTGGTTTGATTATTTTAGTGTTTATTTTTCACTTTGATTCCCCCCCCCCAGCATCACCAAGGTATCACTGACAAATGAAAACGACATATGTTTGCGGGGGGCAGCATGCTGTTTCACTGTGTGTAGGCTGCCAAGCCTCGCGTAGGTCCTGTTTGCAGCTGTGCTAGAAAGGCTTCAGCTGTCCCCTGTGAGCAACTGGAAACTCCCAGCATGGCACAGACACCTCCAGACCCCGGCCTATGATGGAAATTCAGAAACAGACCATTTCCCTCCCAGCCCCAGGCAGCCACCCTTATTCTACCACCATGGGTTGGACTTTTTTTTATTTTTTTTAATTTTTTTATTTTTATTTTTAAGGGATTCTACAATACAATGACACAGTTGTTTGCAGATAACAATGATGTTACTCAGTATGTCATACAATTAAGTAATTGGTGCATTTTGCAAGTATCTATGTCCAAATTTTGAACAACCCAAGGTTCCCATAGTCCAGTTGGAGAAGCTTGTATGCACAGGCATGTTGATCAATCAGGTGTCCAGACTATATTCCTCCCCCCCCTCCACCCTCCCTCCCTCTTTCTTGTCCTTTTTTTTTTTTTTTAGGGTTTGTCTTTTGACTATCGATGCCTAAGTTGTATTACACATACCCATAAGCAGGAGCCAAGCATAAGCTTTCCATTTAAATTTACCCAAACTGGTTGCATTGACTGTATGCTACTTATTTGGGAAGGAAATTTTAAGCTTAGTTCTTTAACTTGTCCTACAAGTAAAGTTAAAAGTGTTATATGGATTATGTTGTGGTTATTCAGAAAAAATATTATAGGCCATTTGTATACCTTAAACCCGATACAAATTATAAATAAGACATTAACATTTTATATACCGATTGTTCAATTTATTAACATTTCCACCAAAACCTACAACCTAAATTTAACTAATCGAAACAATTCACTAAGCCATTGAAATATCCTATCTCTTGTGGATAAAGCTTGGGGCAGAGTTGAGAACCTGCTGAAATAAATTTTACCCAATAAAACACTTTGCTCTTTAAGCTTATATGACTGGTAATGACTTTACTTATTTGGTAAGTAAAAAGTTAAGCTTAAGTCTTTGAAATTGCCTACAAGTAAAAGAAAGTGTTAACTGTGATGTTGTGTAATTCAGAAAAATATTAGAGCCAACCCAATTACGTAACTAGGATAAAAAACTAGTCATTTTATATTCATAGTTAGTTCAAATGTCAGTATAGCTCCTTTTTTTTTTTCCCAGCACAAGATCATGTCCGCCCATATAAAACCAATTGCAAGCAGTTTGTGTCCCAGCCACAGAGCCCAAGGCTCCCACCATGTAGCTGGAAGGGGCTTGAATGTTCAAATCAAGTTGATCAAATAAGTGTCCAGACTATATTTTCATAGTTTAAACTTATTACTTGTTTTATTTATTTATAAAAAATTCTCACCACCAATCGCCACTCCTACAATATACCACTCCCCCTCTCCACAAGATTGTTCCTTAGGCTTAGAGATGGGGCAACGGTGGTGCAAGAAGCAAAAGTTTACTTTGTCTGGAGATGTCGTCTTGGACCTAATCATCGATTTCTGGCTGTTTCCTTTCATCTTTCATGGGCTGCTCAATTCCCAGGGACCGGCTTCCAATCCTACTAATGAAGCCAAGCGGTTAGAATATATGTATTAAACATTGCAGTTGTATGGTAGGTTACTTTGGTATAACACATATGTCTGGATGTGTCCTTAATCCCTGAATTACTTTTCTTTTCCCCCTGAGAGAGATGAAAGGCCTTACTGTGGCATATTATATCTCCTATCGCTAGAAGGGATAAGCTTGTGGCAACATCCTCGAGTAATTGTCCAAGGAGAGAGCTAATAATCAAATAAAGTTGGGATATACAGACATATGGCTGCCTCTGCTGCACAGTATCACAAGCAGTTGGGGTGTAGCTGATGTTTGGTGGCGGAGTTTTGCTTGACTCAAGGAGACTACCTTTGCTTTATTAGTTCAGGTGGCCTTTGGTAACACTCACTGGATATTCCACCAGAGACCAAATGTATACTTGTAAGTGCAATCTGATACAATCCTCCCATGTTACATTAGGTCATTGACAGCAGGGCGGGCCTTACCACCTCTTTTCTTGCAGATATCCCAGTTTACAGGCAATAAGCCTTAACCTTTTTTGTGGGGGGGGGGCTTGGTCCCCTGGCTAGCATCTCCTTGGCAGAATAATCCGATGCTGCTTTCAGTGCTCTCTTGTATTATTATATGAACTATACTTAAAGAGTGTTTTAAGTGTATTCTATTCAGAAACAAACACAATACTTTAGTATTGTGTTTTGGATAGACAATAATCCTTTTTACAGTTCCTATGTATATTAGTCAATTGAAGAAAGCCGTTTTTACCTGTTTATAAGAGATTACTCTATACCAGTCAGCTCTAATTTACATTAATGGATGACTTCATTACCCACCTGTTTTTCTTTGTTCTATGAAAAAGAGGTAAGGAGGTCTCTCATATTGAAACTGTGCTGCACCTAGAAGGTAAAGTTCGTTAGGACTCACTGTAAACAGATGTTACACCTATGGTCCTCAGAGATGTTTGATGCCTGTAGCAGTCTGGAGCTTTTATTCCTTTAGTGTTAAGATTGGTGAACTTCTTGCTGGTATTTCATGGTACACCTATACGACCGAAGGCTGTATCCATTCTTTCTCTGCCTTTGAGTTGGTGTCGTTTTGACCTGTGGGAACATACAAATCTTTTCCCATGGTTAGTCTTAAGATTAAATTGAAAGTTTGGACAAAAAGGTTTTAATATATAAAACTGTATCTCCCCTTTTTTTTAATTTTATTTTTTTGACCCATGAGTCTCAGGAAGGCATTTGTAGCACACTTACCTATAGGCAGGGATCAAAGAGTAAATTCATCAAATTTGTCCATTTTTTTTTTTTTTGGGTGAGTGCATGATGTTAATTTGGGAAGCAATACTTAATCCATTAGTTAAGTTTATCCTATGGTAAAAGAGGATGTTACAAGCTGATACTGCATAACACAAAAATTATAGAGCAAATTTGTTTATGTTAATCCCAAAGCTATTGTTATAATAAATTTTGAGTAAAATACCATACAATTTTAAATTAATATAATTAATAGAAATAGACCCATGTCCCTCTCCCGCCGCTCCCACCCCTCCCACCCCTCCAGTTCACCATTTCAGTTGGTTTTCTGATGCAGTCTTTCAGTTGTTGTTCTTTTAATATGCATCCCTCATCACAAGAAATATTATATAACTGGGTTATTGATGTCTAGCATCCACATATGAGGGATACCATTCGACGTTTGTTTTTCTGGATGCATTACTACTTCACTTAATATAATATCCTCCACCTCCAGCTCCATCCATTTACCCTGCAAAGTTCATGATAGCATCCTTCTTTATGCTGCATAGAACTCCATTATGTCATGTACCACATTTTTTTTTCTTCCACTCCAGTTGAGGGGCATTTGGGTTGTTCCAGCTTTTTGCTATTGTGAACAGAGCTGCAATAAATATAGCTGTGCATGTATTTCTGCAGTAAGAAGAGTTCTTGTGGGTATATACCTAGGAGTGGTATGACTGGATCAAATGGCAAGCTCATTTTGAGTCTTCCAGGGTTCTCCACACGCTTTCCATAGTGGCTGTACCAGTTTACATTCCACCAGCAATGGATGAGTGCCTTCCTTCCCCCCAGCTCTCCAGCACTTGGTATCATTTGTTCTTGATCCTGCCAGTCTTATCGGAGTGAGGTGATATCTAGAGTGGTCTTAATTTGCATTTCCCTAACTATTAGTGACGTTGAACAGTTTTTAGATGCTTCTCAGCCATCTCTAGCTCCCTCTGTGAAGTCTCTATTCAGCTCTTTGCTCCATCTTTTGAGTGATTCATTTGTTTTCTTTTTTTCTTTGTTTTTCAGTAGTTTGTATATTCTGGAAATTAATGCTTTGTCAGATGTATCTGCAGTAAAGGTTTCTTCCCACTCAGTGGTTCTCTTTACTTCCTTTACTGTTTCTTTTGATGTACAGAAGCTTTTGAGTTTAATGAGGGTCCCATTTGTCAATTATCGATCTTATTTCTTGTGCAGCTGCTGTCTGATTTAGGAAGTCTTTCCTACCCTACCTATGTCTTGTAGTCTGCTGCCAAGTTTTTCTTCATTACCCCCAGAGTTTTGGGTTTCACGTTGAGGTCTTTAATCCATCTGGAATTGACTTTTGTGCAAGGCGAGAGGTAAGGGTTTAGCTTCATTCTTCTGCAAGTGGTGATCCAGTTTGCCACACACCATTGTTGAAGATGCTGTCTTTCCTCCATTGTGTCTTCTTGGCCCCTTTTGCAAATATGAGGTGGCTGAAGTTTGAGTGCTCAGGTTGGGTCTTCAGTTTTATTCCATTGGTCAACTGATCTGTTTTTGTGCCAGTACCAAGCTGTTTTTATAACTATAGCCCTGTATATAGTTTTTTAAGTCTGGTATGAGATCCCCCCTGTATTGCTCTTTTCCCAGGGTTGCTCTGGCTATTCGGGGTCTCTTGTTTTTCCAAATGAAATTGAGGCTTTTTTTTTCCAAACCTGTGACAGAGCCTTGGGGATTTGATTGGTTTTGCATTAAATCTGTCTATGCGTTTAGGTAAAATGGACATTTTTACTATTTATTTTCCCAATCCATGAGCCTGGAGGTTTGTCCACTCTTCTGATGTCTTGTTCAATTTCCTTCTTCAGGGTTAAAGTTTTTGTTGTAGAGATCCTTGGTGTGTTTTGGTTAGTTTGTTTACGGTTTTTTTGTTTTGGGGGCTATTTTAAGTGGGAGGTCTCCTTGTCGTCCTTCTTCGTTGCTTATTGTTGGTGGTGAGGCTCTGATTTTTCTAGCTTTCTTTTGTATCCTGGCCCTTTACTGAACCTTCTTCTTTTTCTAGTATCCTGGTAGCTTCTTCCCCTTGTTCTTACTCTCTTTTTTTTTTAGATTTTTTTTTTTTCCTTCTTTTCCTTTACCTTTTCTTGCTCTTCCTATTGCCCTAGCAACGGGTTTCAAGCACTATATTGAAGAGAAGTGGTGACAAACGGGCAGCTTGCCTAGTTCCTACCCTTAAAGGGATGCCGCTGTCGTTTCCTCCATTTTAGGGTGATACTTGGTCTGTGGGTTTCCCGTATATGGCTTTGATTACATTAAGGAATGTCCCGACCTCCAATCCAATTCTTTCCAGACTTTAAACATGTAGGGATGTTGAATTTTGTCAAAGGCTTTCTCCACTCAATTGAGAAGATGGTGTGGTTTTTGTCTTTCAGTCCATTTATATGCTTGATGATGTTTATTGATTTTCGTATGTTGAACCTCCCTGCATCTCTGGTGTAAATCCAACTTGGTCATGATGGATGATCTTCTTGATTGTGGGTCTGTATGCGATTTGCCAGTATCCTGTTAGAATTTTGGCATCTGTGTTCATTAGGAGATGGGTCTATAGTTCTCCTTTTTAGTTGTATCTTTGCCTGGTTTTGGTAATACAGTGATGCTGGCTTCATAGAAGGAATCTGGGAGAACTCCCTCCAATTGTATCCTTCTAAACAGCTTGAGTAGTAAGGGTTGGACTTTTTTTAAAGCCATTTTTATTGAAGCTGTGTGCATTTCATACAGAATTTCCAATCAAATCGAGACCCACTCCCCCTTCCTTGCCCCCGACCCCACCAGAGCTCATGCATTCTGTCAAACATGTTTTTCATCTTTTTCTCAGTCTCTTTTAAAATTTTCAATGCAGAAGTTTATTACTGTTTGGGGCAGAAGTTCACCATTTCAGTCAGTTCTTTGACCCAGTCTCGTTGTTGTTGTTATTGTTGTTGTTCCTTCTAATTTGCATCACTCCAAAATATGCATATATGCGTGCCACACATATATCGAAATTATCATGTCATGGGTTTTAGCATCTTCAGCTTATGATTCTTTTTATTTTTTTTTAATTTTTTTTATGAAGGTGANATAGTCTCAGGATTCAACCCCTATCTCTCCACAGCCCTTACATCTACCACGCCTCCTCTTCCGAGTTTGTTCCCTAGGCTTTTGGGAAAGGGGCACAAAATGGGTGAGACGAAGAAAACAGTCTAATTTCTTTGGGTTGTCATTTTGGACTTCTGGTCTGTTCAGGTTGTTTCTTTTCATGGATTGACAGCTTTCACAGTGATACCTTTTCAGTCATACAACAAAAGCTAAGCTGTTGGAATGTACAGGCATTTAAAGCAGTACCAATTATTGTGGTCAAACCTTAGTGTGAGCATAGACACAACGTATGCTTGGATGGTATGCTAATACTGCCAACACTGTGGTTTCTCTATAAAGGGTGACAAGTTCTTGTTGTGGCTTTAACATCGCTCAACCACTAGAGGACATAAGCTTGTTCGGACATCGCTTGTGAGTATATTCCTCAAGAGAAAGCAATAAGCCAATAGTTTTGGATTTATATATATATAGACCTTGGCTGCCATCTGTTGCACTGTATCTCCAGGATGTTGAGGTGTAGCTGTATTTTAGGAGGAGTCTTGTTTGTCTCAGGAGACCAATATTTTGCTTGTATTGCTGTAACGTGGCCCTTGGTAACGTCTCATAGCATTTCAGAGGCAAGTTGTACGTTGACGTGCCTAGTGACGTCTCATAACATTTTTTCATGCTCACCACAGGTCTTCGACAACAGGATCTTACTGCTTTCTCCTTGCAAATAGCCCATTTATGGCAAAAGCCTTTATAATGTTGGGGGGGGGCGGTTTGAATCCCTAGACAAACTCTCCAGCAGACTAATTCATCTGTATGTCAGAGCTTTCCTGTAGATAATATATTTGCTTAATTACAACAACTTAAAACACTTTACCTTAATTTGGCTCTCAGATAAGAAAATATCCTTCATTAACAGTTCCTATGGCCTATCAATCAGTTAATACATGGTGCTGTTTTATAGGAAATTACCACCGTAACAATTTGGCTTAGTTACAGTTTGGGAGTGGTTTTCTTACCACCCTGTTTTCCTTTTTTCAAAAAAAAAAAAAGAAAAAAAAAAAAAAAAAAGTGGGGGGAGAGGTAGGAAGGTTTCTGAAGGTAACATTAGGGGTCCTTATTAACAGTTCAACCCCAATCATTATTCAGAGAGATGCTCATGTGGACCGTGTCTCAGGCAGCCTGATGTTTCTCATTCCTTAGTGTTCAGATGGGTCAACCTCTCTGCTGACATTCCCCAGTTTATCCTGCATAGCCATAAGTTTGTATGTTTTCAGGCATTTTAGATTGGTGACTTTTACCTGTGGAACATAAATTCTCCTCCCATTATTATTTTTAAGATCAGAAAAATTGAAAATTTATCATAGGATTGAAACACAGAGTTTCCCATTTGTATCCCAGAAAGGAATAGTACCATCCTCCTCCCCCCTCCCCTTTTCTTTCCCTTTTTTTTTTTTTTTAAGTTTTTGGTTTTACAGCTTAGTGCCTAAGTTGTATTACACAACCCATAAGCAGGAGCAAAGCATAAGCTTTCATTTACATTTACCCAAACTGGTTCCATTGACTGTATGCTACTTATTTGGGAAGGAATTTTAAGCTTAGTTCTTAACTTGTCCTACAAGTAAATTGAAAGATGTTATATGGGATATTGTGGTTATTCAGAAAAAAATATTAGGCATTTGTATACCTTAACCCGATACAAATTATTAAATAAGACATTACATTTTATATTAGCCGATTGGTTCAATTTGTATTACACATTTCCACCAAAACCTACACCTAAATTTAATTAATCGAAACAATTCACTAAGCCATTGAAATATCTATCCTTGTGTGGATAAACTTGGGCAGAGTTGAGAACCTGCTGAATAAATTTTACCCAATAAAACACTTTGCTCTTTAAGCTATATGACTGGAAGCTAGACTTTTACTTATTTGGTAAGTAAAAATTAAGCTTAATTGGCTTTTAAATTGTCTACAAGAAAAGAAAGTGTTACTAATGTGATGTTGTGTATTCAGAAAAAATTAGAGACCAACCCATTACGAACTAGGATAAAAACAACTAGCTATTTTATATTCCATATTAGTTCAAATGTCAGTATTAGCTCCTTTTTCTTTTTTCCCCAGCACAAGATGCATGTCCTGCCCATATAAAACCAATTTCAAGCAGTTTGTGTCCCAGCCACAGAGCCCAAGCTCCCACCATTAGTCTGAAGGGGCTTGAATGTTCAATCAAGTTGATCAAATAGTGTCCAGACTATTCATAGTTTATTAACATTAAAAATATAGTTTTTAAATTTTGTTATATTTAAAATTTCGTTCACCACCAATCGCCACTCCTACAATATACCACTCCCCCTCTTCCATGGTTGTTCCTTAGCTTAGAGATGGGGCACAGGTGACAAGAAGCACAACAGTCTACTTTGTCTGGAGATGTCGTCTTGGACTACATCAGTTTCTGGCTGTTTTCCTTTCATGGGTTGCGAATTCCCAGGGACGGGCTTCCAATCCTACTAATGAAGACAAGCGGTTAGATATATATGTATTAAAACATTGCTAGTTATTATGGTAGGTTACTTTGGTATAGACACATATGTCTGGATGTGTCTTAATCCCTGAATTACTTTTCTTTTTCCCCTGAGAGAGATGAAAAGGCCTTACTGTGGATTTTTTTTATTAATTTTATTTATTTCTGTATGTGTATGAATGTACTGTCTGCATGCAAGTTTGTGCACCCATGTCATGCAATGCTGCGGAGGTCAGAAGAGGGTGTTGGATTCCCCTGGAACTGGAGTTCTCCTGAAATTGGAGTTTCAGACGGTTCTCGGCTGCCATGTGGGTGCTGGGGGTCGAACCCAGGTCCTCTGTAAGAGCAGTTGGCGCTCTTAACCGCTAGGCTATCTCTCCAGTCCGATGATTTCTTTTTAATAGTAGTATTATTGGGTTTTTTTCTATTGTGCTCCATTGTACCCCCTTGTGCTCCACACTGGGGTCTTCCCTTCCCATAGTCACCAAATGAGGTCTAGTAAGCACCTTGTCCTGTCTTGATCTTCCTGTACTGGTCTCTGTGATACAGCCTGGGTAGTCCAACAATACAGTCTATACTCTGAAGAGGCTGAAACCCCAGTAGTTGCTCAGTCCACAGGCTGGATGTCTCAGCAGTCCCCATCTGTCACTGAAGGTTTAGAGGATTCTTGGAGAAACATGAGTCTTCAGTCCATATTGGAAGGTGTCTCATGTCTTTGAAAGATGGCAAAAGCAGTGGCAGCCTCAGGGTAGCTGCACTTGCCCGTAAGAATTGAAGACAGGCAAAACGACTGTGCCTATTTTTTTTCTTTACTTTTTGTCTTTTTCCTAAGATCTCAAGTTTTGTACCTTAAGTACAATTACTCAGGCCTTACTATTATTTATTTCTGGTTATACTTTCCTTTTGGATGTTTAAGGCCACACATTTAGCCCAGATTAACCAAGGTTTTTGTTTTCTCAAGGTCAGTTGAGGATCTGGTCCTCGGGGGTCACTCAGGTTTTGCTGGGGGAGGGAGCCCCTGGCTCCTTTTACCTTGTCATTTACCAGTTCCATCCACTTGAGGACAAAGTCAGGTCTTGCTAGACCAGTCTTCCCTTTTTGAAGCATGAGCAGACTGAGTTGGACTTTTAATCCTACATCCCACATGTGAGAAAAAAAAAAAAGTTGCCTCATGCACTTTTGAGATGCAAACAAAAAAAAGCAGTGCTTAGTTCTCTCCAGGACCTAGAAAGTGCAAGGCCTGGCTAATAGACAGGAGACATTGGAAGCAGGGTGGGTTGAACAGGATCTTGTTCAACTGGACCAGGTCAGCCACAGCCCACCTGAGAAACGACAGCACAGCCCCAAAAGACCCTCAGCTTTGAGAAATTGTGACTGTGGGCAAATCTGTAACCTCTTGGACCCCATCTTCTCATCTGCAGACCACCTGTCCCCATATTTACCAAGATGATGTAAGGAAACTACCTTGAGGCATACCTGTGTCATTTGAAATCTCTTGTTTGTTCAAGGAGACTGCTGGCCGGACAGCTTATTATGCAACATCATTTCAGCTCTGTTTCATTCTTTCACCCCCCCCCAGCAGCAGGAGGAGGCTGTATTTCCCCAAATTCTCCCTTCCTGCCAGTATTCAGTTGGACCAGCTTAAGCATACAGTGAGCAGCCTAAATTTGTTCAACCACCATGTAGGCCTCTTTGGAATGACTCTGCAAGCCACACCGTTGACGCTCTCCAAGGTAGGTTAATACCTTTAAACCTAACGGTACATGTGCTTGCCCCTTCCAGACTTACTCAGGAAGTACCAATGGGTCCCCACAGTGCTCTATGAAGTCAAAGGAAATAGAGAATGGCAATGCCAGTTAGTGTCCTATGAATGGCTGTGCTCCAAAGATAACTTGTTTGGGGCAGGGTCGAGTCTCCAAGCTCACCACCCACTCTGGAGGCAGCCAGGAGCTTGGGAGCGTCAATGACAGAAGATATCTCTATGCAGTCTGCTCCATTAGGGACAGGACAACACCTAGTAGTTACAGAAGAGTGATGTGGGAGAGTTAAATAAGGATGAGTCCTGATGAAGAAAGAGGCTAGGTTACAGCAGGATGTGGGGTGGAGTTAATTAAGTTACACAAAGATGGGGTAGGTGAGGAGTGGAAATCCCCCTAAAATGGAGTCGACAAATTTGAACATCACCATTAGGCTTTTCCCAGAGCAGAAAGAGAAGGTGTTGAAATAGTGACTAGCCTTGAGGCAAAGCAAGCTGCAGAGGAAGTCCGTGGAGCCTGTCCTGGAGCGGCCGGCCACATGCAGTGACTGGAGCATGAGAGTCACTAGGGGCTTTGGCCGGAAACAACTACAAGGGATCTGAGCATTACGGGACCCCAGCAGTGAAAGAAGATGCAGGCCAGCAGGGAGACAGGCTCATGAGGGACAACTGAGTCAGGTCTCAGAGAAAAGGATGGGGATGGAATCGGGCTGGACGAAGTCATACTTCAAAGATGGAAATGCCGGGACTCAGAGGTCTGGGATAGGAGGGGGATGAATAATAAGGAAGCCATCCTTCTGGGAACTGGGTTAGGAACTGCTAAGTTATAAAAAAAAGGGGGCGTGCATCCCCAGCTGCAGCCCCCAGATAAAAAGGCACATGAGGCTTAAGTCACGCCAGGAACAAGATTTACTTCCATGTGGAATTACCAGCAAGGGCTGCCTGCAAGGGCAGCCTACAGACATGCGGTGGAACCAGGCAGCATGGCAGGGAGAGAGAGAGAGAGAGAGGAGAGAGAAGAGAGAGATGGTGCCTGGGGCCCACCCACTTATAGCCAGGGGGCGGGGCCTCGGGTACAGAGGAAGTGGTCAGAAGATTGACAGCCTCTGGAGGAAGTGGGCAACTGTGTCCCTTGGTATTCTGGGAAGCCCAGACCTAACAGGAACATGGTACAAGCCACAGAGCATCACAGGAGCACAAAGGCACACAGCCTCCTACCTCCCAAAACCCAGGCCACCCCTGGGCCAGATGCACAACAAGGAGAGGAGACTGGCCAGGGTAAGCATGGAGCTGAGGGGGAGCAGTGTGGAGAGGGAGCCACAGCATCCCGGAACATTCAGAGATGCAGAAGTGAGTCTCCACCTGCGGATAGCCCGCTCCTTCCCAGGGTGGTACCAGGCCTGGATTCTAGGTTTTCTGGGCCAGGTGCAAATGGAGAGTGATGTGGCATGGCCTGGGGTTAGGGAGGGTGCTCCTATTCAGTTAATACTGTAAACCTTTGTCCTCAAAGATCGCGCACAGAGTGGAGCTGTCTGTGGACGAGAGTGGAGCAGAGGAGGAAGATGTCTCCAGCCTCCAGTTCCTGCCCAAGCCACTCGTCCCCCCCTTCCATTTCAATAGGCCCTTCCTTCTATTAATTCTTGAGGAGGCCGGCCACAACCTTCTCTTCATGGGGAAAGTGACAAATCCCAGAATAAAGTCGTAGTCAGATGACAAGAGGCTTCCAGCTCCCCCGCAGCCACCCCATGGCTCCTTCCTATTTAAAGAAAATCCAGGACAGGACCTCACCCACACAAGCACTTGGCCTGTATGTTCATTTTCCTGTCTTTACATAAAGCCCCCTGAACAATTGCCCTCACTTAGCCGATAAGCAAACCACAGACAGGGCCTTCCACAAGGGAGGGGCAAAGTCACTCCCCAACCCCAGCCTTCCTGTGAGTGTCTTTGTCCCAAATCACACTCCTGGGCTCTGGCCAGTTTGCTGTCTTCTACTGGATTCGTTTTGCTTCTCTGGGTTTTGATTTTTTTATTGTCTCAGACCTTTACTGCCTGGGTTGTAGCAGAGCGATATTCCTTTGAAGGATCAGCTCAATAAAGCAGCAAATGAGAATGTGTGCGGGGCGTTCCTGGCACCTGGGCAGGCTGCCGCCTTGGGGGGACTTGGAGACTGCTGAGAGTGGCCTGGGGGTGTGTTTATGCAATATAGAGAGGGCAGGACCATCTGTCCTTGCTGCTGCTGGCATCCAACTGGTCTCCAGTCTCACATGTTGTCAGCTAAGCCTCTGTGTCCTTGACAGAGGGCTGAGGAGGAGAATGTGCAGAGAATTGCCCTAGGTCTCTCTGAGGACAAGGAAACTTGGAATTAGATTATGTTGAAGGCCATCTTCATGAAGCGGATCAGCTGTACTCCTGCAAGGACAGGTGAGCACAAACACTCACCGAGCCCTGTCCATGTAGTCCTCTCCACGGGGAACCTTCCCCCATGAGAGATGACTGCAGAGCAGACACTGCCTTCTTTCAGTGAGTCACCAGGTGACATTCCATCCTCCACAAATCATTGGAGTAAGCATCTATCAAGTGCCAACAGTGTGCGAAGTCATGAAGCTGACGGAAAGAGATGGAGGAGTCTGTCTCCATCTTCAAGAACCCATCCTGCAGGTTCAGGGGTGCACAGATACAGGGCAAGAGTGGGATGTCTTCTTGATCTCTGAACAGGATTTGTGTTCTTTCTGGCCACTGTGTCAGGTGGCGTCTCAGCAGAACTGGTGAGCGACCTAGCACTGTCAGCCTCCTCACTGTGAGAGGAAGGGAGGCAGCCTCATGCTGCTGAAGGTCAGAGGGAGGTATAAGGACCTATGGGAACTTTGACTGCTCCCACAGTCACGGCCCCCACCTCCCCAGTCTCATGCACTTCCCATTCCAGCTGGAGGGGAGCTCAACGGCTGAGTGCACGCCCCGCATACGGCTGCCTCCTTCCGGTACAGTTCATTCCACCTGCTCGCCACTCCAACACTGCAGCCCCACCAAGGCTGCGCCGCCATGAAGTCTTTCCAGTTTGACTTCCCTGTCTTCCCTCAGGTCCTCACTTCCTCCCGGCTCTGATCAGGTGCACCTCAGCAGTTTTGCTCCTGTCACTAGGCAAAATCTTCCAACACCATGCTTAAGCCTGAGCTGCTGGGTGTGGCAAGAGTCCAGCATCCACACGCCATCGGTCTCCTTTCATACAAGACAGCTCACCCCAAGAGAATCTGGGGCTCCTGGACAGTGGCTCTGCATCTGTTGGCCTTTCAGGTCCCATTGTCCTGAACACTTCATGTCTTCTCCTCCCCATCCCACTATCAGCTAATGACCTCACTTCTTCTTCCACTGGTGAAGTTCAGGCCCTCCTCTACTTACATACACCCCTGCCTCCCCTTCTATGACACCAAGAGCCTGTCCTGCCCAAGCTGAGGCCAGCTTTCCACTCTTTACTCCTCTACTAGGAAAATTTCATCTCTCTCACGCAAAGACACTGCTGAAGCTGTCCTCCCCTCTGATTCCCCAGCCACAACCCTTCCCTGTCTCTGAGTTTTACTATTAGGAAACAAAAATGTTCTTACATATAATATTCTTCCCTATTAAAACAGAGATAGAGATATGTGACAGTTGGACACATAGGTATAAATGAAAGAGAGGTAGCAAGATAGATGGATAAATGACAGATGACAGAAATGGATAATGGATCAATAATTGATTATATGGATGAGTGTTGATAGACAATAGAAGTCAATAATAGATGAATGGTGGATGAATGGATAGATAAGCAATAGATAATAAAGGTAGATAGATCGATAGATAGATAGATAGATAGATAGATAGATACATAGAGGATAGAAAGAAAGTGACTTCCCTTCTAGTTAATACACTACTGTTTTAAAAAGTTATTTACAGGCTACAGAGGTGACTCAGTGGTTCAGAGCACTGGCTGCTCTTGCAGAAAACCTAGGTTCAAATACCAGAACCTACACTGTGACTAACTGTAACTCCATTTCTAGGGAATCCATCTCCCTCTTCTGTCTTCTGTGGGTACTGCATGACATGAATACATTTACATACATTTAGGCATAACACTCATATACATAAAATAAAATATTTTTAACATTTTAAAGGTTATTTATTCTTATGTATTCAAGTAGAGATAACCAGCCATTCGACAAGTTTGCCTGGGATACAGGACTTTGAGTTTTATAAAAAGAAGTTGCAGGATATACACTTCTACTCTAAACATTTCCTCCCAAACATGGTCAAAAACATTCTCTTTGGGCTGGTGTTGTGACTCAGTGGTAGGGTGTAGAACCCAAATTTGGGAGCCTGGGACAGAGGATCATAAGGAGAAGGAGACAAAAGATTTCCAGGGCTGCTGGCAAATGAGACAGGGACGTCCACAGACCAGTCCAAAACTCCCCAGTTGAGTTGCCTTCTTCTCAGGTGCGTCAAGCTCACAGCTAGAGCCAGGACAGCCTCCTTTCCCAGCGTTGCCTCACTTCTCTCGGTTTTTACACTTACGGACACTCCCTTGCGGGGCAACCTCACACGACCTTGTAATGCTAACGGTGATGCTCCTAAATCTGTATCTCCAGAACCAATGAGTGGGTGAACACCAGACCCACATCCAATTGCATTCTGCCTGTCCCCGCTTGACTTCTCTGGCCATCTCAAACTCAGCATGGCCTCAGCTGTGTTCCTGACCTCTACAACCCAAATGCTTTCACCTGCCGCTGGTTAATAGTATGTTCACATCCCAGCTGCTCAGCCCAAGCCATCAGTTTCTGCTCCTTTCCTTAACGCCATACATTGCATTGTCAGCAAATACTATCAGGCCTTCCTCCAATACATATGTAGAGGGGCTGGAGGGATGGCCCAGCAGTTAAGAATACACACTGCTCTTGCAGAGGACCCAAATTCAGTTCCCAGAACCCACATCGGGTGGCTCATAACTATCTGTAAATCCAGTTCTGGCCTCCTCTGGCACACGTGAGAAGTGACATACACACACACACACACACACACACACACACGAATAAATTAATAATATAAAAACTTTAAAGTACTCTACAATCCAGCTTTTCTTCAACATTCACTACCTTCCTCTAGTCTAAGGCACAGTCATGTCCTTCCTCCAACTCCTAAACAATAGATGGAGGCAAGGGCTAGGCTGGGAGAAGAAAGGACCAGAGGATTCATTACAGTATATAACACTGTTCTTATAAGAAATAAACTCTGGGGCTGCAGAGATGGCCCAGTAGTAAGAGCAAGGACTGTTCTTGCAGAGTACCCAGTGCTCCTGTTGGGAAACTCACAACTGTCTGTAAGTACAGGTCCAGGGAATCTAATCCCTCTGGCTTCTGAAGACACCTATATTCACATACGAACATCCCCCCTTACACACACACACACACACACACACACACACACACGCACGCACGCATGCACACACACACGCACACACACACACGCACACACACAACTATATTAAAGGGTTTACTGGTTTTATTCACAGTTAGTAGAAACTGGAAGCAAAAAAGACACACCCCCAAGAAGTGGATGGATAAGCAAACCATGGAGCAAACTATGAATGAAATGTTAATCAGCAATAATGTGATAAAATGATAAAAAGAAATTGACCTTCAGAGTCACAAATAAATGCACAGCCTTACACGCATAGGTCATATTGAAGCAACTAGGCTGGGAGACTACATGCTGTGTGTATCCAGTCACATGTCATTCTGGGAAAGGAGAAAACTGGGGCAAGAGGAAGAAGATCAGATCACCAGCATCAGGCACTGAGGGAAAGAAGGAGGGTTGTCGAGATGGAATGGAGGAACAATAAAATGTTTTGTATCACGTGCTAATAGTGGACATGTGACGCTTTGCATTTATCAAAATCCATAAAACCAATTTCTAAGGAGCTGGAGAGATGGCTCAGTGGTCAAGAGCACCAGCTGCTCTTGCAGAGGACGTGGTTCCAGTTCCCAGCACCCATATGGCAGCTAAGAACTGTCTCTAACTCCAATTTCAGGGGATCCAATGCCCTCTTCTGACCTCCACGGGCATTGCACAACACAAGTGCACTTACATACATGCAGGCAATATACTCATACACATAAAATGAAAATAATAAATAAAATATTTTAATCTAATTTCTATAATGAAATATAAACTTTTAAATGTGTGACTTTAAAAAAAATTGTTTAAGCCAGGTGTTGTGGTGCACGCCTTTAATCCTAGCACTTGGGAGGCAGAGGCAGGCAGATCTTTGTGAGTTCAAGGCCAGCCTGGTCTACAGAGTGAGTTCCAGGACAGCTGGAAGACCCTGTCTCGAAAAGACCAAAAAAAAAAAAAATTGTTTAAAAAAATCGTTAAGAAACACCTCAGCAGCTAGGAGCACATGGGACTGAGACCTAGGCTTCTAAGATTGTTATCCAACAAAGTAATCAGGGCTTCTTGGCTAAATGGAGGATTCTGGAAACAAGACAGAAAACACAAAAGATGATCCTGGGTCACCTTTTAATGTCAGAAAGCGCTACACTGCTAGGGGTGAATGTGCTGTGAAAAATATAGTCAACAGGAAGAGATCTTGACAGCCAGAGCTGAATCCCTGGGTGTGTCTTCATGACGGGACGTTGTGGGGGTGAGGTGCATGTGTTGAGCTCAACTTTGGGTGTTGCTTGGTGGTGGTGGTGGTAATGGTGGCCCTTGGGAGCTGTCACCACCTTGGTTTTTGACACAGGTCTCTCACTGGCTTGGAGCTCACTGAGTGGGCTAGGCTAACTGTCCAGCCAGCCCTAGGGATCCAGCCATCTCTACTGTCCCAGTGCTTGGACACAAGTGCACACTGCCAGTGCACACTGCCAGTGCACACTGCCACACCTGGCTTTTTCCAAGCATGGGTTCTAAAGATTGAATTCAGGCCTCCTTGCTTGCTAGGTAAACACCCTACCAACTAAGGTGTCTCCCCTGACCCTGAACCCACTTGAACAAAAAATAATTCAAGTCGATAGATTATGGTGCTGTACACACACACACACACACAGCATATTAAAACTCAAAATATAAATATGCATGCATCCATAAATTATTGAATAAATAGATTGAGAAGAGACTAGTCTTCCATGCAGAATTCCTAGTAATTTCTCTAGACACTCAGCCTTCCCTAAGGTAGGACTTAAAATCTGATATCTTCTAGTGCAGGTTACACACAGCATCGACCTCCCCAGAGGGCAAGAAGGGAAGGAGGAGAACTTAGAGGAGGAGTAGCTATAAACACCACCTCGGCCAGGTGACCGGCATCAACAACGATGCTCGCACCAGCTGTACACGTCTTTGAGAGGACATGAGCATAGCATAAGTCTGTGCCCTTCCCCTGAAAATCCCATCATTCCGTTTAACCATGACAAAAATAGACAATTGAGGATGCCGCAATACCAAACTTTGGCCTCCACACATGCCCCAGCATACATGTGAGCACACATACATAGACTGCACACACATTCACATACAGACACAGACTCATACATATGCACATACATATGTGTAAATATACATGTGTACATATGCATACACACGGTTGCACACACATGCATCCTCGCAAATGTATGCACACACACAAAATGCTTTTAAAAAGCTAAGTGCTATTGTTCAGGTACGGCTTGTCACCCGAAGTTCCGAGTAGTACGCTCTCTAACAGATGAGGCCTGGTGGGAGATTGTTAATTAATTGCAGGTGTGCCCTCAGAAGGGATTAGTGTAGGTTCAGTGGCTCCTGGTTAAACCCCCAGTTGCTCTCTCACTTTCTATCTTGTCCTGTGAGCCCTCACTCCTGTGTGTGCTTCGACCATGGTGATACCATTCCCACTGAAGTTCTCATCAGAGTCAGCTGATGCCAGAGGCATGCCCTTGAACCTCCAAAACTGTGAGGTGAACCCTTTTTCTTTTTAAAGTTGCCCAGCTGCTACTGTTTCATTATAGTAATGGAAAACAAGCAGTACACTGAGCTTCAGAGAAGTGAAGCAACTTGACCAAGGTCATGGAGTAAATTGGTGACAGAGCTGAAGACAGAACTCAGACTTAGTCCAACTTCTCTCAGGACAGATGATGGTCCCTGCACAATTTTCCTGCACTGCCTCATGTTTTCAGGGCTTTTTCAGGCCACTGGCAACTTGTGAATCATGGGACACATCTGGACCAATGGGAGCCATTCACATAACCATTCTATATCTCAAATCAGAAGCCTGTTCTAAAACCTGAGAGCAGACATGTCCTGCAGAATTCCACAAGTTCAAACCTGGAACGCCATGACATCCTGATGTGAGACAAGGCAGGGGAGAGCGGATGAACTCTGCACGCAGACTATGGGCTTTAGCTACAGTACCTAAGTTCAATTCATTTCCTAAATTATTTACTTGACACATGCAACTTTGGAAATCATCTGACCTCTCTAGGCCAGATTCCCAACTGGCCAAAGGAAGTAGAAATAATCACTGCATTGGCAGTAAGTGCCCTTAAAATGCATCAACACTCTTCCATGTTCTTCCAATATGCTACCTCATCGAACCTTCATGACATTCCAGAGAGACTCTTGGGACTGGAGTGACCCTAGGAATCACCCCAGTTTACCCAGCAAAGTGAGAGATCTGGGTCTGAATCTTGAGTGCTTCCTCTTGACTGTTGCCTTTCTGGGGATGACCATCCACATCCGCAACACAGGGTTTTGCAAGGATAGAACAGGTCAGTTGACATATACCCAAAACCAGAGCTGGCACCATCACCAGCACCAGGGACCAACAGGAAAGGATGTAGGTGGCCCTTGTGACCCAAAAGCCATGTCCCAGTGCCAGTGACCGCCCACCCAGGCCCATCCTTCACAGGCCAGGATTCAGAGAGGCATTGAAAGCCAGCCTTTTCACGCTGCCCTCACACCAGCTGAGCACTGGTTGGCATCTGTGTCTGCCAGTGTAGCTCATGACTCCCTGAGTAAATAGCCAGCTTCTGTTGGCAAAAACCAGCCAAATCCCTCCTCTGGAAACTCTGACACTATAGTCTTTGGCTTGATGTGATCGTCCCATGCCAGGTAAGACCTGGGCCCTGTTTTCCTAGAAATGAGACCCCAAAGAGCACTCTGTTGTGTGACTTTCCTGGGGAGACATGAAGGGCATCGTGACAGGCCAAAGAAAATCTCAAACCTGAGTCCACTTAGTGAATCAGTGAATTTATTGGGGTGACTTCCAGGAGTGTGGGTGAGGAATTATTTACAGGAGTGTGGGTGAGGAATTATGTACAGGAGCGTGGGTGAGGAATTATTTACAGGAGCGTGGGTAAATCAAAGGACAGCTGTGTCACTGAAAAGCCCAGGCCAGCATGTCTGACGACTCAGGAAGACTGAATCCCTGGAGCTCCCTGCATCGGCCATCAGAGAGTCTCCCAGTAGTGGTTACTGCTCAGAGAACCCTGGGGAGGGGGCCTTGCAAAATGAATAACTTCGGCTTCTTGAGTATTGCAAGTTTCATTTACTTCCTGGGTCCTGTGAGTTTTATTTCCTGAGTCTTATGAGCTTCCTTCCTCTCTCCAGGTGGCTGACCCTGACATCCAACCCCATGGTCCTGGCTTTATAGACATGGAGAATACAAGTCACCAATTCACTAAGGCTTCCACGCACATTTTTTAAGTTTTATTTATTTTTTTGTGTATGAATGTACTGTCTGCATGTAGGTTTGTGCACCCATTTTTTTAAAGGAAGATCAGAGAGGTTAGTCAAATCACTAAGGCTTCCATGCACATTTTTTAAATTTTATTTATTTTTTGTGTATGAATGTACTGTCTGCATGTAGGTTTGTGCACCCATTTTTTTAAAGGAAGATCAGAGAGGTTAGTCAATGTTTTATGGGGTCAAAGATCAGAGAGACCCTCAGAAGAGAGAGGTGTGAAACTATGAGGGTGAAGCTCGGACTTGGGGGATATCAGCAGGATGTTGGAGATTCCAAGAATCTGGAATATCTACCAAAAAAAAGCCACAGGCGATAAGTAAGACCAGACCAGCCTAGTACACAGGCTATTCGGGCTGCAAACCAGGACTGCTGAACCCTGAGGTCATCGGACACACCCTCCCACCGTGATGGACTGAACCCATCTAAAACCATGAGCCAAAACAAATCCTTCCTCCTTGAAGCTATCTTTGGCAGGTGTTAGTCATAGTGATGTCCAAACTAGTGAAAGCAAGAGGCTAAGCAATTATCTCAAGAAAATCGAAAAAGAGCAACAGATTAAGACCCAAAGAATTCCCAAAGATGGTTTTCACAAAAACACTAAAAATAGAAATCAATGAACTATAGTTTTTTATAAGAAAATAACAAGACTACCAGTTGAGACTTTCTAAGATTAATTAGTTAGCTATCACCAATAAAACTTACCTAAGGGCTGGGGAGATGACTCAGCTGGGGCAAGGTTTGCCTTGAAAACATAAGGATCAGAGCTAGAGCCTCCAAACAATGTAAAAAAATAAACAAACCACTGGGCATGGTGGCACATGCTTTTTGACCCTAGTGCTGAGGGGTAGGCAGGACCATTACGGGTCTCTACTCGGAGAATTCCAGCACAGTGAGTAACAGTAACCAAAGCTATACCTCAACCTCCACATGCAGATCTGTGTATATGGAGGGGGTGGAAGAGGAAGAGGCTTAGCAAGGAGGGGAAGAGAGAAAATATATAAACAGATACAGAACTCTGATATTAACCCATAATTCATAATGACAATGGGCGGTATTATGAATAATTGATATTTAACCTGCAAATCTAGATGAATTAAATTCTTAGCTATGAATTCTAAGATCAGCTTACAAAATGGAAAACTTGAAAAGAATAACAATTATTAATAAAGCTAGAACGCCCCCAAACTGCCAGGAGGGGCCTACAGGCCTCTTTCCCCATGGAAGCAGCTTCCAGACTCCTGAATAGAAGGTAATGGTGCTGTCCACCCGGTGGAGGGCACCGTGTCACATCCCCTTGAACACTATGGTCAGTCCAAAGATAGACAGTCATGTCCACGGTCCTCTGAGTGATGAAGGAAAAGGTAAAAGAGGAGGAAAATGAATTTTCTGTTGGCCAGTGAGACCCCCATACCTGGAATTTTAGAAGATGCCTTGTCCCCATGGAAACAAAGTCAAGTAAAAAGTGGAAATACTACAGAATTTAAAAAAGAAGGAAGAAGAGAGCCGGGCATGGTGGCGCACACCTTTGATCCTAGAACTTGGGAGGCAGAGGCAGGCGGATCTCTATGAGTTCAAGGCCAGCCCGGTCTACAGAGTGAGTTCCAAGACAGCTGGGGCTACACTGGGAGAGCCTGCCTCAAAAAGACTAAATTAATTAATTAATTAATTAATTAATTAAATAAAATAAAATAAAAAAGAAGGAAGAGAAAGATCTAGTGACAAATTGGAGACCCTGAAGCCTTTTCAACTCTGGAACTCCCATTCATGAAAACAAATCAATATTCCTTTTTTTTTTTTTGCTTTATAATACTTTGAGTTTGACATCTGTCTCCTCAGCAACAACAAAAACAAAAAAGCCAAGGAATTAGCATGTGCATAAGAGGGAGACTGCTAGACTTCAGAGTGAAATGGTCTTGGGCAGTGCACTTAATCTCTAGCACCTTTTCTAAAGAAGAGAGATACCAGTGTTGGGGGGCATGCAGCTCAGTGGTAGAGCTCATGACTAGCATGCATGAGCTGGTAGGTTCAATCCCCCTGCCTTCCAGTAACTGGAAAAAAAAAATCAACTTCATAAAAAGGAGAGACAGTAACAATCTGTTCATTAACCACCATGAAGGTGAACTGATAAGCATGCCTGTCTCTTTCTCTCCCTCTCTGCCTGGCTCTTCACAGACTCCATGTTCTGGTGAGTATTAATGGGACCAGCGACTTTCCTGCCAGCTGTCATGGGGCAATCACAAACACTGTTGCAATTCCAGCCACATTTTGATATTAAAAAGAAAAGTTAGGGGAATGGAATGCAGAGTTAATTTACAGCGTTGCTGTGTTTATTTGCATTTCTTTAAAAAAGCCTCCCATTGGTGGATGGTTGGGGGTGGGGACCACCAAATGGTGAAGGCCGCTGTCCCCCCCCCTCTAACCATTAACCAGCAGAAAAGCTGGCAAACAAGATTTAGTGGGCGGTCTCCAGACGCCTTACTGTACTTGCGCTAAGATCCCGGGCAGCAGATCAGAGCGAGCAAGAACACTGCAGACGGTGAGTCACCCCTGAGAGCACTCTGTGCTTCCCGCCCCTGCCGGTTCCCCCCATCCACCCAGCCTCTGCACAGCAATGCTTGCAGCTTTTTGGTGTCTGTTGATAAGCAAACAGCCCTGACATGAGGACTTCCCAGGTCCCAGAATCTGGGGTCGCCCACTGAGCTGTGTTTCCCTGGGGCTCCTGCCTGGGTCTGTCGTGGAGGGGTGTGGCTAGGTTTCATTTCCACTCCTTGCCAGTGGAGGTAGAGCAGCATCAGTCAGGAATGGAAATCGCAGACCTGAGATGGGTGGTGCCAAGCAGCACCCTGGTGGAGGATGCCAGCCGAGGTGGGGTTGGAAGTGCAGAGTTGGTATGTGCAAGGACACTGTACGTGCCCAAAGCTCCATGTAGTGAGAATGTCCAAAGAGGACATTGCTGAAAAGAAGGGCATGGACCTGTTGACCCTCATCCTTTTCATAAGGCTGGTCCTTAAGAGGTGCCTTGTTCAGCATATGGCTTTCAGTAGTGACAGGCAGAGGGCTCTGAAGGTGCATGCCCAGCCCCGCAGGGCTGCTTTCTCTAGCTCTGCTTTCTCCATCTCTACATTGGGTCCCAAGATGACCCAGGAAGCAAAGTGGCCTAAGTCAAGCACTGATGACAGCCACAAAGAGGTATTCACAACACTCCTGTGAGGCAGGAGGGTTTCAGCCCCCCCCCCTTGCACGACTGACACAAAAAGAACAAGACACCATTGCCACAGAAACAGCAGGAAGAGGAGAGAGGCACAGCCATCTTAGTCTCCTGGTGCTTGGGGTCCTTGCCCCAAAGGGGCTCATAGATAGGTATAGTCCAGTGCAGAAACTGAGATGTCCCTGTGTGTGATGTAATGTCATCATCAGAAAGAAGGACAGAGGAAGAGCATCCTGGAGGCAGTGACCAAGCACCCGAGTCTCAAAGGCCAAGCGGAATGAGCCAGGCAAGGCGCGTGGGGGCAGGCCTACCGGGTAGAGCCATGTGGGGCAGGGCAAGGGCAGGCTCGTCTGTATCTCCAGGTCTCAGCCCAGAGGCAAACACTGAGAGACTATAATGACCTGACCTGCCTTCCCTGTCCTGCCCTGCCCTACGCTACCCTGATCTCTGACCCAACTTGCACCAGGTATTCCAGGAGGAACCTGTGATACTCAGGAGCACTTTGGCTGAGACATCAAGTAGTCCAGTTTAAGGCTGAGGGGACGGGCTCATGAGGACCTTTGATGCATGTCAAGTCAATGAGGGTAAACCTCACGGAGGTATGGGAGAGCCACTGAGAACTCTGCCTCTGTCCAGCAGGGTCTTAGCTCCCTTCAGAGATGATGTCACAGCTGATGTCTTTCTGGGTTAGATGCCCCCAAAACATTGACTTAAAATGTTGATCCATTACTCTTTTTGTTGCTGTTTGAGAATGTCATACATGGGTATAATGTATTTTGACCAAATCCATTCCCCATTCCCTCTCTTCCAGTTCTTCTCCTACCCCTCTACCACTCCCCCCCCCAACTCCATAAAATCCACCAAATCCACTTAATGCTTCCAGTGGATCCATGGATGTGGGGCTGTGTACTGGAGACTGGGAAGCTTCTCAGGGCCCACCTTCCTGATGAAAACTGACTCCCTCTAGAAGCCATCAACAGAGAAGCTGTGGGGGACTGCGTTCACGCTCTCCCCTGTAAAAAAAAAAAAATAGAGAAGCTACTAGTATTATTCTATTAAACAAACATATTAAGTAATACACTGCCCCCTTTGTTCTTTTCTGCATACCCATAGATTAATGCATTCCTCAGGCTTCATCAGAGAAGCTACTTTTCCCGGTAGATGATGATTAATACAGAGACCCACAACTGGCCAACACTCACGACTACTTTATTTTTTTTAAAGGAACTTTTTTTAATTTTTTTACTTTATTTTTATTTATTTATGTGTATGAATGTACTGTCTGCATGTAGGTTTGTGCACCCGTGTGGTGCAATGCCTCGGAGGTCAGAAGAGGGTGTCGGATTCCCCTGGAACTGGAATTCTCCTGGAATTAGAGTTACAGACGGTTCTCAGCCACCATGTGGGTGCTGGGGATCAAACCCAGGTCCTCTGCAAGAGCAGTCGGTGCTCTTAACCACTAGGCCATCTCTCCAGCCCTCATGACTACTTTAAATCACATAGAATATAAGGGCTGGAGAGATAGCTCAGTGGTTAAGAGCACTGGCTGCCTTTGCAGAGAACCCAGGTTCAACTCCCAGCGCCCATATGGCGACTGACAACAGTCTGTAACTCCAGCTCCAGGCCATCAGACACCCTCTTCTGACCTCCATGGCATTGCACGACATGGGTGCACCCACCTACATGCAGACAACACACTCAGACACCTAAAATAAAAATAAATCACATGCCAGGTGTGATGATGCATGCCTTTAATCCTAGCACTTGGGAGGCAGAGGCAGGTGAATTGCTGTGAGTTCAAGGCCACCCTGGTCTAAATAGTGAGTGACCAGCTGGGGCTACAGGGAGATCCTGTCTCCAAAAGGCAATAAATAAATAAATAAATAAATAAATAAATAAATAAATAATAAATAAATAAATAAATAAATAAAATCACATAGAATATAAAATGTGGAATTGGCCGGGCGTGGTGGCACATGCCTTTAATCCTAGCCCTTGGGAGGCAGAGGCAGGGGGATCTCTGTGAGTTCAAGACCAGCCTGGTCTACATACCAAGTTCCAGGCCAGCTGGAGCTACAGGGAGACCCTGTCTCAAAAAGACCAAAATAAAATAAAATAAAATAAAATAAAATGTGGAATTGTAGAGTACATTCTAATCACTCTAGCCTTTAAAACTGCCTGCACACTGTCCTTTATCAGAGATATTTATTTCTTCATCAGCTTCTGGTTAATGGCCAGCATCTTTTCATTCAGATAAAAATGAAATCTATTCCTACAGGGTAATCCTATGAGGGTGAGCTCTTTGGACTTGTTCAAGGAATACCTTCATTTCCCCTCATTTCTGAAGGAGAGTTTGGCCAGACATAGGATCCTTAGTTGGCAATTTGGGGTTTTGTTTTGTTTTGTTTACCTGTTGAATATATCAGTTAAGTAGATATTTCACCTTTCTGAGCTTCTGGCTACCTAAAGTCAGGTTAATAATATTTACTTTGTGTTCGCTGAAATTTTAATGAAGGAATATCAACAAAATACCTAGACAAGGCTTGGTCCTTAGCCACACTCACAGCAGTCATAGTTAGGAAGACTCATGTCTGAATCCCAGAGCTCTGACGTGACTTGTCTGGGTGGACGACAATGGTGAAGGAAGGAATGGAATGGGGGAGGGTCTCACCCACCCCTGTGGCACCATGTCCCCCTGACTCTGAGGTCATCTAACAAGCACTCTTGATTTAGCAGGGCCTGGTTGTCCTGGACAATGTCACTTGCCCTGTACACCTGTTTCCTCTGGCTTTCCACCAGCAGCCTCTGGACTGTCCAGGCCCAGGACCCTAGTGCTGCTCTACATTCAAGGAGCCCTCACCGAGGCCTGGCTCCAACTAATGTTGACTTTGCCTTCAACCTATATCAACACCTAGTGGCCTTGGCTCCTGACAGGAACGTCTTCATCTCCCCGGTAAGCATCTCCATGGCTTTGGCCATGCTGTCTCTGGGCACCAGGGGCCACATGCAGACTCAGCTTCTCCAGGGCCTGGGCTTCAACCTCACAATGATATCTGAAGGTGAAATCCATTCAAGCTTCCAGCACCTCCACCACCTCCTCGGGCAGTCAGACACCAGCTTGGAGATGAACATGGGTAACGTCGTGTTCCTTGACCATCATCTGAAGCTGCTGGACTCGTTCTCAGCAGACATCAAGCACTGCTATGAATCAGAGGCCTTGGCTGCCAATTTCCAGGACTGGGCCCAGGCCAAAAGACAGATCATCGAGTATGTGAAGAATAAGACACAAGGGAAAATTGAAGATGTGTTCTCGGGTCTGGGTAGTCCAGCCACCCTCATCCTGGTCAACTACATCTTCCTCAAAGGTATTCCTCCCACGCCAAGGTCCCACCGTACCCCAGATCTCCCCGGTATCCCCAAAGTCCTCCTGCACACATTGGCCCAAGCTCACAGCCATCTCTACCAGGTCTTGCCTCTAATGAATGCTAGTCTCTACTGGGTTGGACTTCAGCCTTCCACATGAAAGCCCAGGATGCATAGTCCTTATAACTGTTCCCCTCTAACACCCTGAGAACAAATTCTTAACCTTTTTCTAGAACAGTGGCTCTCACCTGAGGGTGGTGTTTTCACCCTCCTGAGGACATTAGGCAACATTTGGAGATGTTTCTCATTGTTGCAACCAAGGGTGAGTAGGATATGCTATTGCCGTCCATTAAGTAAGGCCAGGAAGGTGGAGGACACGCTACTCACGGTGCACCGACCGTCCCCCATGATGTCTTCACCCTTCTCCGCAGCCCAGGTTGAAAGCCCTAAGCTCCAGCCGTGTTTCAGCACTTTCCTCCTCTGAGCTCTCCACATGCATGCCACACACATGTCCAACCATACCAAATTTCTCTCCCATCCTTGAGCATGCTTGCCTTTTGCTGCCACAGAAACCTATGTGAGCCTCCTAAGACCACCACCACCTCCAAGAACAAATCACTGCAGATGGTATGGCACCTGTGGAAGTGAAAGTCCCAAACTAATCACACTGCTTGAGCATAGCTCTCCAGGCAGAAGAGGCTGAGAGGGAGGTGGTGTTGTTAGGCTAGCTCTGCCTCAGTCTGAGGAGCAACATTCTTTCCAACAGAATTGAGTAGTACAATTCAGTGCTGTGTGCAGGCAGGCTAGATCACGAGCCTGGGGGAAGGGGGGTGTCTGTACCCTGAAGGAATCATGTATCCAGACTCTGCACACAGGTAACGTGGTCTAGAATCCCTTCATTTCAGGTGGCAGAGGTCAGAGCCTTCTTCAGGGACTGGCCAGTCTGTCAGGATGGAGACAGAATGGATGGCTCACTCCCTCCAAGCCAATTCCTCTGTCTTTCTACCAGAGACCTTGAATTCAAGGCTTGAGGTCCAGGGTCCCTTTCAGAACTTAATACTGAGGCCCACTTCATGTCCAGAGGCCAAGACAAAATGTCTTAAATAAGGCCTGCCCCCAAACCCAGGGCCCATTCATCTTTCCCTCTTCAGTCTTGGAAGCAGAGCTGATTCTCAACCTCTCAAGAGGCAGAGGATGAAACAGGAATTTGGGGCCTAGTATGCTCCCACTATTCCACTCAGCTATATGAGACTCTAAATCCCTAGTAATCATACCATCTTTCTGGAAGTTTCTGGCAGGTCAAGTAGGAATATTCCAAGTGTGCAGCAGGGTGATATGTAATTTGTCTCTGGTGCTCTGCTGATTCTGATGCAGCTGTCCAGACTATTTTCCTTCCTGGCCAACTAATTTGACCTCTCTTCTCTTTTCTTTTTTCTCTTCTCTTCTCTTTTCTCTTCTCTTCTCTTCTCTTCTCTTCTCTTCTCTTCTCTTCTCTTCTCTTCTCTTCTCTTCTCTTCTCTTCTCTTCTCTTCTCTTCTCTCCTCTCCTCTCCTCTCCTCTCCTCTCCTCTCCTCTCCTCTCCTCTCCTCTCTTCTCTTCTCTTCCCAGGAACATGGAAACATCCCTTTGACCCAGCAAACACCAGAGAAGGGGACTTCTATGTGAACGGGACAAGCGTAGGCAAGCTGCCCCTGATGTTCCAATCAAGCACCCTCCATTACCTTCGGGACTCGGCGATCCCCTGCCAGGTGGTACAGATGGATTACATGGGAAATGGGACTGTCTTCTTCATCCTTCCAGACCAGGGGCAGATGGACACAGTCATCAGTGCACTGAGCCGGGACACAATTCAGAGATGGTCCAAGCTTCTGACCCCAAGGTAAGCCCTCCAGCTGGCTTCTGAAGGGTGAGGCGGATGGGCTCCTTCCTTTCTCAAGAGTCACTTTTGAGATTTATTGTTCTGTCTGCTGGATCCCTATGGGCTATGAGGTTTCAGATCTAGAAGTGGTACTTATTGATCCATCTGTCCGTTAGCACCGAGAGCAGGCGAATTTCACACCCAGAGCAACCTTCTGCATTCCAGTTACATCAGTTTCTTAGAGCAAGCTCACCAAACACCCACATCCTCACTTTTCCCCTTTTTTAGCTGACTTAGGAATTCAATTCTTGCTACAGATTCTTAGGAGTCCCTGCAAAATACAACACAAATGACCTTGATATCCATCATTGGTCATTCTTAAGTCTTTCGGAGACCTAACTCTGCTTCAACTAACTGACCAGTAAATTAGTAAGAAAGCGAAGACCTGAGTAGGAGACTTGAATGGGCGAACAAGTAAAAGAGCGAGTGAGTGTGCTGATGGGTCAGTGGTCGAAAGGAGTCCACTGATGGATTCCTCTGTCTCTAACCTCTGGCTCAGAAGGGGCTGGTGCACTGTTAGCACAAAGAAAAAGTTGGCTGAGGGTGAGTTAGTGAAGGAAGGAATGAATTAATGAATGGATAAACAGTTCTTTTTCCTGTAGCCACCTCTGAGCTAGAAGATGAGTAAAATTACTGTCTGCCTGTATCCAGACTGGCTCTTCACCTCAGAGGAGGCAGATATCCCTGAGAACATGGTCCCTCCTCTTAGTTAGGGAGGCTCGCCTTCTGTTCTGCTTCAAGGGAATCAGCAAATGGCAGCCACTGTGGCACCTGGTAGCAGGTGTGTGTATGTATATTCAAAGGGTAGCGGAGATAGTAGGGAGAGAGCAAGCACATGGTTGTAGAGTAGCTCAGAGAAGCTGAGTAGCATTTCTTCACTCACTCATTCATTCATTCATTCATTCTCATTCATAAATGTAAACACCCACTGTGCTCTGCACTAGGCTAAGCACAGGGCACAGAATGGTGACTAGAAGAAGACAGGCTGGAGAACAGAAAACAGGGTCTGGTGGAATTAATGGTCAGAGAATGACAACACTCCTTCAGGAAGCAGGAGGAGGAATAAGCAAAGTGCTGCTGGATAGGGGATTCTGGCTCTGTAAGAACTTTTGAGTAGAGGGAAAGGAGGGTGGGATCAGATGGGTACTAAGTCATAGACAGGAGCGAACTGTTCTGACATGCCATTGAACAGCAGGATGGCCATATATTTCTAAAAGCTAGGAAAAGAAACTTTGAAATGGTCTTGCCATAAAGGAGTGACAAACCTTGAAAGAAACAGATATTTATCCTAATCACATTAAGCTTTTATATCTGTGGTGACAAATACCCAAGACAAATAATTGAAAAGGAGGAAACATTTACATTGACTCAAGGCTTCAGAGGATGCAGTCTGTTGGCCCTCAGTTCCTTTGCTTCCTAAATTCATGCTTGGAGAGGCAGGACATCATGGTAGGGACTATGTTGTGGAGCAAACTGCCTCACCTCATGGCAGACAGGTGACAGAAACCAAGAAGAAGGGGCTGAGGACTAGCTGACCCCAGAGTCCTAACCTCTTCCAACTAAGCCCCACCTCCTAACAGTCCATTGAGCTATTAACCCATCAATGGATTAAGTTAACACCTTCCTGCACAAATCACCTCTCAAAGCCCATCGGCTGACAGCTTACCCTTTAATACACGGGCTTTTTGTGGGGGATATTTTATATCTGGACCTCTGCATCCCATCCCTGGTCCCAATAAGCTCATGCACCTCTGATGATGCAAAATGATTTTTTTCCCATAGTGCAAGGGTCACTAAAGTATCAATAATTCCACCATTTCTTAAAACTCCAAGTTCAAAATGTCCTTTGCGATTCAAAGCAAACTCTTAGCTGTGCATCCCTGTAAAAATAAAAAATCAAGTCATATGCTTCCAACATAAAATGGCCCAAGGTAAGCTCTCCTAGTCCAGAAGAGGAATGGGGGTGTGGAAAGGAGAAACCAAACCAAAGCAAGACCAAAATCCAATGGGAAAACACTAACTCCTGTACCTTCAGGAGCATCTAAGACACACAGAGTTGTGATGTTAGCTCCAAAGGGCTTGGGTTGCCCTGCCCAGGTGGCACTGATGACTGAGGCCCACGTGGCCACTCTCCATGGCCGGCCCCTCTCCCCACCTGCCGCTTTCCTCAGCAGACATCTAGGGTTCTCCTTTCCATCTCCACCTTCACTCTCACACTGCCACGTTAGGGCATGTGTGAGATCCAATTCTGCAACACATGGTCTGGCCTCTCAGGCTTTCCTTTAAGTCTTGTTGGAAGACTCTGAGCCCGTAACTCTTAGATTCTTCATGCCTGAAAAAAAAAAAAACAAACAGCAACATGGACGATGATGTCAAGGCCTTTTGCCAGCAAGAGCAGTAGCTAGGCTCTCTTAAACTATGGGCAGCCCGGGCAGGTGACCACAGCAAAAGGAATCCTGGATAAACAACTGTCTAGGTTATCTGGGTGAGCGGGATGCCCTGACGGCATTCTTTTCTCAAGCAAAACTTTCAAATGAGTTTATACTTTCACACTTGGTCCTGGGGTTGGGAAGCAGTCTGACCAGTTCCTGGAGGATTTCTTAAGACATTTCTCTTATTCCCATATTCTTTATTTAAATTATTTCACTTTTTGTAGCAATATTGGTGACTGAGCATAGGGTCTTTGCATGCTAGACTTTACTCCTGAACTATATCCCCAACCCTCTTTATTTTTTTTTTATTTTGAGACAGGCTCTTCCTAGGTTTCCCAGATTGGCTTTGAACCCACTCTATAGCTCAGGCAGGCTTTGAACTTGGGATCATCCCACTTCGGGCCCAGCTAGGATTATAGGCTCATTGCTACCAGACGAAGTTTCATTTCTTTTTTTACTAGTGGTAATTTCCTTAGCAACCACACCCTTCCCTCCCCTCCTTGTTTATAACTTTTAACATGCTCCTTTTCTGACCAAATGGATCAAATTGCACATTTCCATTCTCTGCCTTGTGTTTCTAATTCTTACTGTAATTCTGACTAAAAGCAGCCAGCAAAACCTTTGCTACAACCTGACTACTGAGCCGCCTTGAAATTTCCTATACACATGAATTTGTTCATCAGCTTTAAATCCAGCCTGCAACAAAGTCTCAGGGCATGGACAAAATGTAGATAAGCTGATTGCCAGAATGTAACACAAATGTCCTCTAGTCCCATTCTCACTCCAGCCTTTGCCATCTGCATTCCCACCAGCTTTCTGATCTTCTGAACACCCACCAGAATGATACCTTGTGCTCTTTTCACAGAATTCTATGCCCTCTTCTAGCCCACATCTCCAAGCATTTCCAAATCCCTCCAGCCTGGTTCAAAGGCTTCGGAACCTCATTGCCAGGTAGTCACAGCAAGGATCTCACTCCTGGTACCAATTTCCTGTGCTAGTTAGTTTTCCATTGCTGTGATGAATGCCCAAGATGAACATCCTAAAAGAAGGAAGGACTTACTTGGGCTTGTAGTTTCAGGGATTTTTATGCATGGTAAATTGGTTCTATGGCTGCTGTACCCATGTGTGGTGAAGCAGAACATGTTGGTGGGAAATGGGTGGTGGAGGAAATCTCTTCATGGTGGATAGGAGAAACGAGGGACAGACAGAAAGAGTCTAGGAACAACATATTCCCTTACAACCCTTACCTCCAATCACCTTCTTCCTCTCACTGGTCTTGTCTCCTAATAATACATTCAGTTATGAATTCATCAAGGGCTTGATCCATTTTAAAGTTTGTGCCCTCATGATATAGTCACCTCTGCAAAGCCCATCAGTTGACAAACAAAATCTTTAACACATGACCTTTATGGGAAGACTCTCTATATCTAGACCATAGCAACAATAAACACATGCATTGAAATATCATACACTACTCCACAGACATGCACAAATTTATGCTTTTATGTGCAAGCTAAATGTTATTTAATTAAAAAAAAAAAAACTTCATAGCCAGGTGTGATGATGCAGTAGGAGGCAGAAGTAGGCAGAAGTAGGCAGTTCTCTGTGACACTGAGGCCAGCCTGCTCTACATACCAGGCCAGTTGGGGTTACAGAGAGAGACCCTGCCTCCAAAACAAGGAGCTTTGCAGGAAAAAGAAACTAGAAAGGAGCTTGTATTTAATTGCATGTGTAGATTTCAAGTTGTGTGACTTATGGCTGTTTTTATTTTGAATTACAAACTCCCAAAGAGCTGGTGCTTCCGAGGAGCCTAGTCACATTCTGTGGGTTAGTGGAAGTGCGTGGAAGCCTGAGATCATTCATGGAAGGAGGAGTAATATGGCCAGTTCTGTGCTTCCGAGGGTTCTATGAGGGGCACCGCCCCCAACTACCCAAGTGCAGGGAACACGCCCATGCATGATGTGAGTCTGTGTCTGGAAGATATTAAGGATCCATTTTCCCATTCTCCATCCTATTAATAGTTCACCTACCCTCATCCCCCAAAGGGCTATTTAGGTGTGATGTCAATATTTGGCAATATTGTACCACGATCCAAACATAGCCTGGACCTCATTCTGTTGAAAATTAGATGAAAACTAATATTTCTCTTTCCACAAAAAGGGAAAATATGAATGAAATATATCAATACAGACAGCGTTAGTCTATAGCCCAGCCCTTGAAGCCCTGCTGCCTCACCTTCAAGAACTAGGACAAGGGGACCAAGCAGGAAGTGGTGAAATGGTCACAGTTCTGCTATTGTCTGCTTCCGATTGTTGCCTTTGGGAGAATTCCTCAGCCAATGTGAGTTTAAGTGTCTCTATCTGGAAATTAAAGGTGTTGATTCTAGCTTTGGAGGACTTCTTGTTTGCGTGTTAACAGAGACAGGTCCGGTATGGCACGCAGGCTACTCTTGGCAATATTTCCTCCACTGGGTACAGGGAAAAGATAAACACTTGTCCTTTCGTTCAGTGACTCCCTCTCTCTAATTAGGCTCCATTTTCTAACATTAAGCTATGAACTCATCAACGAATTAACTCATTGATGAAATAGAACCCTTGTGATTCAATGGTACTACCAATTGAATATCAAGTCTTCAACACCTGAGTCTTTTGAAAGGATACTTGATAGCCAACTCCTTTGGAACAGCATGAATTAAGTTCTGTACTGACTGATGGGTCTTCTCCTGCCTAGAGCTTGGGCATTATTTTCTCTGGGTGAACAGAGAGTCTGTGCCCTCCCTCTGAAAGGAGCATGTGCCTTTTCTGACATCCTTAGTGCTTCAGGGTTTTGGGCATCTCTCTGTGTACAGAAGACAGGAAAAAGAAAAAGTTATAAAGTAAAGTGAATGCCTTGCTATATTAAAAACTGGAGCTGGCCACCCCGCCCCATATTTCTTCCGCACTGTCCAGCACGACTCTACTTACCTTCCTTCGTGTCTGCTGACTCATCGAATTCTCAAAGAACCACGGGCTTCAGCATCCTCGGGCCCTGCATTAATTACCTTTCTCATCACAATGACAAGATAGCTGATAGAAGCCATTTGAAGGAAGAAGGATTTCTTCCAACTCACAGTCTATGAGGAGACACAGCCCATGCAAGAGGAAAGGCGGGGTGGCAGGAGACTGATGCAACCGGTCATGCCCTGTTCTCAGTCAGGAAACAGACAGAGATGCAGGCTGATGTTCATCGGACATTCAGGTTCTTTTTTCCCCTTTGTTTAGTCAGGGAACCCAGCCTACATTCAGGGTGTGTCCCCCTCCTCAGTTAAACGTCTCTGGAAGCACCCTCACAGACACACCCAGAAGTGTATCTTGCAGGTGATTCTAAAATCCAGTCAAGGTAACAATGAAGATTAGCCATTGTGAGTCCACCCCTTGTCAAACTTCTTACCTGAATAAGTCACTTTCAAATCATTAAATCCCACTCACAGCTCTATAGATGTATGGCCACTTCTTAATGCAAAATATATTTAATAAAACTTAAAAATCCAATAGATTTAACAATATCAACACAGTTCAAAAGTCTAAAGTTTCTTTTGAAACTCAAGGGAATCTCTTAAATATGAAATAAAATAAAGAAACCAGTAAAATTAAGAAACAATTTTATATACTTCCAATATACAATGACACAACATAATTTTCCTATTATAAGAGAGGAATTGGGGAGGGGAGACAGCACTCAAAACATGACTGAAATCCAGCGGGACAAAGACAAAATCCTGACACTCCATGTCTGGTATCTGGGCTTCTTGGGGGGGGTGATCTGGATACCAACAGCTTGGGGTAGCCCCATCTCTTTAATTCTGCTGCCTGTAGCAGATGCTGTCTCTCTCGGGTGGGTTCCACTCCATGGCTGAACATTTCCTTCGCAGATACCCCAAGGCCCTGGTATATCCAGCATCCCGGGGTCTCCGTTGCAACTTGGGCTTCACCTTCATGCGGCCTGCTCAGGAGCTCCCCGTAGGCAGTCTCTGCTGCACACCACTAGGCCTCAGTGACTTTCTGGAAACTTGGTGCAAGTCTCCATGACGTACCTACCTTTGCATTTTCCATGCCTGCCAAACTTTACAATGTAGATGATGCCAAGTTCTGCAGCCAACTCGAGATGTCACCTGCCCCTTGGATCACAGCTGCAGTACCTTCTGTGTCCCTTCGTATATGAGACTGAGAAAGCACTTCTCTAGGCAGCCATTTTCTTACAGAGGATCTGCAAGGCTCTATTTTTTTTCATACACTATCTTTTCTCAAATTAATTTTCAGTGCTCTCCTCTACAGCTCTTGAGGAGGGGGAACTCACAGTATCTTTCCTATTATCCCAGTGCAAATTTCCAGGTTTTTCTTTAAAGTGTTAATCTATTTAAGAAAACAATAGCTGCTTTATCTGAACCAGTCCTATCCTTAAATTTAACCAGGTTTAAGTTCTTTTCCTCACCAAACTGCACACTTTACTCTCCTTTCTTGAGAAATCTGGATAAACACAGTAAGCAATAACCAGGCCACAACTTGGATGTTATGCCTTTTTGACATAGCCCATTACTTTTGAGCTCATCTTCATCAAGTTTGAGGACATGAACTGAACCCATCCACATTTTCTACAATGTGTGACAGGAATGACCTATAGTCTGATTCCCATATAGTCTTCCTTCCCCCTGGAAACCCTGTGATCCAAGACTTCACTTTCCAAGTTCTATCAAGGTCCTAGTCTTGTGCACTCTCACCGGATTGTCCTATCAGTCCTGATTATGACACTCTAGGGCTCCTCTGGACCACAGGTCCAAATTCTCACCATTACCAAATTCTCACAAAGTAGGTGGTCAGTTAGTCATAGCAACAACCTCACTTCTGTAACCAGTTTTCTATAATAAATACTTTCCTCATTGATGTGACACAATATTTGACAGAAGCAACTTCATAGAAGGTTTCACTTTGCCTTATGGTTTAAGAGGGAATACAGTCAGCCAATCATGGCGGAAAGGCCTGATGGCAGGAGAGTGAGCTACCTGACCAGACCGCATCCACAGTCAGGAAGTAGAAAGAAAGAAAGAAATGCCTGTGGCCATCTTATAAGCACCAGGCAACTTTGGATGTGTCTTCTCTCCTTGGCTAAACCTCTTTGGAAATGTAGGTGATTCCAAATTCTAGTCATGTTAACAAATGAAGATTAACCATCAGAGTCCTCAACCTTACATAGGCTGAACCATATGTACTGATATTAGCACAAAGGGGACAGGACTTGATTAAACGGACATAACATTATTAATATAGCTGGGGCCAGGAGCTAACCCACTCAATGGGGACAAGGTAAGAAATTTCCCCTTTGAATGTCAAGCTTCTTCTTTGGGTCTTTGAATAACCCCAATTAATTTCTTCTGAGTGAGTCTTTTGAGCTGATTGTGTCTGTTATATAGCTGGACCACCTATCAGTCCTAAGAACCCACCATTAGAAGAAGAGTAAAGGAGAGAGCACCCAGCCAAGACCACTGCTCCTAGCCCAGCTATACAAACAATGCTATGTCCCTTTAGGGAAAAGATATGTTGCTATCCACTGCCAGGCATGGATTTGGAGCACCTGACCTCTTCTGCTTACCCCCGAATAGGCAGGTGAACCTGTACATCCCCAAAATCACCGTTTCTGGTGCCTATGACCTTGAAGGTGTGCTGACAGACATGGGCATTGCAGATTTGTTCACCAACCAGTCAGATTTTTCAGGCATCACCCAGGATGCTCCACTGAAGATGTTAAAGGTAAGGAGCTTATCTTTTTTTCTCTCTCTCCAAAATTCACACTAAAAATTATAACAGTAACACAGGCTGTTTGTGAATCCAGTAGCCCCAGGATGAATACTCAAATCCAAGCCCCTCCACAGTGAGGTAAACAGAGGCTCAGTGAGGAATTGATCACATGGGAAGCTAGTGACAAGCAAGACTCACAGTCTGGTGTCTACCCATCCCAGCAGGACACACAGAGGGGACACTGGAAAACAAGGCTGAAGTGTGAGTCCCCCAACATAGAAAAGGGGAGACATGGTGAAGGCCTCATTAGCCACTTACTCAGTTCATTAGTCTTTAGCTTGATTCATAAGTGCATTCAGAAGATTTTTACTGGGCACTACTGTGTGCCCCCAGCCTGTGCTAGTTCCTGGATATGGTCCCATTACTGATATGTGGGTTTTGTCCTCAAAACAGAAGGGCTCTGGGATCATGGAAGTGCTTGTTCAGTAAAATGAGAGCTCAGTAAAAGGAGATATATGAGTAGACTGAGTCTGCACAGCAACACAGCTGCTTCGTGTGTGTGTGTGTGTGTGTAGTAGTAGTAGTAGTAGTAGTAGTAGTAGGAGAGGCCGGGTGTGGTGGCGCACACCTTTAATCCCAGAACTTGGGAGGCAGAGGCAGGTGAATCTCTGTGAGTTCAAGGCCAGCCTGGTCTACATAGTGAGTTCCAGGCTAGCTGGGGCTACAGGGAGACCCTGTCTCAAAAAGACAAAGAAAGAAAGAAAGGAAAGAAAGGAAGGAAGGAAGGAAGGAAGGAAGGAAGGAAGAAAGAAAGAAAGAAAGAAAGAAAGAAAGAAAGAAAGAAAGAAAGAGTGAAAGGAAAGGAGAGGAAAGGAATATTTTCATTTTTTGAAATTATTCAATATTTTAATTTTGTGTGTATGAGTATTATGTGCATGTATGTATGTGCACCTGTGTTGTGCAATGCCCACAGAGGTCAGAAAGGGCATCAGATCCCTGGAACTGGAGCTACAGATGGTTGTTAGCCACTATGTGGGTGCTGGGAATTGAAGCCAGTTCCTTTGCAAGAGCAGCCAGTGCTTTTAACCTCTGAGCCATAGCTCCATACCATGGAATTTATTTAGCTATATTAGAAGTATGGAGGTATCCTCAGCCCTAAAAGATACTGACAAGAGCTTCAAGTTTATACAGGAGGTGGGTATTATTCCAGTTTCTCAGAGAAACCTTTAAACCAAGGAAGATGAAGAGTTTCCCATGGTCACAAAGCTAGCAAAACAGTCTAACATTTGACTGTGGGTGTCTTAACTGAAGATCTTACGTCCACTGTGGCAGTCCCAATCCCAGCTCAACCTTTGCCCAGCCACAGGAGCCTGATCACATAGACGCTCCCAGAGCCTCCAAAGCTTGCTGTGGAGTAGAGCTGATGAGAGGGTCCACCCCATGAGGTGCTGGGAGTCCATTGAGTGCCACCTATTGTTTAGTTGCTGGATTTGCTCTATCAAAGGCTCAGCGGTTCAGAGCACTGGCTGCTGTTACAGGACCTGGGTTAGGTTTCCAGTACCCACAAGGAGGCTAACAACCATCCACAACTCCAGTTCCAATGGATCTGATGCCCTCTTCTGGCCTCTGTGGGCATTGCATGGCTTATATACATGCAGGTAAAATACCCATACACATGAAATAAAATTAAAAAAAAAAATCCCCACAAAAGAAAGAAACCAGCTACCCAGCCATTTAGTTTATTTCAGAATTCTATCTAATTTTAATAAACAATCAAAAATGTGTATTTTAGCTTCTTCCTGGGCCGTCCCATGCAGGGTGGCACAAGCACGTTGTGTAAGGTCTATTCTGGTGTTTCCCTAGCACAGTGAATAGAGAGTAAGGTCTTTCCCAGCCTGGGACATGGTATGGAGTACCCCAGATGGACTTAGAGACCTGGTTCCTCTGACCTCTGTGTGCTGAGTACAGCCTGCCCTTCCAGCAGGGAGAAAGTGTGTATGTACCCTGGGGTTTGGAGGTATGTATACACCTAAGGCTACTAAAGACTGCTCCTCAGAGAAAGCCAGCACATGAGGTTCTGGGCACCTCTGCTTCACTCTCTATGAAACAGAAGGTGAAAGGGTGCGTATGATGAGGTGTAGACCGTTCCTGACTCATGGCAGAGACTCATCTCTTGCCTCTGGTGTGTTCCTCACAGGTGTTCCACAAGGCCATGCTGCAGCTCAATGAAGATGGTGTACAATCTGCTGTCACCAGAGGAGTTCCCTTAAGTATGGCATCTGATCCAATCACGATCAAGTTTGACCAGCCCTTTATCATTCAGCTCTTTGACCACTTCACATGGAGCAGCCTGTTCATGGGCAAGGTTGTGAATCTAACCAGAGAGCATGTCCCAAGGAGCCATGTTGCCCTATGATTTGGGGAGGCATGAATCCTCCCCCAATCTCCAGATTCTACCCCAACCTGACCAGTTGTCCCCACTTTTAATAAATAATAGTTGTTGCAACTGTCAAGGCAAGTGGATTGAGGGGGGAGGCCTTGGGAAAGAAGTAACAATTGTACACGATGTTTTTGCAAATCTCTGGAGTTCTGGGATGTCTGGGCTCTGGTGACAGCCCCCCTCCTGGTTCATACAGAGACGCTGATGTCTCGCGGTCTCATGTGGCAGAAAGAGCAGAGAACTCTCTGGGCTCTTTCACCCCATTCATGAAGTTTCTACCCTTATGACCTCATCACCTCCCAAAAGCCTCAGGGGACCCCCAATGCTTGAATATTAGATTTCAAAATGAATTTGAGAGCTCTTCAGTCCATAACATGTAGTTAGTTCCACCACAGTAGGGGTAACTTGAGACAACAAACCATTCTTTTTTTTTGAGCAGAACAAAAATATATCGTGGATCAGTTGTGGGGTCTGGGATTCAGCACAGTGAAGGGGTGTGGCTTCAGAATGAGACTGGCCTGAGACAGCAGCCTGGCCAGGCCACAGAGAGGCCAGAGGCTGAAATGAAGGTTCGGGGGAGGGTTTGGAAATTCCTGGACCTGACAATTCCTGGCTGACAAATGGAACTTGTGAGGGGTGACTGGTACAGTCTTATCGCAGGAATACCAACAAGGAAATTAACAGATATAAAGGATCAATTCTAACACTCATTAGCTGTTTGTATTTATTACAAATCAATACACACATGCTGACGCAAAGCCCTAGGGCAATATTTGGGGCAGCTGTGCTGTGTTACCTCAGCATGGTCCCATGCCCATGCTGCTGGGAGCTCTTTCTATTTGACAGGTAACTGTGTTTGTTTTATTTTGTTGCTTTTATTTCAACTTTGCACTGCTCCTTTTTGCAAGCCAAACAATAGTCAAACCAAGTTTATAAATTTCCTCTCTCTTCCACCTCCAAATACACTACATATGTAATTGTGTATGTGGTATAATTTCAGATTCTTCATTCTTTTATTAATGGAAATTAAGAAAAAAGTCCAAAGTTTCATTTCAAATAAATTTCCCAAGATGTAAGGTGCCTGTGCCACAGGCTCCCACCACTGTCAACTCTGTGGTGCCTTCCTGTCCATGACAGATTGAAACCTCAAGCCAAAATAAATGTTTTCTTCCCAAAGTTGCTTTGGTCAGATATTTTGTCACAGGGATGAGAATGCAGTAAACTGGTACCAAGCAGTGGGGTCACTGATGTGGTAACCCTGGCCATGCAGTACACAGGCCTTTGGAGCTGGTGTATGGGAGAAATGTGGACTACTTTAGAGCTGTGGTCTAAAGAATCCCTAGAGTACTGTCAAGCACAACTTAAGGAGCCATTCTGGCAGAATTTCAGAAAGCCAGAATGCTTGATAATATGTGGGCAGAGCTCGTTGGTGGGACCAAGGGCTCTAATGGGAATTGAGTGAGAGGCTATTACTAGTACATTCTAGAAAAAACAAACAAACAAACAAACAAACAAACAAACAAAAACTCTGTCTATATCCTGCCCATGTCCGGAAAATTGAGACTGAATTTTAAAAGAATAATTGATTTGCTTGGCAAGTGCATTTTCAGTGTAACATTCAATCTGTGGCATATATATATCCCTTGCTGCTTTTAGACAGATTTACAATAATAACCTGGAACAAAAAGCACAGCAGAAAGGTGTGAAAATGTGCAGTTTGGGAGGGTGTATTTAAGACTACAGTCAAAGGAGGTTCAGATAAAAGGGCTGTAATTTTTTAAAAGATTGATGTCATTAAAGAGTAACCTTACACCTTGCCCTGACACAATAGGAAATAAGCCTTGAGGGTTGCGCTATGTCCCAGCTAACTCCAAGTGTAAAACTGAAAACTCATTACCTCATTTAAAAAGAGAGTGCTGGGCCTAGTGGTTAAGAGCATCGACTGCTCTTGCAGAGGACCCAGGTTCGATCCCCAGTACCCACATGGCGGCTGAAAACCATCTTTAACTCCAGTTCCAGGGGAATCCGACACCCTCTTCTGACCTCCGAGGCATTGCACAACACGGGTGCACCAACCTACATGCAGACAGTACATTCATACACATAAAAAATAAATAAATAAGGTTAAAAAGTAAATAAAAAGACAGTGCTTAAGAAGACTGGGGAACCCCCCCCATCCAGTTCACCTAGGGAGGTATTTTCCCAGATTCAACCACACAGGTACTCAGAGAGGGCTGCAGCCATGGTCCAGAGGGTCAGACTACATGTCAAACTGGTTGCAGAACTTTGCACCATAAAGAATTCAAGAGTTGTGGGGTTGTGGAACTTATGCCAGGTTTCCAGAGAAAAGCCTAATGCCAGGCAACATGTTGCAGCACTGGAACATCTCTCTTAAGAGAGATCTGCTTAGGCAAAGCCTAAATTGTAATGGAGACCCCGGGTTATGCGCCTTCTACTGAGAAAAGCTGTAAACACTCCAGTCCAAGAGAGAGGTCAGCAGAGACACAGGAATGGGACTGGTCAAGCCCATGGGGGTCTGCATGACGCCACCACTTGCTCCAGATGGGTCTGTGTGTCCTGTTGGCTTGGGGTCTTACTCAGTAAGTCTTTCTTTGCTCTCTTCCTGTTCCTCCCTTTTGGAATGGGAATTCTTCCCTCTGCACTATTGTATATTGTAATATGTACCTTTTGTTTTGATTTGGCAGGGGCTCAAGTCTAAGAGTTTGCTTTGAGTCTCAGAAGAGACTCTGGACTTTGGACCTTTGAAGTGTTGGGACTGTAAGGCTATTGGAATATCTGTTTGTTATGAGATAGATGACCATCAGCTACTGCAGGAGCAGAATGCTATGATTTGAATGTAAAATATTCCCCATGGACTCATATGTTTAAACATGTGGTACCCTGCTGGTGGTGCTGTTTGGGATTATGGTGCCACACAGACATGGAGCCTAGTTCATCATCAATGGAGGTCCGGAAGGAATAGACTTTTGAGGACTACAGCCTGGCTTCATTTCCAGTTTTGATGCCACTGAGGTGTAGAAAGTCTCCAGCACATGCTTCTACCCCCAGGCATTCTACTGTACTTCCACACCAGGACGGGTTGAGACCGTGAAACAAAATAAACCTACCCTTCTTTAGGCTGCTTTGGTCAGCTATGTTTTCATCACAATGTATGAGAAAAATATCTAAAACAGCCAGGGACTCTTTTCAAACTAATTTAATGAAAGGAATTAAAACGTTTCCACAAAAAAAAAAAAAATGAGCAGAAAAACATGAACACAGGATATAGGGATACGGTGATTAAACCCATGAAAAGTATGTTCAAGTTCACTTAAAATCCACCCATTAATTGCACTGAAATACCATTTACTACCTATTGAGTTGGCAGAAATGTGAAAGCCTGACAGTTCACTCTGTTGAATGTAGACCACAGTCCTTCTAACACGTTTTTTGTAGAGGTCAGGCTTTTCCGATGGAAGAGAATTTGGTAACATATAATGTGTTTGTTTCCTAAGACTGATGTAACCAATTACTATAAGCCAGGTGGCTTAAAACAACAGAAATAAAATCTTGTCAGTTTAGGAGGACTAAGTTCAAGATGAAGGGGTTGGTAGGGTTGTTCTTTCCAAAGCTCTGGATATAGAGAAGTAAGCGACCACTCCTAGTTTGGTGGCTTCCAGCAGTGCTTGGCATACCCTGACTGCGGCCACCACTCCGGTTCCTGCCTTCATTTTCCAGTGGCCTTTTCCTGTGACCTCTCTCTGCTTCATCCCTCCCACTGCCTTTCATTTGGAAGAGCATCCATTATCAGAGCCAAGGCCTTCCTTTAACCCACCATAATTGCTTCTCCTTCTCTCAATTACACCAACCAAAGACCATTTCATCAAATTCAGTCACACATGTTTTCAGGGTTAGTCCTCAGAATATCTTTTGGGGTATCACTATCATAAACTGCTTTATCATCTCATTTAATGAAAAGATTTTCAGATAAAAATTAGTATATAAAATATTTTACTTAGTCTTTTAAATCCTTTGAATAGTGTAACTTCAAATGCCAATAAATGACTTTCATAACTGACATAAAAGCTTAAATTGGCACGTGTGTGTGTGTGTGTGTGTGTGTGTGTGTGTACTAGTGTCTTCTCTCACACTTAATATCCTTACTTAAATCTGTATTAAAACTTTTTCTTCTTGGGCTGGAGAGATGGCTCACCAGTTAAGAGTGACGAATGCTCTAGCAGAGGACCTGGGTTTGATTCCCAACACCCACGTGTCTGCTAAGAACCACCTTTAAGCCGGGTGCGGTGGCGCATGCTTTTGGTCCTAACACTCAGGAAGCAGTAGGTGGATCTCTGTGAGTTGAGGGCCAGCCTGGTCTACAGAGTGAGTTCCAGGCCAGCTGGGGCTATGGGGAGACCCTGTCTTTAAAAAAACCCAACTTTTTCTTAATCTATCACAACTCTGTCTAAAGGGAAAAAAATACATGTTTTTAAACAGAAACACATTTGCCACTGATCCAGAAGTCCCACTTTTAGAATTTAGTCTAAAAATATGCTTCTAGCAATTTGAAAAGTAATTTCGGGGCTGGAGAGATGGCCTAGCGGTTAAGAGCACTGACTGCTCTTGTAGAGGACCAGGGTTCAATCCCCAGCACCCACATGGCGGCTGAGAACCATCTTTAACTCCAGTTCCAGGGGAATCCGATGGCCTCTTCTGACCTCCATGGCATTGCACGACACGGGTGCACCAAGCTACATGCAGACAGTATACTCATACACATACAAAATAAATAAATTTAAAAAAAAAGAAAAGTAACTTCTCTAAAGTTCATTGTAATTGCAGCATATTAAAAATTACTTAAAACTCCAAGCATGAGAAGCTGGTTGAGGGGCTGGATAGATGGCTCAATGGTTAAGAACACCAACTTTTCTTGCAGAGAAGCATGGTTGTGTTCCCAGCACCCATATGGTGGCTAACAATCATCTGTTACTCCCAGGAAATCTGACACCCTCTTCTGATCTCCAAGAGCACTGCACAACATGGGTGCACTACATGCAGGCAATGCACTCATACACAAAAACGAAAAATAACTTTTTAAAAACTGATTGAATAGGGCTGGAGGGATGGCCTAGCGGTTAAGAGCGCCAACCGCTCTTGCAGAGGAGCCAGGTTCGATCCCCAGCACCCACATGGCGGCTGAGAACCGCCTGTGACTCCAGTTCCAGGAGAACTCCAGTTCCAGGGGAATCTGAGACCCTCTTCTGACCTCTGCGATATGCACGACACGGGTGCGCAGACTTGCATGCAGATAATACATTCATACACATAAAAACAAATAAATAAATTTTTAAAAACTGATTGAATAATCACCACAGTACTATGAAACTATATTAAAAAAGAATCCCTATGAAGTGATTTCATAATGAAGATAAAAGAAGAAAGCTTAGACATATATTTTTATTCTTATATATAAAGAAATGCAGAAAGAAGAAATTATAAAGAAAGCTATTAAAAAGTGTACAGGAGACTGGAGGAGGGGTTGGAGAAGAAGGGACTGGGCAGAGTGCCAGGCCTCTTCCTGTCTATTTTTATATGGCTCTGACTTATGGAATAACATTAGCATTCTACACACTCGGCAATACAATTAAGATGATACTTCAGCCAAATGAAAAGAAAGACAAATGAACTCAAACACATTTCAAATGGATGACATAACCACACAGAAGGGGATGAAAGGAATTAAGCCAAAAATCTTTGAGCATGATACTTGGACCATATGCTCCCACTTTTAAGAATAAAAACTTAGGAGCCAGGCGTGGTGACGCATGCCTTTAATCCTAGCACTTGGGAGGCAGAGGTAGGATCTTTGTGAGTTCAAGGCTAGCCTGGTCTACAATGTGAGTTCCGGGACAGCTGGGGCTACAGGGAGACCCTGTCTCAAAAAGACCAAAAAAAAAAAAAGAATTAGGCCGGGCGTGGTGGCGCAAGCCTTTAATCCTAGCACTTGGGAGGCAGAGGCAGGCGTATCTGTGAGTTCAAGGCCAGCCTGGTCTACAGAGTGAGTTCCAGGACAGCTGGGGCTACAGGGAGACCCTGTTTCAAAAAGACAAAAAAAAGAAGAAAAACTTGCCAATGAATCTGAGCTTTCTTTGCAGATTTGCTTAGTGGAATAAGCATATGATATTGTGATATTATTTCTGGGATTGATCAAGGAATGGAGCTGCTATGTATACCTGAAAAATAAGAAGGCAAAGGATACAGCGCAGTGGTAGGGTGCTTACCTAGCATGCGTAAGGGCCTAGATTCAAGGAGAGAGACTGAGAGATGTGGTGTTATCATGCCACATTACAGCTAATAACTGAATAATACAATTTAACTCATTTTTAAGAATTAGACCCAGCTGGCCATGGTGGCACATGCCTTTAATCCCAGCACTCAGGAGGCAGAGACAGGTGGATCTCTGTGAATTCAAGGCCAGCCTGGTTTACATAGAGAGTTCCAGGACAAGTGGGGCTATAGGGGGACACTGTCTCAAAAAGACCCCCCCAAAAAAACCCCACAAAGAATGGGACCAAAGTTGAAGGGCGCCCATCCCCCCAGATGTCTCTTGGAACTATATATGCTTTACTGCAAACCATTTCTCCAGCTTCAGCTAGGCAACTATTGAATCCACCCTTATCAATCAATCTTGCCTTTTCAGCCCTAGTTGTAGAATATCTCATATACACAATGTCAAGCATTTTTCCCAATCTTCATTGTATTCAGTGAAGTTAGCATGTGCTATCTTTCAGTGCTTCACCACGTTAATTCTCAAGCATACTCATTCATTATCTTTAGGTGGAACAGCTAATTGAGGTTCTGAGGAATCAAGATCAAGTATCCAGGTCACAAGAGCACCTGGCACAGTAACTTTGTAGTTTTTTGGTTACAAGATTAAAAGTCATTAGTTCAGGTTCTGCCCATTTTATGAAAGTCATTTCTACAGAGGGAGAGTAAAAGAGAGAAAGACACAGAGAGACAGAGTGATAGGGAAGGAAGAGAAGGAGGAAGAGAATGACAAGTGGAGGAGAAGGGAGGACAGAGGAAAGGAAGGAAGGAACAGTCCTGTGGGGCTGGTCTGGATGTGAATTGAAGATTTAAATTCATGGCTTAGAAAGACATACAGATATATTAAGAACAGCTATGAATTAAAAATCATTGAATTAAGAGTCCATGTATCTATTCTTTTTTTTTAATTTATTTTTGTAGGTGTATGAACGTACTGTCTGCATGTAGGTTTGTGCAACCGTGTTGTGCTATGCCACGGAGGTCAGAAGAGGGTCTCAGATTCCCCTGGAACTGGAGTTCTGGAATTGGAGTTACGGACAGTTCTCAGCCACCAGGGTGCTAGGGATTGAACCCGGGTCCTCTGCAAGAGTAGTCGGTGCTCTTAACTGCTAGGCTCTCTCTCCAGCCCCTTTTTTTTTAAAAAAAGCATTTTATTTTATTTATTTATGTGTATGAATTTACTGTCTGTATGTAGGTTTGTGCACCCATGTCGTGCGAGTCCATGTATCTATTCTAATAGTGCTAAAAATACATTTGCCTCTATTAAAACTGTGTAGAAAAATGTTCAATGTGACAGATACAAGATGGGGGTACTTGCTTGGAAATGTTGGGGAATAAAGCAAGTGACTGTGTCCCCTACAAAGAGAAGACAATTCTACAATCTCTGTGCAGATTCAGCTTAACCTGACTGCAGCTATCCTGAGTGGTAACCACAATTGTCTCAGAGTAGCCCTAGTCAGTTTACCTACCTGCATAGCTTCCCAGCTTATCATAAACAGGCAAGCCAGTGTTGAAACGTGGAGTGTTTCAACAAGACCCAGGAATCACGAATGGACCTGACTCTCTGGTATCAGTTTGAAAAGTCATTCCAGCTTGAAGGTACCCAGCCAAGCATGAATGGGAACCATTCACCTCAACAGACTTCTTTGATGGGCTCTGCAATATTCCCTCCTCTGGATGACCCCTACCGCTAACCTGTCCACTGATGTTAGGAACTGCACCAAGGCTAAACCAGTCAGTTACGAGACAATAATGATCTTTGATTAATAATAATAATAATAATAATAATAGTAATAATAATAATAACAACCAAGTGTGATGGCACACATCTTTAGTCCCAGCACTCCGGAGGCAGTGGCAGTTCCAAGCCAGTCTAGTCTACATAAAGAGTTCAAGGCCCACTATGGCTACATAGAGACACTCTATCTAAAATAATAATCATCATCAGTGTCTTTCTTGACATCTGAAAGACAGCAGGCTGTGATCACATGTCCCCTGCCTAAACCAGTCTTTAGTCTGCTTCCTGGTAAGATAGCCCTCCAGAATGGCAGGCTTCTATTTTTCAATCAGCTCGTCTTTGTTTGACCACCTTCTTCCTTACCACCCCCTTCTTGGGCAATGACTGGCTTCCATCATGTGAGGAGCAGACAGAACCCCCTCCCCAATGGGCACATCTTCCAGGGCAGATGTGCTGGAACATTTGTATTAAAAGATATATTTTCTTATAATTCTATTCTGCCCTCATGTTATAGTTAGAGCATGGTTAATGTTTTTTGATTCTGTGGGACGGTTGTATTTGCTGTAAAAATCTCACTTCAAGAAGAGGACAGGATGCATAACAAAACTTATATGAAAGTCTGGCAGGTGGAGAAGTTGCATCCTGAAGGGATTCTCTAGCCCTGACTCTGAGCACTTGAGGGATCAGTCTCAACACTGAGAAGTGGCTTGAAGATTTCTGTTGCAAGCAACGATCCGGTAGAGCCCTGCCTCCCCCACTGGGCTTACAGTTCCTTGAAGACAAGAGAGTGGGTCCTGAATTTCACCCTCAATCCCCTCGTTGTACCCAGAAGCATCTGTAAGACCCACCATAAGCTTCTCTATAGAACCTTCACCCAACCCCAGGAAGAGTTAGTCTTGGGACAGAGTCCCTCTCCGTGAGTTCTGGTCATCAGGCAGCAGGAGGAGACTTCCTCTAGGTCTTTGGTTTTCCCGAAATTCTACCATCTCCCAGCAGAGTGTTAATCAGTAACGGTCCTGAGAGCCATCACACTTTGGAATAACAAATATTTGCTGAAGCCTTTGGCCTGGCTCTTCTGTTTCCTCTTAATGATCTTCCAGGCACCAGAGGTCCTGAGCTGGTAAGACATGATGGATAAAAGGGAGCTCTCCAGAATGTCTAATGGGGAGGGATGGAGAGAGGAGAGGCTGTTAACCATCTTCTGCTAGGCTCCAAGGTAAGGGGGTGGGCATAAGGAGTCTTCAATCCTAGACTCAATACGACTGTAAATCCAAACTAGGCTTGAGACGACATGAAAGGTAGGTAGAACACAGAGAGGAAAAGTGGGGGGGGGGGCAGAAGGGCTCTGAAAATTTGGTGTTCGTCTACCGCTGCTCTCTGCCCAGGCAAGGGAGCTTGGACCGACTACGGCCGGGAGAGATGGGGGAGGCACTGCCCCCCCCAAACACACACTGGTCAGGGCTGAGTGGCAGATGAGTTGCTGACTTCCCACAATTCAGCTCCACCTGGGAAAGTGTGTCCTCAGCATGTCTGGTTGTGCCCTAGTCCAAGCCAAGCTGCTCCCTGTACATATTCCAGATGGTTCTGACGAGGAACAAAGGCCTAAAAGGATGGGTTACACCATTCGGTAAGCAGGTGCAGAAACAGCCAGGTGTTACAGGGCTATTTCTATGCAGCCTGAAAGAGGAGCTTCAGAAACAGTGAGACTTAGCACTGGGCAGGGGTGGCATGGAGCTGCTGTGCTGGCATAAGCTCCTGAAGGCTATGACAGAGGTAGCTATGGAAACAGGACTACCAGCGCCAAACACAGAGATAGAATTGTTCTGGTGGGCTCAAGCTGTCAGAACAAAATGCCAAAGACTGGAGGCTTAACAAACATGCTTGCATGGTCCTGGAGATCCAAGGTGCGGGGCAGCATGGTTGGGGGGTGGTGAGGGGTCCACTTCGTGGTTTGCAGATGTACATCTTCTCAATGCATCCTTCCTGGAGAGAAGGATCTGCTTTTTCTTTCCTTATAAAGACACTAATTCCCATCGCCAGCACCCCACCCTCAGGACCTCATCCAACCTAATCACCCCTAAGTACCTTCACCTTAGCTGGAAGGGTTTTCATTATGGGTTGTGGGAGAACTGAGTTACTCTATCCATATTAATAATGATGAGTGTGGGGATATTTGTTACCTGGAAGGAAACACTGAGTCAAAACTTACAGCAATGGGGTGACCTACTGAGAGGGGACTATTCATTTGGACTGGGAAGTAATTCAGGCCAGAGGCTGGGAGGCTTTGGATTCTATAGTGTATTGAGCAAAACAAACTATGTCCTGAGACTAGATGTGAGGAGTTTGCGGCAGGCCAGAAGAGGACTGGGAGTAGCTGGGGAGCTTCTCCTTGTCACATTGTTGTCCCAGAGTTCTGAGGTCAGAGTGAGGGGCTCTACTGATGGGAACAAGGCCAAAGCATCCTCACACCTACTGGCCTGGGTATCCTGGTCCAGTTAGGCTCCGGCAGGGTGAAAAGAAAAGATTAGCACCTCTCAGTGGCACCTGGCCTGCCTGTGGGGCACTGGTTATATGGCTGAACACTGTCTGCACAGTGTGATGACACAGAAACAAGAACCAGACTCTGGGTCTGAGGACACAGGAAGTCCAGGGAGGGAGCAACATAGGGAACAGCTAGAAGTGAGGGGCTTGGGGCAAGAGAGCAATTGCCAAAGCAGGAATCAGGCTCCACCAGGCTATGGAGCTAGAGCAATGAGAGAAGCCATGAGACCGAGTGGTTGAGCCCAGCTCTTGTGGTCCCTGCTGCCACCCTGGGAGCTGCAGGAAGAAGGAAGACGTACTAGGAACTCGAACGGGAAGTGTGCTGAGGAGGATTCTCGTCAGCTTTGCTTTCCCTTGGCTGGTTCCTCGTGGGACCCTCCAAATCCCCAGGCAAATGAGTTATGCACCAAGGTCCTGTGGATTCTGATCCGTGGAGAGCAGCGCTTGATGTGCTTTATGGCCAAATGGTCAAAGGCAAAGCCTGAAGCAGCTCAGTAAATGATGCAGGCTTCCACTTGACCCCACTCTGAGGCCCTCTCCACCTTCTCCACCACTGAAGAGGGCCAGGCCTTGGCCCTGTGAGAGAAAGAGTGACTAGAAACTGGGTGAGGGCCCGGCAGGGGGTGGGACGTGGAGTCTTGCCCCTCCTCAGGTGAGTCGATGCCCCGTCTCTGCTCCAGGTCACCCCCAGTAGGCTGGCATACAGGAGCCAAAGGTGAAGCCATGGCCGGCATTGCAGGAAGAAAAGGGAGTCACTGAAAAAATGCTTGCCTTGCAACGAGATGTTCTATTAAACATGGAGATCATCTGTCCCTTTTTCTGCCTAGGACAAAGGGAAGTGTCCCCTGACTTCCAACAGCTGACCACATGAGGGTGGTTATGAGCCTGCTGCTTCCAGTGCTCCTAGCAGAGATATGGCTGGTGACCAGCTTGACCCTCAGCCCCCATTCACCAGAGGTCCAGGCAGGGCTGGAGGCTCCTCAGAAGCAGACTCTGGAGGACACCTGGACTGTCCCTAGTGATGATGAAGAGGAGGCATGGCTGAGGGCCAGCCAGCAGTTGTCCAATGCAACTTCAAACTTTGCGTTCAGCCTGCTGAGAAAGATCTCCATGAAGCATGACCACAATGTAGTCTTCTCACCCCTTGGTGTGTCTATGGCCATGGTGGGCTTGATGCTGGGGAGCAGCGGGGAGGCCAAGGCCGAAGTAGAGAATGGACTCCACCTGCAGGCCCTGAGCCAGGCAGGGCCCCTGACCCTGCCAACGCTCTTCAAGAGACTTAGAGAGATCCTCTCCAGCAACTGGGAGCTGGGCCTCTCCCAGGGGAGCTTCGCCTTCATTCACAAGGACTTCGATGTGAAGGAGACCTACCTCAATCTATCCAAAAAGTATTTTGATACAGAGTGTGTGCCTACAGATTTTCGCAATGCCTCCCAGGCCAGAGGGCTCATGAACCAGCACATTAACAAAGAGACTCGGGGGAAAATTCCCAAGCTCTTTGGTGAGATTAATCCAGAAACCAAATTAATTCTGGTGAATTACATCCTGTTCAAAGGTACTTTGATAATCTTCTGTTATCCCCACACCGGGGGGACCTGTTTGACTCTCCCCTTCCCTTCTCTGGCCAGTGTAGCTGGTGTTAAAGGGCACTCTGTAGGCATGACATTGGGCTTTGCAGACATGCACTGAGGTGGGGCACACACTCTCAGAGCCCCCCCCCCAATCTGCAGGCCTATGGTCCTTCCAGCTTCTACAGTGCCTCTCCCCAGCTTTCTTCTGCTTGGAAGGAGTTCCACGGGGCTATTAAGTAAAGCTCTCCAATTAGGGAGAGCTGGGTGGCATGGGTTCCATCTTTGATCCTCACTCTGCTTCTTTGACCTGGAGCAAATGACAAAAATCCCTGTTCTTGGATTTTTTTAAGATAAAAATTGGGACAGTTACATACTATAGTTATAAGGCCACAAGAGCTGATGGCTGTAAGATGCCCAGGACTGCACTTGGCCCATACTAGACACCACAGTCACAGGAACAGGTCTTTCCAACAGTCGATGCAGCAGAGTAGGGCCATCGTCTCCTTTGAGGGGATGAAAGTGAAGGTTGGAAAGACTAGCTTGATCAGGATCACCCAAAGACTGGCAAAGCCCAAACACGAACAAAGATCCCCTGGCTCCCTCCCCAGAGGTCTTCTAACTCTGCCTCTCTCACCGGGCACAAGGTGCGATGCAGATGTCTCTTGAACTCAGAGCTACATCAGGAAGACCCCAAAGCCCCAGGTGAAGCATCCACTTTACAGTCAGCTCCTACCCAGACCAGATGCTGTGTGCAGTCTCTTCTGCTCTCTGAATCCCACAAAACAAAGGATGAGCCAGAAATGCCCCCAGTGTCTGTGATGCATTTGTGTCTGGTGTGCTTGGGCCCTGTGGCAGTCAGAAGCCCCTCCTGTAGAGAGGTCTTAGAAGCCAACCGCAGGGAACGAAGGGAAAAAGTGAGAGGAGAGGTTGTCCATGCTTTTGTGTGTGGTTCCTTTATGAGTCAAGGGGAGAGCTCAATTTTGATTACTGGGGAAATTTGCAGTCCGAATCATGGTCCATGCTAACCTGCTATAGGAATGGCTCTTGTTGGAGGGGAAGGGAGTACAATACTCTCCCCTCTGCCACTTGAGCTAAACCATTGCCACTGTGTTCTGCGGAGGCTGGTTTCTGCATGGGCTCTTTTCTGACTTCTTCAGGGAAGTGGCTGACCCCGTTTGACCCCACCTTCACGGAGGATGACACTTTCCACCTCCACAAGTATAAGACAGTTAGAGTGTCCATGATGTACCGAGCAGGCAACTTCGCCTCCACCTTTGATATGAATTTTCGTTGCCACATCCTCAAACTGCCCTACCGAGGAAATGCTACCATGTTAGTGGTCCTTACAGAAAGACCTGGTGACCACCTGGCCCTGGAGGACTACCTGACCACAGACCTCGTAGAGACGTGGCTCCAGAATATGAAAACCAGGTACAGTGCTGCCCCTGCCTCACACAAACTTGGCCTGCTGCCCTTATGAACAGTCCTAATTCCACCCAGTGCCTGTGGCTTACTGCTCAAGTTCCCCAGTGAGCTCCCAGCTCCCAAGGTCAGAGGTGGCATCTGTCCTGGTTTTCACTCTGTCCTCAGCATCTGTCCAGCATCTGGCTTGATCATTCATTTACTCGGCAAGTGCTTAGGAAGCTTCTCCCATTGAGATATTGACTGAGGCCACGGATGCATCAACCAATTAGCCAGGCAATGGGAGACACACCACAAAACAAGGCCTGTCATCTGGTGGTGAGGAATGAAGTCCATGGATCTCTCTGGGGAGAGGTGCATTAGAGGCAGAAGTAGGTTCTGGGACGGAGCAGGGAAGACGGCTCTGAGGAACAACCAAGTGGCCAGTGTGGCTGCAGCCATTGAGATGAAGTGAAAGGACGCAGGGCCCAGCCAACCGGGATCTTACTTCGTAAGCTCAGAAAAGACATATGGGGAGACACTGAGGGCTCTGAATAGAGGTCTGAGATCTGATTAAAGGATCACACAAGCTCCTCTGTTGAGAAAAGGGACTAAGCAATGAGAAGGACCACGAGGAAGCCACTCAGGAGGGTGCTATAGGAACCCAACAAGATGCCACTGTTTTAACTATGGTGGTAGCAGGGGAGGTGACAAGAGGCAGCCAGACTCTCCATTAGGAGCAAGGGCTGGCAAATATGCTGGCTGGATATTGGATAGAGCAGAGAGAAAGAGAAAAAGAGATCTCAATTCAGTCATTTAGAAAGAGATCTCGATTCAGCCACTTAGGTGACTATGAAGTTTTAGGTCCTAGGATCAAAAAGTTGGATTTGCCATCTGCTGAAAGGATGGAGAATGTGAAAGGAACTGGTCTCGGAGTAAGTTCAGGAGCTAGGCCTTGAATTTTGAGCTCCACGTGGAGATGTGATGGAAGCTAGGCCAGGTCCAGGCCAGAATCTGTCTTTAGGAGTGATAAGAGGTAGGACTGTACATAGAGGGACTCTGGGTGGAGAGCAGACACAAAACACCAAGGCAGGCTGGTGCTGGACCCGGCAGTCGTGCATGGCTGGAATACATGGTCCATGGCTACAACAGCGTGGTGGTGCAGAGGAGCCCAAGTGGAGGTCCTTGCTATGTGTTTCACTGTCATTGTTTCTTCTTTCCTCAACTCTTTAGCACTGGCAAAGGTTTCAAACATAAGCCTCAACAGATGTTTGCTGACATGAATGAACCTTTAGGACATGCCACATCCACAGTCCTATTCCAGCCTGGATTTGCGAGGTCCCTGTAGTCCACCAGACATCATTCTAGATGCGTACTCAGCATGCATCGATCATTTTTTTCAATAGTATTGGTTTTCTTGACTGCACTTCACAGGGTTCAAAAAAAAGGAAATTAAGACTTGTTGCCGATTAGTAGTTTTCAAGCTTTTGTAAATTTCTAAACCTCATATTCTCAGAGAACTCCAGAATGAAAAATGGTCTCAGAGCCACCCCGACTTGATGGAAGGGTTGGTTGGTTGAAAGTCTTCTTTGCTCCCCTCTCCTTCCCATCCCCAGGGTCCTAAGATTCTCCTGGGATCACTGAGGTCTGGGGGTGCTGAGCTAAGAAATAGGTCTATAGGGAGGAAGCAGCTAGGAGTTTAGTTGTGGTTGTTTTCTAAACAGGGAAATGGACACCAAGCATGGGATTCTTTGCTTAAAAGGTCTGAATCAGTCATGGGCTGAGAAACTGGTTTGCTGAAGCTGACTCAGTAATGGTTTCCAGAAGTGGTTTCTTTGATATGAACCATTATGAAAGGATCACATGAGTTATACAATTTAAGTAGACCTGTTAATAGAAATAAACCTCAAAGAAAGGAGAAATAGAAGAGGCGTGTCCTCATTAGCATCCCCCAGCTGTGGCTTTTGTCTACATTTCACCATTATCTGTACCACAGGAATATGGAGGTTTTCTTTCCCAAGTTCAAGCTGGACCAGAAGTATGAGATGCATGAGCTGCTCAAACAGATGGGAGTCAGGAGAATCTTCTCAACCTCGGCTGACCTCAGGGAACTCTCAGCCATGGCAAGAAATCTCCGGGTGTCGCAGGCAAGTTGGGGGCTATGCTGGGACCCAGTCCTCAGCAGGCAAAGATGCTAAAAGCAACCAGTATTTCACCAACTATGTTACCATGATTAAATGTCTGAATGAAGTGGAATGTTAATTTAAATTCTAACAACTTGAAATAGCACCCAAGTTGGGTGTTCTAAGAATCTGAAGCCAGGCCACTCAAAACCTTTCCAAGTAGGTTCTCATGAGTAGAGCTCTCTCTCCTTCTTCTCTCCCAAACCTCAAGGAGATATTTGTCCACAATATGGACTGGCTTACAATTCACTATCACTTACGATGAGTACCAAAAAGGCTCATAAATTTAGGATAAAAAAAACACCAGACATCATCTGGTCCAATCTCCCATCCTTGTAGGGGACATCCCATCCCCTCTCTAATGGGCCTTACAGAATATCCTCTGGCTCTCTCTCCTTGCTCTTCCTCTCCCTGTCCTCCCCTTTCCCTTCTCTTTCTCCCCGCACCTCTCCCTCTGAAACTTCCAGAGACAGAAACTCATCCATTCTCTGAAAAGCAGCCCAATCCATGAGTGGCTAATTATTTTGCAATACACTGTCTGGTAAGTTCTCCAGCTGACACTTTTTGGTCCTACTTCTGCCTCTGAAACTAAGAACAGGCTGATCCAACTTCTATTACATTAAACACATACTTTGTGACACTGATCTTTTGAGCTGAGTTGTTACACCTAGAAGGTTCTCTGAGCTGCATGGACCTACCCAGTCCTCTGACTTCCTTCTGGAAGAGGAAAGGTGTGGTCAATCTTCTGTGGTAGCTTGCACAGAATCCATTCCGCTACTCAGTGTTTCTCAGAGGAAGTGCTCTTGGTTCTCCCAGAAGTTCTGCACAGCCAGTGAACTGGTTAACACTCCTAGTCCATGTTAAGGCTGGTAATAAAGCCCCCCCCATTACAACCAAGAAAAGGTCTCCATATACCTCCAAGTACCAGCTACCTCTCACTACCTCCCTTGACCATGAGATTTAGTTCACATTTTCCCATACAATTGTAATTTTCAATTCCAAGAGAGATAAAAATGGCATCCAAGGCCTGGAGAGATGACTCAGAGGTTGAGAGCACTTGCTGTTCTTCCAGAGGACTTGGGTTTGGTTCCCAGCACCCACATGGCAGCTAATAACTATCCATAACTCCAGTTCCAGGGGACCTACCACTTTCTTCTGGCCTCCATGCATTTTCACACATGTGGTGTGCTTACATGCATGGAGGTAAAACATTTATAAAATAAAATATTTTAGAAGTAATAAAACAAGAGCCAGACATGGTGGTGCATGCCTGTAGTCCCACTGCTTATGAGGCAGAGGCAGGCAGATCTCTGTGAGTTCAAGGCCAGCCTGGTCTTCATAGTGAGTTCCAGGACATCTGGGGCTACAAGGAGACCTTGTCTCAAAAAGACAAAAAAAAAAAAAATAGTAATAAACAAAAATGGCATCCACTTAAGTAGGACTCACCAGGTTTATCTTGGCCTGAGCACAGGCCATGAGGGTCCAGGAAGTCTCCAAAGACCCTCAGGCTTGCTCCAGGGAGGGTGCCAGAGCAGTACCAGGTACCTAAAGCACCTTCTAGGGGCACCTGCTCAGCTCAAGAATCAGGAACACAAAGCATATGTTCAGTGAATATTTATTAATATCTACATGCAGGAATCTGCCAACCCGTTTCCCTGGCTCCAAGCCCAGAATGTATTTCACATATTCCACATTACTTCCCATGGCACCTGGGACTGTTTTAGATTTCTGAGGGGGTCTCTGGTACAATCTCCCACACCTATGAGCTCAGGGGCCCTGTGCCACTGAACCCCAGGGGCAAGGCTATATAGCAGAGCCACTGCAGAGAATGTCAGTTCTCCCTCCCCAGTGCTACACAGTCTTTTACGTCATTTCTTTTTCTAGGTCCTACAACAATCAGTGATTGAGGTGGATGAAAAAGGAACGGAGGCAGCGGCAGGGACGGTATCAGAGATTGTCGCTTACTCCATGCCTCCTGTCCTCAAAGTGGACCGGCCTTTTCACTTCATGATCTATGAGGAGGTCTCCAGGATTCTCCTGTTTCTGGGCAGGGTGGTGAACCCAAATTTCCTGTGACTCAGACATAAATAAGCACTCAGCCATGGCAGGTGCTGAGCCAGAGGTGTCTGCACCACAGGACGCGGGCACTGGATGGCATAGGAAGATGGTGCCCCCTGGGTCCAGCCATTCTGTTCAGGCTGCTCTCTGATCAACACAAAAATTAAAATGATACACATTTAAAAGAGATGTCTGTGTAGTCAGTCTGGCATTTTACCTTGTTTCTGAGAGCCTGTGTCAACTGGCTAAAGGTCAGCCAGGTAGAATACGTCTCTCTGCTGCCCACATGGCTGGTCTTTTGGAGCAGTGGACAAGGATGCCGGCCAGAGCCAAGCCTCTGGGAGGACGCGAACATTCTCCCTCAGTCATGCTTCTCCCCCTCTGCCTCTCTCTAGTATAAAATAAGGAATTTATTTCAGTTTCGCACAGAATTCTTTTGTGTTTTCTTAAAAAAACTTTTTTTGGCTGGGCGTGGTGGCTCACGCCTTTAATCCCAGTACTCAGGAGGTAGAGGCAGGCGGATCTTTGTGAGTTCAAGGCCAGCCTGGTCTACAGAGCGCTTCCAGGACAGCTGGGGCTACAGGGAGACCCTGTCTTGAAAAGACCAAACAAACAAACAAAAAAACCCACTTTTTTGGTCATCACAGAATTTTTTCTTTCAGACTAAACTTAGCAGAAAACCATAGTCAGTCCTGATCACTGCATCCAGCTCCATGCCACCCATTCAGCACCTCCATGCATCCAGTCACTAGGCAGAGGCCAAGAGCAGCCAGTTCAATGCTTCCATATTAGAAAGCAAACAGGGGCCAGAGGCCGGGCAACATCAGGACTCCCACGGGTGACAGGCACTCTCACTGTGTGCACTTCAGGACTCCCACGAGTGACAGGCACTCTCACTCTGCGCATGTCAGGACTCCCGTGGGTGACAGGCACTCTCACTCTATACACTCAGGACTCCCACGGGTGACAGGCACTCTCACTCTGTACACTTCAGGACTCCCACGGGTGACAGGCACTCTCACTGTGTGCACTTCAGGACTCCCACGAGTGACAGGCACTCTCACTCTGCACATCAGGACTCCCGTGGGTGACAGGCACTCTCACTCTATACACTCAGGACTCCCACGGGTGACAGGCACTCTCTGTGCATGCCAGGACTCCCACGGGTGACAGGCACTCTCACTCTGTGCACATCAGGACTCTCACAGGTGACAGGCACTCTCACTCTGCGCATGTCAGGACTCCCATGGGTGACAGGCACTCTCACTCTGTGCACATCAGGACTCCCACGGGTGACAGGCACTCTCACTCTGTGTGCTTCAGTACTCCCATGGGTGACATTCACTCTCTGTGCACATCAGGACTCCCACGGGTGACAGGCACTCTCACTCTGTGCACATCAGGACTCCCACGGGTGACATTCACTCTCTGTGCACATCAGGACTCCCACGGGTGACAGGCACTCTCACTCTGCGCATGTCAGGACTCCCGTGGTGACAGGCACTCTCACTCTATACACTCAGGACTCCCACGGGTGACATTCACTCTCTGTGCACATCAGGACTCCCACGGGTGACAGGCACTCTCACTCTGTACACTTCAGGACTCCCACAGGTGACAGGCACTCTCACTCTGTACACTTCAGGACTCCCGTGGTGACAGGCACTCTCACTCTGCGCATGTCAGGACTCCCATGGGTGACAGGCACTCTCACTCTGCGCATGTCAGGACTCCCACGGGTGACAGACACTCTCACTCTGTGCACATCAGGACTCCCACGGGTGACAGGCACTCTCTGTACACTTTAGGACTCCCACGGGTGACAGACACTCTCACTCTGTGCACGTCAGGACTCCCGTGGTGACAGGCACTCTCACTCTGTGCGCTCTTCTCCTTCCTAAGAATTTGCAGGCTCCTAGACTCCTAAACAGTGCTCTGTCCAGTCTCACGACTCTCCCTTACATTAGGCCAGGAGAGTGATGCAGCCCAGCTGACTGTGCAGCCAAGTGGCAGCCGTCCTTGCAGTGTTTGCTCTAGCCTTGATAGTGACTGAGAGTGTGGGAGAGAGACGAGTCCCAGTTTCTTCATGATCTACAGGAATTCCCCGAGGAGTTATATGTACACGCCCACTCCTGGACTCTGCCCACAGAGATGCAGAAGTATGTGTAGAGTTGCTCTGCACTTTCAGCCAGCTTCAAGGGAACACTGACACAAGTACTCACAACTTTACCCTTTAAGGATCTCTACCTCCAGCACTGCAATGTCTACTAGATCCTCAGACACCTCAGTACTTTTAAGCTAATTTTTATACCTAATGTTTATTCTGATCAACATGCTTTTTGTACTATTTATTAAATTTTGTTTAAAAAATAATTTATATATGTATATATAAGATTACACTTTATAAATGCCTTGGTATAAAGATGAATACAGTCTTCATTATCTTAATCTTTTGCCAAAGCGTACATCTTGCTCACTGCTAAATAACAAAGCATCTTCATGGGCCACTAAGTATGGACAGCCTTCACTGTAGTGCCAGCTGCACATTATGAACAGATCAAACCTTGCATCTTGGTAGTAGGAAAACACTTGCCTGAGGTTGGTCAGTGTGATCTCTTGGTCTAGTCCCAAGTCCTGTCTTTTTCCTCTCTCTATAAACATACGATCAGGTCCCACTAATCACCCACTGTTGTTAAGCAGAACCAAAGAGTCTGTCCCAATGTGAGAGGGAAACTAGCAGATACTGCCAAGGCACGTGTGGGTAGTTGTTTTCTATGTTATAGAAATAAGATGCACACTGGGAGCAATTCACAGGTTCTTTTTTATTTATTTAAAGTTTATGTGTATTAGTATTTTGCTGGCATGTATGTGAGTGTACTCATGTCGACAATGCCTGTAGAGGCCAGAAGAGGGCCTTGGGTTCTCTGGAACTAGAGGTACAGATGGCTGCCATGTGGATGCTGGGAACTGAACACAGGGCCTCTGCAGGAGCAGCAAGTGCTCTTAACCCCTGAGCCATCTCTTCAGCCCCCAACTCAGAGATTCTTGGATGGAGCTAACTAATTTTGTAATGCCAGCTGTTAGCTAAATACCTAATTGTATTTTTATCTGCTGTTATCTAATAAACATACTAAAATTACTTTATTGACTAGTTATCTTGATTACTACTGTGAATCAATTAATGTGCACAGGAGGTGATATCAAGAGGCAGTCTGAAGATGACTCCATTAATGCTGCAATCTGGATACTGGCTCATTCCTGTTGTCACTCTAGGAACACTAATAAATATTCACTTAGGACCAAAAAACTCAGTCCAAGAAAGGCAAAGATTGAGGGCTAGTTCTAACTGGTATTCTTTTTTTTTTTTAAGGAATTTATTTATTTATTTATTTATTCATATGAATAAACTGTCTGCATGCAGGTCTGTGCACCCATGTTGTGCAATGCTGTGGAGGTCAGAAGAGGGTGTTGGATCCCCCTGGAACTGGAGTTCTCCTGGAATTGGAGTTACAGACGGTTCTCAGCTGCCATGTGGGTGCTGGGGATCAAACCCGGGTCCTCTGCAAGAGCAGTCAGTGCTCTTAACCGCTAGGCCATCTCTCCAGCCCCCTATCGCATTCTTAAATGTGTGTTAAGTTAATGAGGGTTTTGTGGGAAAATAGCAGAAAGAGGAATAAAAGATTGTTCAGGTACCTTTCTCACTTCAGAAAATGAAATCCCCAAAGAGTGTGAATACACCATGCTCTGGAATGAATGCAGCTAAATCTAGGTACAGAAAGCTCACTATGGACTGTGGCTGGAGCTGGGCTTTCTCTGTCAACAAACCTAGTTATATGAAGACTGCCAGACTATCAGTCTTCTGGTGAGAATGAAGATGTGTGTAGAGATTCCTATCTGTCACTAATTTTATTGTTTCTACATGTCTGTCTCTAGAGGAGTAATCTGAACAAAGATTCAAACATTTTAGAAGTTTTTAGTGCTTAGGCAATTGACTTCTCTCTCTCTCTCTCTCTATATATATATATATATATTTTTGGTCTCTTTGAGACAGGGTCTCCCTATAGCCCCAGCTGGCCTGGAACTCACTCTGTAGACCAGGCTGGCCTTGAACTCACAGAGATCCACCTGCCTCTGCCTCCCGAGTGCTAGGATTAAAGGCATGCGCCACCATGCCCGGCTTAAAGATGGTTCTTAGCCACCATGTGGGTGCTGGGAATCGAACCCAGGTCCTCTGCAAGAGCAGTTGGTGCTCTTAACCACTGAGCCATCTCTCCAGCCCCAGACTTCCCTATATTCTTAAACTTTTGTAAGTAGGGTGATTTTTCTCTGTCAAATCATATTTTCCTTTCCCCACATACACATAATGGGAATATGTAACTTGTAGCTTATAGCTACTTGTAATATGTATGTAGCTTGTAACTACTAAGTTATTTAAAAATTAAATTCAGCCAGGCGTGGTGGCGCACGCCTTTAATCCTAGCACTTGGGAGGCAGAGGCAGGTGGATCTCTGTGAGTTCAAGGCCAGCCTGGTCTACAGAGTGAGCTCCAGGCCAGCTGGGACTAAAGGGAGACCCTGTCTCAAAAAGACCAAAAAAAAAAAATTAAATTAAAACTCTACTTTATTTAGAATAATGGAGTCAATGTTGGCTGTGAATCAAAATACTGAGAAGACTGATGCAGCTCTGATGTCTCATTATGCCCTACAAGTTCTCCAGACTAAGGCAAAGCCAATTCCACATAATTGATGCTAGTAACAGATGCAAACTAGTTAATTTCCTTAAGCAGGACTGTCAAATTCCTCATGGCTACTGGATTTTACTTCTGATTTGATTGTCCTTGATAAGGGGTGTTATGGATCCCTGAACATTGCCCAAAAGAGGCCATGAGAAAGGAAAGGGAAGTCAGAGGCTGTGAAGAAGCCTCACTTTAAGCCACTGCTCTGAGTCATTTACAGTTATTCATTATTCATTATTTAAAGTGAACTACTGGGCTGGAGAGATGGCTCAGCAGTTAAGAGCACTGACTGCTCTTGCAGAGGACCTGAGTTCAATTTCTAACACCCACATGGAGGCTAACAACCGTTTGTAACTCCAGTTCCTGGGCATCAGTCACTTTCTTCTGACCTCTGTAGGCACTGTACAACATGGGTGTACTTAACACACATGCACGTAATATACTCATACACATAAATAAAACATTTTTAAGGTAAAATGAACTGTCTTCTCTTAATGGAAGGAGGACTGTAGGAAAGTATTTAAAACCTTTTTCACAACTGCAGGTATCTTATTAACCTATGTTTTATTTTAAGTAAAGTCATCATCCATTTCACATTATAAAAAGTAACCACACACACATATGCATTCACAAATTAGATCATCTTTATCATACATCAATATATTTAAAAAAGCAAATATTTTCTAATATCAATATAGTTATATGCTGATTGCATTTTGAAATAGAGAAGCTGACAATAGCTTCATACAGTCTATCTCAGGAACTGACATTTGTTGAATTAAGAACTACATATGTTCGACAGGCAAATTTTGATGGAAGTACTAGCATTAATACAAATAAATGCTGCTGACATAGCTTAAGCATGATAGCTTGGAATAACAGCTGATTCAAACCAGATTCATCATTTGAATTACATAAGGAGAGATACAATCTGAAATGTAAACAAAGTATTTATAAAAGAAATTCTAGGAAATTATGGAAATCATCAATCTATTATTTTTAAGGTATCTGTAACTCAGGAATCTGCAAGATTTTCATTGCTAAATCTAAATTGGGGAATGTCCAGGTCCTACATACTCTCAACAGGGTCACAGTACCCAGAGAACACTTTGGGGCTTAGAGATCTGTAAGAAAATGCAGTGACTTCCTTCCCTTCCCTGTCCTTGCCCAAGTAACTACCCAAGGGCCAGTCAGCTAATTTAGACTGTTACAGAAGTTCTAAATGCTAAAACACTACAATAATTCAACAGGCAATTTCCTGCACAAGAGCAGGCTTGTCCCTCTTGCAGCAGTAAATGCCTGAAACTGCATTTCCTTACACTGCATTGTGACACTGGAATTCTGAACCCACATTATGAAACATTTCTCCTATGGAATCTAATCCCAAATATGCTAAGTTTAACATCAGCTATCATTATGTTTCTTTTCCCATTCATAGAAAAAGAACCTGACAACGGCCCTAGCCATTGCTTCAGCTTTGTCCATCCATCGCGCTGCTCCAGCTCTCTGTGCTTCTTCACCAAGCAGGTGACTTAAGGGTTAGATTTTCTGGATTTTCTGAAGATAAGAAGGGAAGAAAGAGAAAAAAGTGGAGCAAAGGAGGAAGGGAAGGAAGAAGAGACCAAAGAGAAAACAAAAAAGAATTAGGCACATAATGCTTACAAAGTACATAAAAAAACAAAGAAACGTAAGCATATAACCATGACAGAATTGCATAGGCATAAAAACCCCATCAACTGTTAGTCTTGGAAGACATGACATAATGTGCATCTGTACCTCCTTTAAGACATTATTAATTATAAATGCCAGACTGTGCCATCTGGCAAAGCAGAAAAATATATTGGACAGAATTTTTGAGAAGTAAAAATTGAGAAAACTACTTTCTGCAATCACTTCACAAGCTTATTGTAAATCATGAGGACTTTTTCATTCAGATATGGCAAGGCTCTAAAATGTGGATAATATTCCACACACGAAAAGACCAATGTCATCCATTTAGCCAAGGGCCAGAATGCACTCCTGAGAGTCAATGTACAACCGCACGTGTGGTTAGGCCCTTCACACCCAGGCCGTGTGTGAAGATGCAGCTGTAGGTGCTAGCAACCTCCTCCTCAAGAATGCTTGAGAAAGGACAAAGCTGCTATAACTGGTCTTCATTCTAGTTTCATTTGGGTAAGCATCAGTTATATACAAAAATGGGAAATTCAGTCTATGAACAGGAAAAATCATTAGCAAAGTAGGAACAGGTGAAGTACTGGAAGTAAAGAGAGGTGGCATGAAATATTGGTCAGTGGTCTTTGGAAACAATGCTGGAAAAATTTGGAAAAGTCAGTGGAGAAGACATAGCTTACAATGACACCGCTGTGCTCCTCAGGAGACCATCAGGCCAGCCTCTGAGAGGAACAGGCTCTAGGGTAATAGGGAGGAAAAAACTCAGAATGGGACATGAGTTGTGTGCCAGCCCTGCCATTGGACAGACAGAGAGGCTGAGGGCCAGGCTGAACCACATGAGGCTACTTTGCTGCTACCTGAACTGGGCACATGGCCCCAGCCCAGAGCTCAGTAAAGTACCACCCTGTGCCACCTCTGCTCTTAAGGCTTCTAAATGGACTGTGCTCTCTAGTGCAGTAACTGCCCAGCTGAAGTGTTTTCTGTACAAAGAGCATCCTTCAAATTAGCACCACCATTTTGCAATATTGGAACAGCATTTTCCTATTATTGTTTTTATAGTATTTAGTCCCATTATCTTTTGAGCTCCATTCAATACCTTTTTTTACAATTCTGAATGAGGTATGCACCTCTCTTTTTGTGCATACTCAATGGCCAATTAAAACAGACTGTATCAGAGTCAGCTCCTATATGGAATTCCAGCAGTTTCTGCAGAAAGATGCAGGTAAAGATTTTATTCAAAGATATATTCAAACTCTAGGCTACACAGTGAGCCCTATCTGTAAAAAAAATCAAAGGAAAACAGAAAGAAATGAGAGAGAGAGAGAGAGAGAGAGAGAGAGAGAGAGAGAGAGAGAGAGAGAATATCCATGAATTTAAAAGGAAATCTGAATCCTGCTCCATATGAAAGAGGGAACCATAGTTTGGGCATCCTAACTGAATCATTTGCACCTTGGAATGTTCTTGTGATGGATTACCAGGATATCATTCCCTTAAATGTTTAAAAGAAACGAAGGTGAGGGGCTGGAGAGAAGGCTCAGAGGCAAAGAGCACTGGCACTCTTGCAGAGGACCCAGTTCAATTCCCAAGAACCACATGATGGCTAACTATAACTCCAGTTCCAGGGGATCTGATGCCTTCTTCTGGCCTCCATGTGCACTGTACAACACAGGTATAGGTACACTTACATACATGCAGGCAAGACATATACAATAAATACATATAGTCTGCTCATGCTTCAGAAAAGGAAGCCTGGTCTAACAAGACTTGATTTTGTCCTCAAGTGGATGGAATTGGTGGATGAGGAGCTGAAAGGAGCAAGGGTCTCCCACCCTCCCCCCAACCCCCCACCCCCACCCCAAGAGACCCCTGAGGACCAGATCCTCAACTGACTTCAAGAAAACAAAACCTTGGTTGATCTGGGCTAACTGTATGGACTTAAGCATCCAGAAGGAAAGTACAACCAGAAATAATCAGTAAGACCAGAGGAAGTGTAATGTAGACATAAAACTTGAAATCTCAGTAAAAAGACAAAAAGAAAAAAGAGAACACTGTTGTTTGGCCTGTCTTCAATTCTTACAGGCAGGTGCATCTGCTCTGTGGCTGCCACTGCTTTTGGTACTCCTCAAGGACATGAGACACAGCTTTTTAACCTTCCAATGTGGACTGAGGACTGCTGAGATACCCAGCTTGTGAACTAAGCAGCTAATGGGAATTCAGCCTCGTCAGAATATGGACTGCCATTGTTGGATTATCTAGGCTGTATCACGGAGGCCAGTGCAGGGGGAACAAGACAGGATGCGTGCTTACTGGACTTCATTTGGGGGACTATGGGAGGGAAAGACCCCAATGTGGAGAACAAGTGCAGGATTGATGGTTGTTTGGGCTTGCCAAGGAGGAGCCTTCAAGCACTTCCTTAAGGAGAATGTGACATCTTTTAGGAAAAGTCCTCCAATTAAAAAAAAATAAATACATATAAAAATTTAAAGTAAATACATGTAAAATACATATAAAATAAAAAATTAAAAATATTTACATAAAAGAAACTCAAAATGCAAATAGCACATGAAAAAAGGAATCATGGGTAAGAGAACCTTTATGATTCAACTTCAAAGCACAAGTACAGTCTACAAATGTGTTCAGTTTCCTGAGACCACACCTCTGGACTCTTTGCTGTTCTAGTGTTCTGAAGTGAGAGCAGCCATCTTTCTGAGTACCAGGAGACTGGACACTGTAGCTAAATATTTAAGGGATATAACTATACCTAGCATCTTTTTAGAGACAAAAATCTCTAAACAAAACATTTTACAAGGGAAAAGTAATAGATCTCAGGTATTAGTGGAAGCCATTTAAATGCTTTTTGTTAATGCCCTGAAGTGACAATGTCTTTGTCATATATTAATATAAATCATCTCACACACACTATCACAGCAAAGCTTCCCATAATAATAACCCCTTTATCTTTGACTCTTCCCTTGTTACACTTTCTACTCTCAGGAGTGTGATAGGTAGGAAAGAAGCTTCACTGAGGGAGAAGTGGGACAACACATTCAGCTGAGGACAGCTTGATACTTACAGGGTGGCCTTCCGTGGCTGTGCATCTTTACTTGTGCTATTCTTTGGATCAGCTGTGGTGCCTGTCCCACGAGAAGTACTTGGTAAGGAAGAGTTGGGAGAGAAGGAACCTGGAATACTGGTACTGGTGGCACTGCGAGTCCGGAAAGAGTCATCTGCAAGCAGCACATAGAGAGACAGACACATTGAATGCACAGAGGAGAAAGGTGTGAACAGAAGGCTGCTGATAGCTGCCTTGCTCTTTTTAAATCTGCTTTATGAAAGAAGAACTCACCATCAAGTGCACTAACTGAAGCTTTAGCACTATATATGCCCATGATGCCTTGCAAAAACACTCACTAGCCACTGCCAATGTCCCTTTGGGGCCCATCACAATCCCTCCTCTTCCTATCTCCTTCCTCTTAAAACCACTGATTTGCTGGTCACTAAAGAATAACTTGCATTTGCTTTTTTTATAACTTGCATTTTCTATGACTTCATTCAAAGAGAATCATGTAGAATATACTCTGTCTCGGCCGGGCGTGGTGGCGCATGCCTTTAATCCTAGCACTTGGGAGGCAGAGGCAGGCGGATCTCTGTGAGTTCAAGGCCAGCCTGGTCTACAGAGTGAGTTCCAGGCTAGCTGGGGCTACAGGGAGACCCTGTCTCGAAAAGACCAAAAAAAATTTTTTTAAATAATATTCTCTGTCTCAACTTTTTCATGTGATCAGCATAATTAAAATCCATCCATACCCTAAATACAACAAACAGAAATAACAAAAATCAGAGCAGAAACCAATGAAACAGAAACAAAGAAAACCACACCAAAAAAAAAAAAAAAATGGGGGCTGGAGAGATAGCCTAGCAAAGAGCACCGACTGCTCTTGCAGAGGACCCGGGTTCGATCCCCAGCACTCACATGACGGCTAACCGTCTGTAACTCCAATTCCAGGAGAACTCCAGTTCCAGGGGAATCCGAGACCCTCTTCTGACCTCCGCAGCATTGCACGACATGTGTACACAGACCTACATGCAGACAGTACATTCATACACATACAAAAATAAATAAAATTAAAAAAAATCATTGAATCCAAAAGTTGGTTCTTTCAAAGAATAAACAAGATAGACCTCTAGTCCAGTTAACTAAAAAAAAGAGCAACTCCAAATCAATAGAATTCGTGATGAAAGGAGAAATATCACAACAGACAACAAAAAGATCCAGACAATCATATGGGAATACTTCAAAAACCTATACTCTACTAAGTTTGAAAACCTAAGAGAAATGGATGAGTATCTAAAATCCTGGGAATCACCAAAGCTTAACCAAGAAGAGACTGACAGCTTAAACAGACCCATAATATATGAAGAAACTGAAAATGTATTAAGAAACCTCCCAACTAAAAAAGCCCAGGTCCAGGGGTTGGAGAGATGGCCTAGTGGGTAAGAGTACTGACTGCTCTTGCAGAGGACCTGGGTTTGATCCCCAGCACCTACATGGCGGCTGAGAACCACCTGAAACTCCAATTCCAGGAGAACTCCAGTTCCAGGGGAATCCGAGACCCTCTTCTGACCTCCGTGGCATTGCATGACACAGGTGCACAAACCTACATGCAGACAGTACACTCATACACATACAAAAAATAAAAATAAAATAAAATAAAAAGCCCAGGTCCAGAAGGTTTCATGGCAGAATTCTATAAAACATTTAAAGAGGACTTACAACCATTACTACTCAAACTGTTCAGAAGGATACAAGCAGAGGGAAATCTCCCAAATTCCTTCTATGAAACCAGCATCACTCTAATACCGAAACCAGGCAGAGATGCAACCAAAAAAGAGAACTATAGACCCATCTCATGAATGCAGATGCAAAACTTCTCAAGAAAATACTTGCAAACTGCATACAGACCCAAATCACGACCAAGTTAGATTCATACCAGAAATGCAGGGATGGTTCAACATATGGAAATCAATAAATATCATAAAACACATAAATGGACTGAAAGACAAAAAACACAGGATCATCTCAATTGATACAGAAAAAGGTTTTGACAAAATCCAGCATCCCTTCATGCTTAAAGCCCTTGAGGGAATTGGATTGGAGGTACCATTCCTCAATGTAGTCAAAGCTTTATACAGGAAACCCACTGCCAACATCATCCTAAATGGAGAAAAGAGGGGAGCATTCCCCTTAAAGGTAGGAACTCCTCTTCAATATAGTGCTTGAAATACTTGCTAGGGCAATAGGGCAAGAAAAATAAATTAAAGGAGTACTAATTGGAAAACAGGAAGTCAAGATATCCCTTTTTGCAGATGATATGCTGGTTTACCTAAGGGATGCTAAAAACTCCACCAGGAAACTCCTAGAAACAATTAAGAGTTTCAGAAAAGTGGTGAGATACAAAATTAACCTAGAAAAATCAGTAGCCTTTCTTTACACCAACAAGAAGCAATTGAAAAAGGAATACAAAGGAAACTTTCCCAACTCATAATACTGTTAAAAACAGTAAAATGCCTAGGAACAATCCTAACCAAAGACACCAAAGATCTCTACAACAAAAATTTTAAACCCCTGAAGAAGGAGATTGAAGAAGACATCAGAAGGTGGAAAGAACTCCCATGCTCATGGATTGGAAAAATTAATATAGTAAAAATGTCCATTCTACCCAAATTAATGCACAGATTCAATGCAATCTCAATTAAAATACCCATGAGTTTCTTCATAGGCTTGGGGAAAAAAATCCTTAATTTCATTTGGAAAAACAAAGACCCCAAATAGCCAAACCAACCCTGAGCAAAAAGAGCAATATAGGGGGGATCTCTATACCAGACTTCAAACTATACTACAAGGCTATAGTCATAAAAACAGCTTGGTACTGGCACAAAAACAGACCTGTAGACCAGTGAAACAAAACTGAAGATCCAAATTTGAGTACATACAATTTCAGCCACCTCATATTTGAGAAGGGGGCCAAGAAGATACAATGGAGGAAAGACAGCATCTTCAGCAAACGGTGTTGGCAAAACTGGATCACCACTTGTAGAAGAATAAAGTTAAACCCCTTACCTCTCCCCCTGTACAAAAATCTAACTCCAAATGGATCAAAGATCTCAACATGAAACCCGAAACTCTGAAGGTGATAGAAGAAAATGTTGGCAGCAACCTACAAGACATAGGAAAAGACTTTGTGAATCAGACAAGAGCTGCACAGGAAATTAAGGTCAACAATTGACAAGTGGGACCTCATTAAACTCAAAAGCTTCTGTACAGCAAAAGAAACAATCAGGGAAGTGAAGAGAAAACCCACAGAGTGGGAGAAAACCTTCACCAATGATACATCTGACAGAGCATTAATATCCAGAATATATAAACCACTCAAAAAACAAAGAAGTAAGAAAACAAATGACTCATTCAAAACATGGAGTAAAGAGCTGAACAGAGACTTCACAAGTGAGGAAATAGAGAAGGCTGAGAAACATCTTAAAAAGTGTTCAACATCAGTAATAATTAAGGAAATGCAAATTAAAACCACTTTAAGATACCATCTCACTCTGATAAGACTGGCTAGGATCAAGAAAATAAATGATACCAAATGCTGGAGAGGTTGTGGGGAAAGGGGAACACATCCACTGCTGGTGGGAATGTAAATTCATATAACCACTATGGAAGCAGTGTGGAGAACCCTTAAGAGATTCAAAATGAGCTTGTCACCTGACCCAGCCATACACTTCTGGGTATATACCCACAAGATTCATCCTACTGCAGAGATATATACACAGCCATGTTTATTGCAGCTCTCTTCACAATAGAGAAGAGCTGGAACCAACCCAAGTGCCCCTCAACTGATGAGTGGATAATAAAAATATGGTACATCTACACAATGGAGTTCTATGCAGCAGTAAAGAAAGATGACATCATGAACTTTGCAGGTAAATGGATGGAACTAGATGATATTATGTTAAGTGAAGTAACGCAGTCCTAGAAAAACAAACAATTAATGGTATTCCTCATCTGTGGATGCTAGCGCCAATTACCTACTCGTAAGGCAAACTAAGCAATGTTAATGTTATGTTCCTCATGATCTGAAAACAACTGTGCTCTTTTATTGTGAATCCCTTAACAGTTTCTAGAATTAAGCTACCATTTATTTTCAGACTTAGGTAGTTTTGGTATATGGGTGGAGGGTATGTATGCATATTTTAGAGTAATATAAAATAAAAAATGAAAAATGTGAATCCTGAAATATGGTTTGGAAATAAAATACAGTTTGTTTTCAGATGACATAATTTTAGCATAGGTGAGACACACACACACACACACATATATGTGTGTATATATATGTATATATATGCATATATATGTATAAATATATATGCATATGTTGAAGCAACACAATTTGGAGGGAACAATGACAAAAGAACTGGGACCAAAAAAACCCAACTGAAACAGTGAAGTTCTCCCCAAAATAATAATCCTCTGCTTTGAAAAAAACTCTGGAAAGACTCAGAAAAAGATGCAAGACATGTATGGCAGGATGCATGAACTCTGGTGTGGTGGGCGGCACGGAAAGGGAAATGAGTCTAAATTGGATTGAGAAATGATGTATGAAAAAGTTTAATAACAATAAAAAAATTAATAGAATAAAATAAATTTAAAAAGAAATATGTAATCCTGGTGACAGAAAGAAATCCATCCATGTTAAGTATAACCAAACATCTCCTTTTTATCTAACTGGTATGGTATGAATATGCCAAAGCTTGTCCATAATGTTCACTGATAGACATTTGGATTCTCCCAGTTATTGACTGTTACAAGCAAAACTGCTATGAACTTTTTTTTTATTAATTTTATTTATTTCTGTATGTGTATGAATGTACTGTCTGCATGCAAGTTTGTGCACCCGTGTTGTGCAATGCCGCGGAGGTCAGAAGAGGGTGTCGGATTCCCCTGGAACTGGAGTTCTCCTGGAATTGGAGTTTCAGACAGTTCTCGGCCGCCATGTGAGTGCTGGGGATCGAACCTGGGTCCTCTGCAAGAGCGGTCAGCGTTCTTAACCGCTAGGCTATCTCTCCAGCCCCTGCTATAAACTTTTGTGTACAAATCTGTATGTGAACATGTTTAGTTTTCTTCAGTAAATGTCGAGGAGATGTGCTGGATTATTTAGTAAAGGTACATTTAGCTTCAGAAGATACTGCCAAAATACTGTTCAGATTCTTTCTCCCCTCCTACCCCATTCCTGGCCACAGCATATACATGAGAAGTTGGCAGTGTCCCTCATCCTTGCACTTCACATAGTGAACCTTTGAATTCCAGACATGTTAGTGCCGTGCAGTATGGCTTTTTTCCCATTGCTGGTGTTTTGTTTTGTATTAAGACAGGGTCTCCCATTGCCCAACCTGACAACAAATTTGCTTGGAGCTAAGGTGAACTGAACTGATCCTCTGCCCTCCAACTCCCAGGGGCAGAGAAAACAGGTCTGCCACTGTGCCCAGCCTTCTCTTTGCTGTTAGTGTGCACTTCCCTAATGATTAGCAGTACTGGGCATCTTTTTCATATGGTTCTATTTATCTTCTTTTGAAATTAAGGTTCAAATCTGTTGTCCATCTTAAGATTCATTGCCTAGTCTTGGACTTCTTTGACATTCTGGATATAGGTCCTTTAATTCTGATGAAGTCAAACATGTTACTACTGTTCTGACAGGGCTTTCTCTTAGTACTGTGAAGATTTACAGCTTGCCTGCCCCATGTTTTAAACTCCAATCAAATTGCACTTGAGCTTTCTTTCAAGTCTGTTTCTAAATTCTTTTATTAGCAAGTCTAAGAGCCCCGAAAGGGAACCTCAGCTTTCCCACTGAAAGGAAAATTTTAATTTATTAAGGATTTGATGAAGATACACATTTAGGAAGAACAACATATCTAGAATTAAAGGAATGAGTCATTTAAAGAAAATAGTATTTCACTACAAGTAGCCATTTGGGGAAGAGCTTAGGGCTGCTACTTACCAGTTAGTGAGAGCATAGCAATCCTCGTCAGCCCTGAGACAGTAGGTGTGTGTCCTGATGGGGAACTTTTACTAGAAAACAATGCCACTTCGTTAAAACACATGACTACACTTTCAGGCAAGGGTAGCTAACACTTGGGTTCTTTTCATCTCTTTTGGTAAATGCTTTCAAGAAGTTACTATAAAAGATGCCTGTTGCATTTTATGTATCAATTTTGTATACATTCCATACCTCAAAATACATACTTTTTCCAGAACTTAAAAGCATTTCTTTAAACTTTTCTTCATCAGAACTACAGTCTTCCTTTTGCTGCCTCAGCCAAGCCAGGTCAGCTAGGGAGAGCTTCTGGGAATAGTTCATCTTTAGCCCCAAGTGTTTTTTTTCTATCCTGGGAATACTGTTTGCTACAAACTTTGTATGGAGCTACTGATGACCAAAAGTATAGCAGAAAATCTGGAGTAAGTTACAATTAATAACAGAAAGTATGTTCTTCTTTAACATGTTCTTTATCTTGAGATAATGAATACATCTGAAGGCAATTGTGCATTTCTTCTTATATGGTATTTATTGATTTCTTGAGCACTTCATATAGTATATTCTGGTGATACTCACCTCCCACCCCTCCCACATCCATCCTACCTTCCTACCTTCTCAGCTTAGTGCCCTCTTATTTTTAATGATTCACCAAGTCCAATCTGTACTGTCCATACATTCCATGAGTGTAGGGCCATCCACTGGAGTATGGTCAAAATCTACCAAAGGCCACACCCTTAAAGAAAATTGGTTTGCCTCCTCCAGAAGCCATCAGCTACCACTAGTGCCTCATTTGGGGTAGAGAACATGGACCCTTCTCCTTCCCTGCTGGAAGGATGACTGCCTTGATCTTGTGCAGGCAACCTCATGTTTCCTTAATTTTTTGCTTATCCAAGGACACGCAGCTGTCAAGTGCTATATACAATAGATTATGGTAGTCTACTTACATTGCTTTTCTCCTAATCTTAACTGGTCATCATTTTGACCCTTGGGTTATAAAAGGAAAGCAGACAGACCCATCCATCAGAACTCAGTTATAACCTCTAAGGTTGTTACATGTATGAACATGCTGCTGCCTTCATTGTAGGTAGAAACAACACATGCACATGGATGTCCAAGCCTGTTAGCGAATGGGATATGTTCATCCATTTGGAGGTAAAGGAACATACACAAGATATATAGCCTTTCTCATGAATTATGGGTAGATTCTATGATATTCTTAAATAATGTCATGTAATATTCTCCCAACGATGTGAAGATACCTATTATAAAACAGTAAGCTTCTCCTTTTTTTTTCAGTTTAATAGTCCTTACAGAAAAAAAATGTCAAATCATTGGCCCATAAAAATTCAAAATGAATTCTTATTATAATAATGTAACTATTTCATAAGTGAATAAGGTGACCACGAAATAACTTGAGTTAAAAACAAACAGCTGGCATCGCATACCTAGCACATTTGTCTAAGTTGACATATTTTGCATGAAAAGCTTGATTATTGAAAGACTGGCTTCGAATCAATTTGGACTTCTTGATTTCTTTGCCTAGGGTAATAAGCAGAAAGAAGGAAAATATAATTGGTCATCCTTAGCTGCCCAACCCCCAAGTCCTCCCAGACTCCACCATTTCCAGAAAATCCCAGATAGATCAAAAGTTTTCACTCTGAGCTGACTTGAGTAGCTCTTGCCCAAACTATAGAAAAGGCTAAGGATATTTTCAAAGTGAGGAGATGTGACTGGCCTGTCAGGGACAAAAGAGACACTTGTGTCTTGTTAGATATATAAGGGTGCAAACCCCAGATAAAAGACAGGCACATGAGGCTTAGTCACTCTGAGACCATATTTACTTCAGGAATTGCCAAGGCATGGCAGCTATGGGCACCTGGTGGTGGGCAAGCAAGATGGCGTCTGAGGTACACCCTGGGTGGGACCTCAAGTAAAGGGGAAGAGGTCATAAGACTGACAGCCTCTGGAGGAAGTGGACATTTGTGTGTCCCTTGGAATTCTGGGAAACTCAGACCTAACATGTCCTTTACTCTAGCCATCAGAGTATTGAAACAATGGACCCCCAAAGGGGTTTTTCCCCCGGAATCTCATGCTGGGAGAAGACAGAGGCTAAACCCTGGGTGAACCAGAGGGGGAGCTTTTCTCTGGAAAGATTTCCTTAGACACCTTTACCTGGACTGCTCAGATAGGATAACTGTACTTAAACCTAACCTCCTGCCAGGACCCCGAAGATGGACCTGGGGAAAGGGGACACAGGATCTTTGTCCTTCTTCCCAGTGTAGCCACATGGAATAAACCTCTTTTGTCTGCTTTTCACTATTAAAAAATAAATACATGCTTTCAAAAGATCTGTCTCATCTAACAGAGTTACTATCCCTATAATTTTTCTATAAAGAAAAACATTTGTAAGGAAGATTAAAACAGAATCACTTCTTACTTGTTGACGGGCTGTTAGATGAGGGTCCAGGAAGAGAAATGGAGATGTTCTTTGGGAGGGTCTGTGCTGGTGTCTTAGCATCCCTGCCTAAAATAAACTCTGTTTTAAATTATGTAATTTCATCTGAATATTATATGAATCACTATCCCTAGTTAATCAGCACTGTTTTCTGAGTATTCTTACTTTATATATTTCCACATTTCAGTGCTACTGAGGACCAGCTCCAGTCTCACAGCTGACATGCAATGCTAGCTTTCCTTCTGGAGGCTCTGAACCTCACACTGATGCTGCACATTTTTCATGTGTTCCTAACACCTATACCACATTAAGCAGCCGATTTCCAAAAACAACTTTTTTGAAAATGAAAGAAAGTGAAGGTTCTCCCTACCAAACTAAAGCTCACTATGGTCTTTCTGAATACTAGGATGCAAATGTTACAGTAGCACTGGAAGCCCACTAAGAGAAAGCTATTTTCTTCTGGTCAGAAGAATGGAGCCTACCTCCTGGCAGAGACATGCCTTTGTCTCCTCTTATCTTAAGAGATAATCCGATTGGCCTGGCCAAGTGATCATCCACCACTGAGAAGGTATATCCCTTAAACCATGCTAAGGGATGGGAGTCATAATTACCCTTTAATCAGATAAAGTACTGTTCCATCCCAGGATTCCTGCCTTCTGGACAGCCACTCAGAGCCACAGCTATGCAGCTTCAGAAGTCTGCCAGCTTTCTAAATTGCTAGGAAAAGTGTAACTTCTCCTTTTCTTCTTCTTTTCTATGCATGCTTCCCTAACAGTTGGACTTCACTCTTTCTCTAAAGATCCCATGCCTCCTGCAGTGTGGCCTCCTGTGCTGCTGTGGGGGTGGGTGACCTACATGCCAGCTTTTTCTCTTTCCCAGCTGCCCTCCAAATAGCTACTGAGAGTCACATCTTGCCTGTCCTGTTTTTTTTCTTCTTCTTTTAACCCTTTATAAAACTGCCCTCAAACTTCCTTTTGAGTCTATTCTTAAATTCTTTTATTAACAAGACTAAGAACCCAAAGAACACATCTTCCCTTATTTCCCCAGTACCACAACATTAATTCTTAACTGAGTGGCAGAGACCCAGGGAAAGCACTTACGTTTCTTATCAAATATTTTATCACTGGAAGACCTCCCATCATTCTGATGCTTCTCCTTTTCCAACTGTTCCTGTTATAAAAACAGATCTTCAGGTTAAAGGTACAGCTTAGGAAAGTGTGCTAATGAAAAGGGACTCTAAACTTCCAGATATAAAAATACATCATTAAAATGTATCTTTAAAATGAGGGTTTGGGGGCTGGAGAGATGGCTCAGAGTAAGAGCACTGGCTGTTCTTGCAGAAGACCCACATTCAAATCCTAGCACCCACATGGCTGCTAACAACAGTCCATAAATCCAGTTCCTGGGGATCTGACACCCTCTTCTGACCTCTGCGGGCACTGCATGACATAGGTACATTACATACCTGCAGGCAATACACTCATACATATACAAATAAACAAATCAAACAAAAATCTTAAATGAGGGTTTCCCCTTTAGTGTTTGTATTTAAGGAATTCATGTCTCTTTCACATTTGTTGTCTTTTAACCTTGGGAGTTTGACATCATTGTGCAACGAGCTTTTATTTTTTTTAATATTTTCTTTATTATTTTTAATTTTATGTGTATGAGTGTATTGCCTGCATGTATGTAAGTGCCCACAGAGATCAGAAGAACGTGTCAGATCTCCTGGAACTGGAGTTATGATAGTTGTTAGGTACCATGTGGGTACTGGCATTTGAACATGGGTCCTCTGGTGTAGCCAAGGCTCTTAACTGGTGAGCCATCTCTCAAGCCCTGAGCCTTTCTTTATTTTCTAGGTGTTTACTCATTCTCATCAGCACGCCATTTGTTACTATTTCAGTTCTTACTTGGCAAATAGCAAAATTATATTTGTTAGGTCCGGGCTTCCCAGAATCCTAAGGGGCACACAGGTGCCCACTTCCTCCAGAAGCTGCCAATCCTCTGACCCCTTCCCACTTACCTGAGGCCCCGCCCCATGGGTATAAAGGGTGGACCCCAGCCACCATAACTCTCTCTGTGCCTCTCTTTCTGTGTCCCTCTTTCTCTCTCTGTCCCTGTTCCCCCCCTCCCCACCCCCTGCCATGCTGTCTGGTCCTGGTCCCACCACATGTCTGCAGGCAGCTCAAGCTGGCAGTCCCACATGGAAGTAAAGCATGTTCCATGAGTGACCTGGTTTCCTGCTTTTTTATACTTAATATTATTGGTGCCGGTGGGCTTGATTTTTATCAGGCAGAGCGCTTGCTTGCAGGGTTTTGATCTGGCAGAGCGCTTGCCAGTTCTCACCCCGAAAAGGACCGCCTAACCTTTTTTTTATGGAACCAGCTGCCACATTTCATGATGAGGTACCACTCTGCTCTCCCCCACTCTTCTCTTTCTCTCTCTCTCTCTCTCTCTCTCTCTCTCTCTCTCTCTCTCTCTCTC